>VZRQ01011018.1:517009-607428 GCA_013397975.1 Machaerirhynchus nigripectus
CATGTGCCTGAGAGCAGTGTCCAAACGCCTCTTGAACTCTGTCAGGCTGGTGCTGTGACCACTTCCCTGGGGAGCCTGTTCCAGTGCCCAACCACCCCCTGCGTGAAGAACCTTTTTTCTAACATCCTACTTAAACCTCCGCTGACACAACTTCGGGCCATTCCCTCGGGTCCTGTCACTGGTTACCACAAAGAAGAGATCAGTGCCTGCCCCTCCTATTCCCCTCACGAGGAAGTTTTAGACTGCAGTGAGCTCCCCGCAGTCTCCTCCAGGCTGAACAGACCAATGGCTGACCAGCAGCTCCTCATACGGCTTCCCCTCCAGACCCTTCACCATCCTTGTTGCACTCCTTTGGACACTCTCCAATAGTTTAATGTCTTTCTTATATTGTGTCATCCAAAACTGCGCCCAGCACTCGAGGTGAGGCTGCCCCAGTGCAGAGCAGAGCAGGACAATCCCCTCCCTTGCCCAGCTGGCGATGCTGTCCTTGATGCCCCCCAGGACACGCCTGGCCCTCCTGGCTGCCAGGGCACTGCAGGCTCATGTCCAGCTTGCCACAGGCCAGGACCCCCTGGTCCTGTTCCATGGCACGGCTTTCCAGCATCTCATTCCCCAGACTGTACGAACATCCAGGGTTGCCCTGTCCCGGGTGCAGAATCCAGCACATGGCAGAGGAGATCTGGTCATGCAGAGATCCACATGTCTAATTCTGTGTCCCCGCCCACACATAACAACCCTCCTGTAGTTTTAGGGAGGTAGGGGCTCTGCTGCCTCCCTGAGAAGTGTTAAATGGCTTTTGTAGGTGCCAGGTGGTGTCCTGGGGCAAAGGTTCTCTGAGCAGGTTTGGTTTGGCTCCTTGGCTTGCCCAAGGATGAGTCTGCATAATGCTGGTCAGCCTCTGGTCCAGACCGGGGGAACCTCGTGGATTCCTGACATCAGCTTCTGCTGGATGCTGCTTACCACCTGCCCCAAAATTCAGGTGTTTTCCTGGGTTGTTTGGGATCCTATGGCAGATGGCCTGTCAGCCTGGTCTGTGGTCCTGCTGTGTCCCCAAGCCACCTGAGGGCACAGCTAGAGGAAGAGGACATGAGGCTAAGCTGAGATGAGGGTCTGTGATACCTTGCCCAGCACCTTCCTGGTACTGACTTGGAGCTGAGGGAGCTGGGGCTGTTTAGCCTGGGGAAAAGGAGGCTCAGGGGGACCTTATTGCTCTCTACAACTGCCTAAAAGGAGGGTGTAGCCAGGTAGGGGTAGATCTCTTCTCCTGGGTAACAAGTGACAGGACCAGAAAAAATGACCTCATGTTGTGCCATGGGAGGTTAGATTGTATGCTAAGAAAAAATTCTTCAGGAAAGGGTTGTCAGGCATTGGAACAGGCTGCCCAGGGAAGTGGTTGAGTCACCATCCCTGAAGGTATTTAAAAGATGTGCAGATGTGGGACTTGGGGACATGGTTTAGTGGTGGACTTGGCAGTGTTGGATTAGTGGTTGGACTCAATGATTTTAAAGGTCTTTTCCAACCTAAATGATTCTATGATGACATCATCTACTCTGTTTTGCTCTATTTCAGTTGTCACACGAGCTTTATTTTAGGTGACATCCTCCATCTGCTGCAATTCTTCCCACAGAGTGGGTGTGAGGAGCAGGGTAAGAAAGCTGGAATATGATGTGACAAGGGAACCATCCTGTGGAGAAAAAATTCCCAATCCTTCTTCCTTGTTTGTGTCCTCAGAGCTGTAAAGCCTGAGCAGATGGCGGTGCTTGGAGCAGGCAGGGGAACTGGGGGAAGAAAGACAAGGAGAGTAAGGGTGGGGAATCTAGTCAGTGGGGACTGGTCGAGGGAAGGGATGCATGAAGTGAGGTGGCAGGAATGCCAAAGGATGAGGAACCTATGTGGGCTGTGCACAGCACACTTCGGGGAGGGAAGCTGCTGGGCAGAGCGAGGAGTTCCTGCCAACCAGGAGCAGATCCCCATGGCCCTGGGGGATGTCTCTTATCTAACTCATCTGTAGCAGGAGTAAGGGGAGGGCTGAATCTGTCAAACCCTCACAAAGCAAGGGCAAGAATTCAGCTTCTTTTCAGCAGGGTAGTCAGTCTGAAAAAATCTCAGCTTCTAACAAATACTGACCAAAATACATAAAAGAAAACGTTGCTGTAGTTTTGGTTGTTTGTGGGTTTTTTTGGTCTGGGAATTGCAATAAAAAACAAGCCTGAAAGTTAAAAAAGTTATTAATGTTACTTTTTGACAATTTTTTTCCTTTCCTGTGAAAACATGATATTGCCTCAGGCCTCTCTAAAACAGGTGAGGAAATAGCATGCAAGGAAGAAAACTTTGGAAAGGTTGCTACTGGCTAGACAGAGAACAAATATTCACCACATTGGGTTTTGTGCTATGCTATGCCTTTTTGAGATTTCAGCGAAGTCCTCTGGGAATTTTAATCCAGTTTTGGAAATATATAAATAGTAGGTGACTCGAGGCCAGAGGGATTCTTGTTGTGTTGTATTTTTGATGCCTTCTGACTTGACTAGTGAGAGGGAGGATTTTGAAGAGGCCTCTAGGAGAGCTAGAAAGAGAGTGGGTTGCTTTTCGGATTTGATGTTATAATTTTCCACAGTGGGAGGTGAAAGGTAAACCTTCTAAGAGGTAGACATACGCAATGGAGAAAAATTACATCTGAAGATAAACATTTCCAGAGCAAGGTCCACACTGCAGCTGATAAATTTTAATAATCTGTAAGCTGAAAGGGAGCAAAAACTCAGAAAAAGGAGGCAGTTCATTCCCTCAAGAAAAAAACAACACAGAACTCCCTCACCCACACCCACAGGGTAGTAAATCCCTCAGACTCTGATTGAAACTATTTCTTTAAGCTATCAGGATCTACTCAGAATTAAGTATCAATCAGGGAAAGGCTTCACACAGTGCTGTGAATACTCATATCCCTCTGAAGAACTGCTGAGTGAATGGGCCACATACCATTTTCTGCCAAAGGCTGTTTCATTTTCCCACTCCACCCTTCTGTATTCTGTAAGTAGTGGTATTTACCCTATCTCCAAGGTAAGTTGCTTCTCTTTATGCAGCACAACTGAAGTCCAAAGTTATGTTTATGAACATTACACAGAAGTTATTTCAGTGCATACTAAAATGAAGAGAAATATGTTTAAATGTGCTTCCAGAGTAGCTCCGTGATTGCAGAAATTATTTCCCTGCATGAGAAACTTTGGAAACTGAAAGAATACTCTTTCCAGACTTGTTGCAAGCTCAATACTGTTTGCTTGAAGCACCATATCTGGAAGTCTCTTGGCCTGTCCACTGGAGGTCAGATGCAGAGACACTGACTTAAGAATGACACTAACTACTACTTATGTGTTCTGAGCTGGTCCCAATAAGTTTTGTGACCCTGACTGCATTAGTGGTTCAACAATCCTGCAACAAGACCAGACACATGTCTAAAAAAATAAAAGGGCTTTCTACTTTCCAGAGTAAGGGGAGAAATTGTGATGAAGTTGGAAAGAGTTGTCAGGAAACTTCCTGCAGTTTTTGGAGGAGTCCCTGAGTTATGCATGGTGAACCATCAGGTGTAAGGTAGGCCAGAAGTAAAACATAGAAATGAAGTAATTTTAGGTCTTTTTATAGAGGTGAATCTACAAATATGGATGAAAAAAGCAGGGGTTGGGAGAAGGGCCCTGGTGGGTGGTTACACTCAGAAGGATCAGTGCAGGCACACTGGAAGTACTTCCTGTGTCTACTGTATTACTGCTCTAATCTTCTCTGCCAGTTTTCCGTGCTCCAGTCTACTTGCAAGCTTATATGGACCCCAACTCTTTTCCTCCTCACAACAATGACTTTATACTTTCCTTCATCAAGTATGGGCTCGCTCTTCCTTTTTTCCTAAATCACCAGCCTGCCGCACAGCTAAGGGAGAGTAGGATGAAGTGCATGTGAATTATGCAACCTGGATGCCAGAGGTGAACTGTAGTCGGGATAATGTTTTCTTCATCTCACTGTTTACTGAATTATAGCTGGCTTGTAATGGTGCCAGTGTCCTCAGGAGCCCTTTCTAGGGATTTCTGGGAACCACAAAAACATGTTAGGAAGAGGATGGAGTTAATCAGTTGGGCTTTCCTGCTGCTATATTCAGCCCAGCAAGCCGCCTCCGACAGATGTTTCTGCTTTTAGGCCACAAGGAATGTTATTGACTGGCTTTCCCTGTGTTCAAGAAGCATGTAAAGCTATCAAAGACTTGTTTTCCATAAGAGCATTTTCTTGTCAGGTGATGTTTTTCTATCTCGGGCACAGTGGATTTTAATGAATTTCTCAATAGACTAATTCCCTGAAGAGAAGAAACAGGAAATCTGCATTACTTGATTTTTCCTCCTGTCTGTGGGAAGCATGGGATGTAAGCGATGGTGAAGTTGCACAGCAGAGCTGTGGGGAGCAACATGCAGAGCCCTCTGCTGCCCATCAACCCCCCCATCGACTATCCTGACCCGCTTAGTTTGAATAAAATTTACTGTATGTCATACAAAGCAGTTACAGCCAAGTCCCAGGTGTTCCTTACACAGTTTGAGGCCAGTCAGTTCACATTGCTGCCTGGGTCCTGGATCTCTACCAATCTCCCATGACTTGCATGAAAAGAAATGAAAAACCTGACTCCACAAGCTGGTTCCCCATGAGCTCTTTCTGGGCAGGATGGAGGAAAGGAGGACTTCGGCACAACTCCCCCATGGGCTGTGAGCTAATGGAGGGGCCCTCTTCTGGAAAACACCTCTCTTCACCCCATTCCTGCATTCACCCTGGAGGGTTTGCTTACCCATACATTCAGTTCACCCAGCCATTACACAGTGTCAGACAAGACCAGGTTAAAACAAAAGGGCCCCAGTTCTCCTTTTCACCACTGTAGTCCCCTGAAGTGAGTAGAGTTACTCCTCAGTTCCCCAGCTCAGCTCTCGAAAGGAGCTGGAAGGACATTGTGCCAAGCAATAGGACAGAAGGCAATGGTCAGAAATTGATGCACAGTAAGTTCAGCTGAACGCGAGGCAGAACTTCTTCGCTGTGCAGTGATTGCACACTGGAACAGAGGGGTTGTGAAGTCTCCTTCACTGGAGATAGTCAAGAACTGCCTGGACGCAGTCCTGTGCCATGTGCTCTGGGATGGCCCTGCTTGAGCAGGGAGTTTGGTCCAGGTGACTCCCTGTGGTCCCTTCCAGCCTGACCCATTCTGTGATTCTGTGGTTGATGGGGTTAGACTGACTCACAGCAGAAGCACTTTTCAGAAGGGACATAACACCCAGCATTATGTCTGCTCTGCAAACAGTGCCTTTCCTAATAAGCCACAACTGTTTGTGCTCGCAGCACTGGGCTCTTGGGGCATCACATGACATGGGTCAATAAGGGCTGCGGTTATCCGTCTGACCAAAACTGCAGGTCCAAAATTATGCCTGCAGCTATCTGAGGCCATAAAAGCAAGGCATCCTCTGAAGCTGCCACTCAGTAGCTCGGTGAGCCCTTCCTCTCCCAGCCAGGCCCCCTTCTCTGGCATGTGGTCTGTTCACTTGGACGAAGGAGAACCACAATCTTACCCCTCCTTTCCTGGCAGCAGTGGCTAGGAGAGATGGTTGTTTTAGTGGACCATAACTGTTGTTATAATTGCTGCTTCATCAGACAGCATTATTAGTCTGTCAGTAATGTGTTAGACAGCAACACTTGTCTCAAATGCCTGTTAATTATCTAAATAAGCAAATTTGCTTCCTTTCCCACCATGGTCACTCATCTCTTGTGTCATTTGTGCAGCTGAAGCTGTGATCCTTCAAATACCCCTGCAAATAGTTGTTATTACAAGGGTTGTGTCCTAAAAATACAGAGGCTGCTGATATGAGGGAGAGATGCCGGACTAGCTCCTCGGGGCCTGATCCAAATCCTTTCAGAATCGGTAGAAAAATGCTCCCAGTCTTTTATGGCTTTGGATTATATCCTCAGATAGTAATTTTTCCAGGCAGGAATTTTGCTTCAAACATCACTTGAATACACTTGAGAGATCTGGCAGTTCATAAAATACTCAGCCTTAAGCCAATACAGCCAGTGAAAGCCCTTCTCCTGGGGAAAGCAACAATCTGATCTGCTTGCTTGTCCAGAGTCAGACCTGCAGTAGCTTTTCAGTTGCTTACAGACATATCCAAAACATGAAAATGTGGCTGTCAGTGTAAGGTGTTTGGGGCTGCAGATGCCCACAGGGCTTTAGTGCATGTCCTCTGCCTACTGCGCAGTCAGGGTTCAGTGTCCTCTCATTCAAATACCAAAGCTCTGCTCCAACAGGCGGAGCTGCTTGCCTGCTCCACCTGACAGAAGCAAAAATTCCAGAAGAGTGTCCTGCCATCGTCATGGGCCGAAAAATAAGATAGCTTCTTTGCAGCACTCTGTCCCCCACTGCCTCCATCGCCCCAGACCTTCCTCCAGGCTGCTGTGTGTGGGCTGTGTCAGTGAGCTCCCTGTCCCTGAACAAGAGCATCTTCAGAAGGTAAATTTGTGCCTTGAAGCCACAGCCCCCAAGAAGATGCAGCACAGAAGCAGGTCCTGGGTGCTGAGTGTGGGACAGGATGGCTGACAGGGGGCAGCATCCCTTGGGTAGGGGCCAGGTGACCCTAGGGGTGGCTGGTGGTGCACAAGGAACCTGGAAAGCCTCATCCCACCAGTTTGCATCATCTCAGGAGTGTGCTGGGAAACAGCCCCTCTTTGTCTCTCACCAAATAAAGGATTGAAGAAGAGAAGTTCATGTCCCTCCACCAGCCTGCACCTGAGTTAAATGCTCAGCAGCTACTCAAATTCCTCCCTTTTTGGTTTAAATCTGCACAGCATAGCTGCTGGAGGAGTCTGACATGAAGAAATCACAGAACTTCTCCTCGAGGATACCATTTCATACAAATCTCAAAGCATGAGTTTTCTTGCAATAGTATTCATTTTACTCAGGGAAGTTACCAAGGACATAATGAAAACCATCATCAAAAGCCCAGGTGAATTTTTCTACCTCCTGGAGATTTTCCTTCCCAGATGTGGCTGAGGACCCTGCAAGCACACAGCTGTAGGGCTGCAGATTTGGGGCTGTAAAAAGAAAAACGTGTGCATTTAGTGAAAGGAGATAGGGCCATCTAGTGACAAGAGAAACGCGTTCTTCATTCCGTTCTTCATTCCATCCTCCTTTCACAAGCCCAAGTAAGCCTGTGCTGGCCACCAGGACCGGCACGGGCAGCCCCTCGCCCAGGGATGTGCATGGCTGAGTCTCCTGAGGTTCACACCGCTGGAGCTTTGCATGGTGCTCAGCAAAGCTTTTGCGAGCAGAGATGGCAGCACTAAGCAGTAAGGGTGCTTGGATCTCTGACAAGGTTTGGGTTTGGGAAGAGCCCGTGGTGCCTCACAGGCAGTGCAGGGGGCCAGGCGCAGGCAGAGCTAGACCCGGGATTGATAGTGGGAAGTGGGGCTCTTGTTTGTTGGGAGATGGTTTCCCCAAGACTTTTATTGTAACTGCTGTAGGCAAGCAAGGAAAAATTCAGGACAGGGAAGATGTTTCTTGAGGAAAAAAAAAGTTAAAAAAAAAAAAAAGGCAACAAAACCCCCTTTGTTTCAAAATATGCATTAATTTTATTTCTTAAAAATAATTTAGAGATTCTAGAAATTGTAGAAATTGTGTCCTTTTTAAGTAAGAAAATACTTGTACATGGCATTCCCTCTGACCAAAACAAAAGTCTTCCATAATATCATTAACATATTGAAAAAATTTTATTACTTGCAAAGGAAGCGTTTTTTTTCCCTCTTCCTTTTACTTCTCTCTTTGTCTAACACATTCCTCCTTTCCTCTGAAGAATTCACAGGACTCATCTTGTTATCAGTTTAGCTAATTATATTACTGCACTTCCCAGCAAATTAAGATCCAAAGCCTGCCAGTTTACAGTAAACTCCACAAAGAAAGGGATAATGAGGTTACTTTGCAGGTTTTTTTCCTTGGGTAATTTCCATACACTTAGTTTGTAAAGTGGGAGATAAGGTAGCTGCCATAGCTTTTATGTTACCCTTCCCAAGCATAGTCCAGGTCTCCTAGCATTTCTAGGAAGGAAGGGATTCTCCTGCTGGAAACCCAGAGGTGAGGCCATTTTCCCCAGGGTAGAGAGACTGTATGTGTGCTGAAAGCAGAGCCGAAACATGGATCATTTATATGCCTTAGGCTGTGTCCATGCTGCTCAGGGGTGGACCCCTGAGCAAAGTGGTTGTGTTCCAACCACAAAGCCCTCAAGCCCAGGTCTTCTACTTACACCATGAGATTTCCCTATGGACAAAATACAGGGTTGTCACCTTGTGCTGGGAGCAGAAACCACTTCCAAGCACCTGAAATGGATGAGGGGTGCATGGTAGCCCATCAGAGTGGTGCTTTCATAGCATGAGGATGGAGATACCTATGGGAGTGTGACATGATGCTGTCTGAAGATGTTGAGCTGGGACCACCACACCTGGTCTGCACTGAACCAGCAGCAGACTAGCTTGGGGAAAGTAAGGACAGACTAAACTGTATCAAGCTGTGCTGGGAGAGGAAAGGACTTGAACTCCATTTTTGTGGGGAAGTTCCAACTACAAAGTTTGGTTTGACTCAGAATGGAAAAAACCCCAACACTGTCTGAACCACAAAACATCCCAAAGCAAAGTAATCTGTTTGGGATCAATCTACTCATTTGGATTAACCTCTGATTGCTGCTTTTCTTTTGAAAATAAAGGCCAAAATTTTGCTTTTGTTGTTTCCACAGAAAGGTTTCTTTCTATCAGATAAGAGGTTTTGGACATTTTCTACTTAATGGTTTGTTCATACCTCCAGTCCCAGCCAGAAACTCAGCATTAACATTCTGGTTGTTTCACACATCCCTAATTAAGCTAAGGTTACATGAGTGGATGTAATAAGCTACCAGAGCATGGAAGGGTGTGGAAGGAGAACAAAGACAATGCAGACACCAAATTAAAAAAAAATGCTTTTGTGTAGGCTCATAATTTAAACAAGAATTCCCTACAGTTATTATCTGATTATGGTCCATCTCTATCACACTTCGCTTTGTTTGTTTTGCTATATGTTCCTCTTCCCAGATCCTCTCAGCTCCCTTTGGACATTTGTGGGTGAATTTTTCACCCACATTTTGTACTTATTCATAAATCTGCATACTGAAGTCTGGGGCAAGAGGCTGTGCTACATGTTCATCCAGCCCTTGGCATACCCCAGTAGGGATTCCAGCCTTTCACTGGGCTGTTACAAACACAGAACAAGGTCCTCAGCAGTGCATGGTTCTCCCTTACCCTCTCATCTGAAGGTGTTACTCCGGTCATGGTTAATCGATTGTGAGCCTGGAAGTGACAAGTCTGTTCAGTCAAGTCACTTTAATCACTTTACAGCCAGGTCCAAAGACTGTAGCTGTCTCACAGTGCTGCCTGTGACACTTAGTCTGGGTCAACATTTAATTTAAAGGCCTAATTCTGAATGAATTTAAACAGAAAGCTCTCTGTGAAGATGTAGTCCACCAGACCCCCCAGCTGCTGGAAACTGGGCAAATATGCGCTGTGCTTTCTGGAAAGGACTCCGAACAAAACAGTTTTTTGTTTAATTTGAAAAGTCTCCGTATCTCTGTCACAGTAAAGAGAAAAATACAAAACCCTTCTTCACTCTGCATCAAACTGGCAAAATCAAATGTTTTTCACTATTCTACCTCATATCTATTAGTAAGTCCAACTACAACCAACTTGGATGATAAGTCACCAATCAGATTTACTCATCAGGCTCTCTGGCTCTCTGCTTTGGCCTCCATTTTCCCTGCTCACCTAAAATATGTTGCTCTGCTCTGTAGCAAGCAGCTGCCACAGCTCTGATGGATGTCTTAAATACATCATCTGCCTCAGAGGAAACAGCCTTTCCCTGCTGTAGCAGATTTTGGGGAGTAGAGGGCTGAGTCATTCAGCTCATGCTCTTGGGAGAAGTCTTCTTTCCTCATTAAGAGAACTAGCTCTCTTTACAGATTTTATTTGTAATTAGCACATCTGGACCACATCCTTTTTCTCTTGCATCTCTCCTATTGTCCATGCTGCCCCTCAGTCCAACCCACTGTCTTTGCTTGTGCCATCCCTGGAAGTGTTCAAGGCCAAGTTGGAGGGCACTTCAAGTGACCTGATCTTGTGGATGGAATGGGGGTTGGAACTGATGATTTTTAAGGTCCCTTGCAAGCCAGGGCATTCTAAGGTTCTGTGTTTCAGTGATCCAGAAACACACATATCTGTGCCACTTGGGTGCCCGTGAGAACAATACTCTCTGCAGCTCCAGTGTCAAGTGTCAAATACCTGCTGAGCCATGTGCTGCCAGGAGGGATGGCATCAGGACAGGGAGAGATACCATCAGCTTGGGAATGGTTGGCAGGCAGAGGGACAGATTGCATCAGTTAGCTAATGATAAGCAGGGGGGTCAGTTGAATCATTAAGCATTCCCTCAGAGGCCCATTTACATATTTGCCATACTCAGAAGGTGCCGGGTCGTGTACGTGTGCACAGCGATGTGTTGCGGTGTTTGCAGTTGCCCTTGTAAAAGTGCCTGTTGGTTGAGTTTGTTTGTTTGTTTTCTGTGCTTTGCTCTATTGGTTTGCCACCAGCGTGCAGCTCTGCCTCCCACATGAAACAATCCTGCTAAATAGATGCTTTGTCCCAAATGAGAGGGATGAAACAGCAAGGTTTTGGAGCCCAGCACAGACTCCCTTTTTCAAGAATTTTTTCAGCAGAATCATCTGTTTACAAGGAAGAAAATTATGATTAATTAACTCCTGGGGTTTGAGTAGATGACCATCCCACTGAGCCCAGCAAAGTCATACCAGAACAAGCCAGTTTAAGCAGAAGAGTTCTCTATAGGCTCTAACAATGGGCTCTACACTTACAGCCCCTCCCACATGCAACTTCTGAAGCTTGTAGGTGATTTCACTGAAGTTTTATGACAACAACAATGGAAAAAAACCTTGGGAACTAACAGCACCCAGCAAGACACAGCCTGCAGCATGTTTTTTATGGCCAAGAACTCTCAGTGTTCCTGGCTTCATTTCCTCACTGCTCACAGCATTCCCCCTTTATGGCAGGGCTGTGCTCCACCCTAGCATGCAAGGCCACATCCTGGGCTCAGGCAAATCACTGAGGCAGCAGAGAGCTGGGATTCAAAAACCTACGTGAGTTAAAACAAGGCTAATCTGGGCAAGGTAACAACTGAGAGCTTGCTCTTACAGCCAGCATCGTCAAGGCACATACCCACTGCCTAGGCAGGGCACCAGTGACTTTGAGTGGCTGGTGGGAAGGGCTCGATCAGTGTGGGGCTGGGACCATGATCAAACCCAGACAGACACCATGGCTTTCAGTGCCTGAGCTGATGTGCTCTAGACCAGCTTGGCTATCTCTGCCCAGCGCGGCCCTGTGCGGTACCTTCTTTGGAGCCATTGCAAAGGCACAACCAGCAGATGCATTCAAAGCTGCTGTCACTGATATCCTTTGCATCAGGTTTCCTGGGCTGGTGGCCAGGGGTTTTCCTTATCAGTAGGTACTTTATAATGTAGCACTTCTGCTCACATCAAAAGGAAGGAAATAGAGAAATACATTCTCAAATAAAGGGATTTGTTCCTAAAAAGTCAATAAAGCTGGTAGAGGACCTAATGGCAGGGTCTGGCCTGCAAAGCATGTGATGAGAAGAGTTGGTAATGAAAATACAGCATTTTGGAGGATGAGGTAAGACCCTACAGTTCTGGAAATAATGTGAGATCCTCGGAAACCAGAAACACATGCCAGACCTTATTTTCTGCCAAGGCAGTTAAACATTAACAAGGGTCACATTAAGCAGCACTGTGTTGCTGGCAGGAGGAGTCTGATGCTCTCTTTGCAGTGTGCCTTCCCATTCTATCCAGGCTCCACTGATGTCTCACTTCAGCTTCATGGGGTAGGGGGACTGCAAACCTCAGCTCTTGCCTTCACTACTTGCATGGTTAGGTAAATCCCAGTGGATGCCCACTATCCATGTCAGAGGAAATCTAGATGGAGCATACCTGAGTTCTCCTGAGGGATGAGATTGCTGTGGCTGAGCTAGTCTTCCCTTGAGCAGGATTTTCTGTGAGTCATAACATTTTTTTTTAATCCAGCCTTTACTGAACTTGGCTGTTCCCCAGTCATTCTAGCAGATTTTTCTAGCAAGTGAGGTTTGACTTTTGCAGACATGCTGTCTATCCCATGAGGTTTTTACCTTGCTCGTTCACAGGCAAAGAAAATACCATTTGTTGTGTGAGCATATGAGACAAGCAGCAGCTTGTAGTTTCATTATTAATTATTTACCAGACAAAGAAAACTTCCCCATCTGGGGTGTTATATTTTCCCAGGGTAATGAATGGACACTCATGACATGAGAATGCAGGAGTGACGTTGGTATTCCCAGATGTTAGACAAAGATGCATCCATTGATACAAAATCATTAGAAATTACTTGTCTGTGCAGGGAACCTGGTCATAACCCTTTCTGAGATGTTGCCATGCAGAATTGCACACTTCAGGAAATCAGTCTGGCAAGCACAGGTACCCTGATAACACTGCCCACATAGTGGCAGTTCAGCTCTTAACCATAGGAAGCTGGACTCTGTCTGGACATTTGAAAATTAGCCATCCACTCCCAACTCAAGCCTGTCAAGCCTGCTTGGGATTTAAATTCATAGCTAGAGTGTGAGTCAATCCCAGTGAACCCTCCTTAGCTCTGTTATGCTGCAAACTTCCAGGCCAGCTGTAAATATATGTGTTTGAGCACAAAAGGAGGTGCACTAGCTCCTTCATGATCTCATGGTGCAAATCTTTCCATTTCTTCTGTTTGCATCAAGACCGGAGGACTTTGTCCTCAGTCAGTGTCAGTCTTGATCTCTTGGATGACAATGGGAGGATGGTGGATGCAGCTGGGATGAGATGCATTTCTCTGCAGGTATCTCAATGCACAGCCACTTTATGCACATTTTTGGCATAAGACTCCTTGGGAAATGTCTTTGTTTCTGTCACAGGAGCACAGAGGAACCAGAGTCTGTGACTTCGGCCAGATCTTCTGTGCTGTAAATAGTCACAAGCTCATATCACCACCTGAGATACAAATTTCCTCCTGTACACTCACTTTAAGCCTCTTGTCACCCTGCGGGAGCTCACATCACAAAGTAAAACCAGCCAGCCTGAGGCAGAAGCATCATGTAACCAAGAATCCTCTGGCTGCTGTTAGGATAACATAGCAATTTGCCATATTCCTTTTCCTCTCTTGCCTGTAATTATGCTTTAGTCACTGGTCATCTGTTCTCTTCAGACCTATAATCCGGCAACCTTTCCGGTCCTGTCACCTACAAGTACTTATTTGTTTGCACAGTTAGGAAGACTTAGGCTTCTTTTTCTGCTCTTCTGGGAAGACACAAACGGCAGCTGTCAACCTAACACCGATAATGTGCCTCACTTAGAAAAAAAATCAATAGGTGCTGTAAGTGTTAACCATATGGGCATGACAGTAAACATGCTCTGAAAGCTTCAGGAAATGTTAAATGAAAGCAGAGCTGCAGTGGGGAAGGCAGCAGGGCAGCCATGACTCAGTGCAGGCAGAGATTCCCCCTCATGTTGTATGTG
This sequence comes from Machaerirhynchus nigripectus, assembly GCA_013397975.1. NCBI lineage: Eukaryota > Metazoa > Chordata > Aves > Passeriformes > Dicruridae > Machaerirhynchus > Machaerirhynchus nigripectus. The sequence continues at coordinate 530,686 of VZRQ01011018.1, forward strand.
TAGTGATGCCCATCTCTGACATATTTAACAAGATATAAAGCTGTAGTGTCCTGTATGGTCACTAAATTGTCTTCTGTAAGCAACTATGCGTATTTGACTTAGGCACCTTTCTAGCAGTGTGGAAAGCGTTTGTAAGGAACCATAAAAAGTCATTACATATGCAGAACAATTGAACCTCCTCAGCATCTGTGGTAGGAAACACATCTGTCTTCTGTCCCTTTCTTTCCTAAATGTCTCCCTGAATCAAGTTTTATGGGAGGGTCGTAAATATCCCTTTCTATTCGGATCCAGGAGTTAACAATACCCCCTGTGACCATAAACACAAGATGTTTCATTGAGGAAAGAGGTGCACTCAAGTAAGCAGAGATCTTTGTGACAGTTGCTGCCAGTATGGTCCCCATGCACCGCTAATCACATTAGTGGGAGAGCACGGAGGTGGCCAGCAGACAGCAAAAGAAAGAGGGAGAGAAAAGCAAGACTAATCTTGTTAAAAGGGAAGCAAAGATAGACGCTACTTTTACACAGAAGCTTATAACGTCCCCATTTTCCCAGGGCTGGAATCACCTGGATGCTCTCTGAGCAGTGCGGCTGCTGCTGCTGTTGTGGAAGCAAACAGCCCCACATCTCTTGTGTTACAGAGGGCTGGTTTTTCTTAAAGATCTTTGCTATCCATGGTTTAGGCACAGGCAACCTTGAATCCTTCCTGAAGTAGAGGTTTACTTGCCTCCAGATGACTTTAAAAGCAGTACAACTGGTTTTAGTTCCCTGCATGAGACCCTTTTCGACCAGAGGAAGATTCACAATTTTTAACAGATAAAACAAATCCCGGATCTAAAATATTCGTGTGTTCTCTCATTCTCCTGTGGAGAGGCAATATCAGATGTTTGAAGGTGCCTTCTTCCTGAATGAAGTCGTTTGCCCTCTGGTTGCATGAGGGTGAGGGACAGATCCCAAATGCACACTTGTCTTACTTGGTGAGGCACAAAACAACCCCCAAACTGGGAGCTAAGGATTAGGCAAGCAGTCACTAAATGGCCTCTGACAGTCCCCCCAGTAGGGTTTCATCCTTTAGTCCTGGCACACAACCTTTCCATGCTGTGATGCATGATGAAGATACGTTGTCTCAGGGCTGAGGTGCTCTCTGCCCACTCCCTCCTCGCACATGTGGTGGAGAAGGGGTGGAGGGAAAGGGGTATAGGAGGAGAGGTGCTCCTGACCAGACACACACTCAGAAGTGTAGGCACCACCACGTGCATTAGCCTGCACACAAAGCTCAGTGAGCAGGATGCTGTGACAATGTGTTGAGGCTCTTCAGCCAACTGGGAGCCCAGAGTCCACAGCACCCAAGCCAGTGACCTTCCAATTCAATTAAGGAAGACTAAGTTTTGGGGAAGGAGTTTCCTCTTTTGGTGAACCAGAGCCTGGAGAGGCAGAACCTGTCACAGGTATGTCAGGGTGACTCTCCAAGCCAGTGCTGGAGAGCTGATGGATACAGCCTTTCTGAGTACTTCTCCAGCAAGACAGTCCCTTCTCCCACCACCCATGACTGTGTACCTAGCAGGATTCTGTTAGTGGACCCCCTCCACTTTATGTTGGAAGGGAAAGCAGCATCTTGATATCTGAAAGGAGCCTTAACCCAGTTTTGTGCCTGCACTGTTTATTCAGTATCATACTGCAGAGCTGAGGGTGGATAAACAAAGTTCTTGCGTCAGTGGTTGTGATGTCTGCTGCTAGAAGCGCTGGTGCCTTGCCAATTAATCAAATGGAGCAGGGCAAGGAGGACCTGACAGATGGGCAGGAGAAATCCTTGATGGAAAATCTGACTTGTTGTTGCATGGGGTGGCAGCGGCAGGAGGGAGCAAAAAATGGAGAAACAGCTGGAAATCTGGAAGCAAGGACGGTGATGATGACTTCACAGCTGAGAGTCCATGCCCAGTCGGGGGGGAATCAGCCACTTGTTACCTTGACATTTCATCAAGTTCTTAAATACAAAATGCAAAACACAGACCCGTTTGGCATTAAAGCAGTGATTTCACTATGGATTAGTGGTGGCTAAATGAGCTGGGAAGCAGCTGTTGTCAGGGTCCTGGGGCACTTGTGCTTCCCTTGCCATCAGAGCTGGGGCTTTCAGGAGGAACAGAAGCACTGGTCAGGAGTGGAGCCCCTGAGGAGAGGCGAGATGGGCTGCAGGAAGAGGAGAGGCTATGAAGGAAAACTTCAGGAATGCTTTCAACAAGGTCTGGGAAAGGCGGTTGGACTGGGGACACAGTTCTGGAGAGCAGACTCTGTGCAGTGCAGAGAGACCCGTGCAGAGAGGGTCTCTCTGAAGAGGAGCCCAGGCAGACACAACATTTCTGAGCATCAGGCAGCAGGACCTCTTGGTACCCAGTTAACTGAGAGGGGAACCTGAAATCCTTGCTCTGCCAAGAGATGGATGTTTTGTTTGCTTCTCGGTCCCAGGAGTTGATCAGTGAGACCAGGACCCTCCAACCCTGCTTCTCCACTCTTCTTCCTGCTCACTTCTCTCCCTGCAGGGACAATGTGGCATCAGGGGTGCCTTCCCTGGCACCTGCAGCCTCTCCTACTTTACATTATATTGACATTGACTGTTTAAGCCTGGGACCCACACAGAACAGGGAACCAGAAGCTGTGAGGGGAAGGAATGGCAGCAAAGGGGATAAAGTAGGTGGGGCTACAGGCACCAGGAAACAGAACAAAGAGGTGCCTGAAATGAGGAGGAAGAACAGCCAGAAAGAGCTGCTGGGAAGCTTGTTTGGGTACTGCAGAAAGTCAGCATTTATTTCTGTGCAAGCCTTTTGCAGGCTGCAGGGGACATCCCTAGTGTGCAGGTCCCCGAAGACACGCTGCATTTCAACTCCAAAGGGAAGGGGCAGCTGAACCCGCACCCTACTCACCTCTTCTGTAGGGGCATGTCTGGATTACTATTACTATTATAGTAATTATTACTGGTTAAAATAGTAGTACTGCTATTAACAATATTTCTGATTTCCCCAGGAATCTGGACTTTTGTCTCATGCTGGCAAGAAAATCATCTGTGCTTTGTCTTAAAGAAAGAAAACACCTTCTTTTTCTTTTGATGATGTCTGTCCCACGGTTACAGTTCACTCATCCCCTTGGCTAAGACAGCATATTGATCCTTCCCCTGGGCTCTGACCCCTCCGTGCCTTCTCTGTTTACAGAGTTATCTTTAGCATTCCTGCCTCCTCCTCACTGCTCAGGGGCAGCAAACATTTCAGGTAAAATTGATCCAGTGGATACAAGGAAAGACGTCACAAAGGAACCTGGGGCACGAGGCCATTTGTGGCTTCTCTGCCATCATGTAAACCTGCTGTGGGTCAGTTCAGCATTAACTGGCTCCCGAGGTGGGTTCTCATAACAAGCAACACCAGGCAGCTCTCCCAGTGCAAACTAGGGTGTCAGTGCAATTATCATCATTGCTTTTGTGCAATGAATTGAACAAACCCTAGTTCCACCTTTCTCCTGACACATGCTCACAGGTTTTGAAGGCTAGACAAATAATGCAGACCACCCAGCCCGACCTGCACTGCACAGCTCAGAGCCTCTTACCCTTAGTTTCAGCTTCAGCCCCATGGTTCTGTGCAAGTGCGCAAGTTCCACTTTCAGAAGTGGAACAGGATTCAGTGTTTGTCAACCCCATCATCAGACCTGCTTCCAGCGATGCAAGGGCTACTCAAAACAAATTACCTCTTCTTGGGGGACATGCTGTATCCCTTCCATCTTGTAACCACAGACATGGTACACTGTATATTAAAGGGTATATTAAAGTAACTGCTTTCAGGTCCAGTCCCTCTTCATTGTTCTGTGGTCCTGTAGACCATGTTTAGAGGGTTGCAGATCAATACAAGTCATACCGGAAACCCATCACTTCCCTCAGGGAAATGACTTCTCCTTGGGCTACAGTGTCAAGTTCCTATGTAGGTGCCCTGCTTGTTCTCCTGAAATGTCACTTTTTCTCCTGCAGAGTGGCCTAAACTCAGCCACAGGGGTGTGGTGGTGGTGCATGACTTCCCTCTCAAAGGAAGGGGAATGTTTAACCTTCAGGCATAGTCCTGCTTAGCGTGGCAGTACCCAGTTCCTGGCACGACTCCTTTGCCTGCCCTTCCCCAAGGTGGGCTGTGCTCAGAGGAGGTTGTGGGGAGTGTGGGAGGGGGAAGGACCCACAGTGCACCTCACAAATCACAGGCAATGGCCTCAATCCCTGTGCAAACAAGTGAGCCTGCCAGAACAGTATAAACCTGTAAAATGAGAAACACGAAGGGAAAAAAAAAGCATAAACAACTCCACATGTGCAAAAATCATGTTTTGACCACTCTCAGTCCAGAGGATTTCCAGAAGCCTCCTTGTCCCATCTGGGGTGCCAGACCTGATGCCTTGAAGTGGATACCTGAAAACAGAGGCTAGACAAGATAAGAGAATAAAAGTAGGTATTTATTTGAAGGGCCTTCAAAGGTACACTTTGGGTGTCAAAAGCCTCCACCCAAGAGGGACAATGGGTCACGGGTTTTTCACATTTTATAAGTTTGGTCCATTTGCGTATCAGGGCTAATTCTCCAATTATAATTTCAGTCAATGATGTAATTACCCCAAGCTTGCCCCTCCTCTCAAAGGCTTTAGTTTACATATTTTGGGGCCTGGGACAACAAGGTGTCCTTGAAGTGCAAACCTAGAGAGGGTTTGTTATGTCTAACCAGCATGAGAGAACCGCAGCTAACAGGCCATATGATATTTCAGAGTTACAGGCAGTATAGGATTTGAAAAATATAAAAGTTAAAACCTAAGGCATCAGGTGATGGTAGCTTCAAGCACCATTAAGTAAGGACTTCATTCCCAGCAGCTGTGGACAACTATTTACTCTGCAGGTCTCAGTCCTCAGAGGTGTTTGAGATGCATGCAGCTGCCACAGGTAGGCTGGCAGGAAAGCTGCTGACTGGGATGAGGTCTGCTGGACCAGCTCAAGAGCTGTTTGCTTGCTGGTTTTTCTAAGCAAGCTCATCCAACTGACTTTCAATTCTGCAAAGAATAAAGTGCATCTAATGAAGTTGGAGGTATAGGAGTTTTTTTCCCTTCATCCTAGTTCTATGTGGATTTTTATATGTCTGCTTTTATGTTCAGTAGTGACTGTTTTTTTCTACCGTTGCTTGTATCAGAGGAAACCTGTTTTCTAAGGTGTTGCCCTGGGTGGGAAAGTCTGTGAAAGGTGGTTGTGATATCTCCCAGGGAAAGGCCAAAGCAGCTTAAAAAGTGGCTTGGTGGGGCCAAGTTGAGTTGATGCATCCTACAGCTATCTCCAGCTTTTGAGTACTTTTGGAGCCCTGGTAATGAAAATTGCAGGAGCACCATTCCTGGGGGTAGCGGGGACTGGTAAGGGTGATGTCCTGATTACCCTGGGGACCCAAATATATGAGGGCAATATAAGTGATTGAGTATTATTTGATAAACATAACAAAGTACCTCAACTCCAAAACTGTATGGTCCCTATTAAAGCCATGTCCCTGATCATACTTTACTTAGCAGAATTTTCTTGTCCATATCTTCCTAGGTGAGCATATCAAATGCAGCCTGAAACAGACTGCTACTTCTGGCCCCAGCAGAGCATAGTCATGCAGTCACTAGGACAAGGAATAGTCGGGTAGTTCTGCAATACAGTTCTCTTGACTAATTTAAATTAAAAAAAAACCCAAAACAAACAAACAAACAAAAAAACTTAATGATCAACACAGGGACTGGGGTGCCTGAGGGAATGGGACCTTTGTGGGTGTTTCTTATGACATTCTCCAGCCTGCAGGCTATACTTTTCTTCCTAATTCAATGCTTTTTGGACACTTCTGGGATTTCTATCTGCTTACTAGGTCTTTCTAGTTGTATCAGCACACACACCTCCATTAAAATTTCCACCTTGTATTTGCAATCGGAGGTAATAAAAATCCTCTGTTTGCATAGCTTGGTTCCCGAACAGCTTCTCAGTTTATGTGTTTTCAGACTTTGTTCCTATTTTTTAGCTCTCTTACGCTCAAATAGAAGCTTTACTGTATTAACCGTGTCCTGAGAGAAGAAGGCAGCTGCCACATTGGCCAGCTTCCACAAGTCTCCATTTTATCTTGCCTTCCTGGGCAGATCAATATACTCCAAGTGTCCTGCAATGTACTCTAAGTGTCCTGTTCCAGTCTGAAACACTGCAGGCCTTCTGACTTGAATGGCTCTGAAAGGTTTGGGACTAATAGGAAAACTAAGTGAGGAGGACTGGGTGCTTTTTTGAGGCAACTGTATTTACCCCATGATGGTGAAAGCAGCTGTTCTGGGATGACAATGTGGTTTTACATGCTCTGCTCCATGGCCAGAGAGGGTGGCCTGCAGCATGCTGGGCTCAGTATGACCTCCCCTGGGCTCAGCTCTGTAGTCCAGAACTCTGACCTTGCATGTGTCTGCTGAATTTACTGCTAAATTGTTTCAGTGGCTGAATTTCAAGAAAAAAGCCTTATGTTTAGAGTCCTTATAGCCAAGACCAGTGATAGCTAGGGCAGTTTGGATGGACTAAAGGGTGGAAGATGGGCTGGACACTTTAAGACGTCATAGATGCCATGTTGTATTCCAGCTCAGAGAAAGTCAGCGGGAGAAAACAGCGTGTGGTAAAGGTCTAAGCTCCAGGCCCATGAGTGCAATTGCCTTGCAGTATAAAGGCTTCATTCTGTACTGCTACAACTAAAGAACATTTTGGGAACGAACTTCCAGGGCTGCAGGATGGGACCCCAGATTCCTGCAGCAGTTAAGTCCCTGCTTGCACCCAGAAGATGGGTGTGCAGGAGGGAGGGAGCAGACCACAGAACTGTTGGCTATTTGCTGTTCCACCACAAGACTCAGCATGCACAAAGAGCAGAGCTCACATAACTTACCACAGCTGACTTCAAATAAAGCGTGTTATTCCTGTGAGTGTGATTCCCTCACTACATTACCCCACAGTGTTCTGGTGTTACTCAGCAAAATTCTGCAGTGAAAACTTGGGCAGGCTGTGCTTATTTTCTTGTTTGCATGATACAAGATGAGCTGCTTTTGGAGTTGCTACAAAAATGCATTGGAGAAAAAGAAAACGGATGGATCAATACATTTTGAGAGACCGGCCCACACCAAATCATATGGCACTTCAAAATTGTCCATGGGACATTAGCTGGTGAACCGTTCAGTCTGTGATCTTCCTGCAGGATTACCGTAGTCAAAAATCTACAGTTCAACTCACAGTGTTTATTTTATTGCTGTCTTTGGGCCAATATTTGCCAGTGTTTACTAGTTGTTTGGAAGCAAATTAATTGCATAAAAGTCATGTTGCCTTTCAGACTCTAGTGTGCCTTGGGCAAGTCACTTATCTCTTTTATGATCCCTGCATGCATCAAGCATCTGACACAGCACACAGGGAATGAAGCCATTGCATCTCAGAGGCACAGTTCGCTGTGGACCTGGCTCTTTGAACTGCCACATGCCGTCACTTCCAGAGAAGTGGTTTGGTGGCCTGTGAAGGACACTCAGGCCATGTCAGGAGGTCCCATCTCCACAGTATCTAAAAATTAAGAACCTAATTTCAAACTGAAATGTAAATCCATGGGCTAAGACATATTAGCTAGTAAAAAAACCTCTCTGCTTCCTGAAAGGAGGTTCTAGCGAGGTGGGGGTTGGTCTCTTTTTCAGATAGCAAGAGATAGGATAAGAGGAAATGGCCTCAAGTTGTGCCAGGGGGAGATCTCGATTGGATGTTAGGAAAAATTTCTTACCCTAAAGGGTTGTCAAGCACTGGAACAGGCTGCCCAGGGAAGTGGTGAAGTCACCATCCCTAGAGGTATCTAAAAGCCGTGTAAATGTGGCACTTGGGGACATGGTTTAGTGGTGGACTTGGCAGTACTGGGTTGGACTCAATGATCTTAGAAGTCTTTTCCAATCTAACTGATTCTGTGACAGTCACTGCAGGCTGCCACCGTTTCATTTGCCTTTCAGAGGACAATATCCAGGACCTACATTTTTCAAGCTCTTGTATAAAAAAAATCAGGCTATTTCTGGCCATAAACATCATATCTCTGTCTGCTTGGTAGCAGTCATGCATAACCAGCCTGATATTCCATTATCTAGCTCCCTTTCTTACAAAGCATCTTCCTAGACTTCTTCAGAGGAACATCCAGGCACTACTTTATTTCTCCTGTTACATGGGAAAGCAAATAGACACAGTGCTGTATTTAGAAAGAATTGGTGTTTTTTCTCTTTAAACCAGCAGATCTGAGAATGATGCAAGCTGTTATGCGGATATGTCAGATTTTGGAAGGAGGGGGCTGATAAATGTTAAGTTTCTCAATTTTTAACCTTAGTCCTAAAGGCTCAAACACCTCAGTTGTTTCTTTGTCTCCTTTTGGCACCAACCATAAGTTTTTGGACAGGAATTTCTTTGGAAGTTTAAAAACTCTGAGATTGGACAAATTTATGCATGGCAACTGCAATTCTTTACCTACTGAAAACCCAGGAAAGCTTTTCTCACTTTCAGAAAGCTGCACAGTAAATTTACCACACTTGTTCACTGCTACAGGTCTACAGATGAGCTTGACTATTGCCTTTGTGATGTTTCCAAAACATCCTTTGATAGCTAGTCACTGTCTACAGATGATGTCATAAAAACCCAAGAAAATAATAAAAAATAGTCATATTTCTGATACTTTCTGTCTTTACACTTACATGACAAAAATTGCCTGGCATTTGTCTTGTCATTAAAGTCCTTTACTGGACTAAAATGATTCTGTGTTAACATTCACAATTCAGAACTAGAAAATTTCCCTTTATTAGGAAAAAATTTAATATTTCTTTTCTTTTTTTTTTTTTTTTCCAAAAATGAGTGAAAAAAGATTAGTTTCCTTTCCATTCTGGATGGGATTCAATTTTTTAAATTGAAACCTTGTGGTACACATTTTTTGCAGCTGTGCTGTAAGTTAACAGCACTGCACAGCTTCCATATAGTTTTTTGAATGCTGACTACGTCCTTGTGAACAACAGGCTTTGAACTTTGCCTGTTGCTGTTGTGAAGGACTTCTTGCATGAAGACCTTCTCATTGATTGCTTTTATTCTTGCAGTTATTAATATCATATTATCATCAATTATATTTATGTGTCATTTAGCCAGTCGCTGTACAGACACAAAATAAGAGATGTGCTCTGCCCATGTGCATTAGATAACCAAGATTACTTGGTAAATATAATTTTCCTAGAGACCATGCAAACAGTTCATGTTTCCACGTTGCACTTGCCTAGTTTGCCATTCTCCTTGTCTGGTTTCATTGGTTTATCTTAATACCTTTCTAGGCTAATGTGACTGTCCTCACATTCTATCATGATTGACTCATTGACTATCATGATGAACTGAATTGCTGCATCAAAGCAAATCCCTGTTTGATAAGAAGCAGTAGCATGTTAAGCAGGTTTTGTGCTTCTTTCACAGATTGCTTGATTCAGCTGATACAGCCTTAAACTCTTATTGGCTCCATTTCCCTGTCATGGTCATTTGATTTTAATGTCTCTTTGGTGCTTGGTCTGCATAGTCAGAATGCAGTGATAATAACAACAGACAGAATCCCTCTTAATGTTGAACTCAAACTTCCTTGAAAATGTACTAAGATGTGTAGCAAATTAGACTTCATCTAGTGGACTGTTGTATGTCTTGCACAGAAGTGTATTAATTGGAAATGCACCAAGTCAGAGTTTTCCAGCTGAGATAACCTTTCAGTACAGCAAGAGACGCCACACAACCTTTATGCAACCTCACTGTGCTGCTTCAAAAACATCCTTTGACAGATTTAGATACGTGAACCAGAGTGAGTCCTTGCTAAAACACTCCAGCCCTGAGGGAGTCCCAGGTAAGTTTGAGCTGCAAGCCTCTACAAGTAATTGACCTGTGTGGAGAGCCAGCTGGATCACCTGCAGATGTTAGTGGTGGAAGTAGGCACTTGCCCAGAGGAACTGGATTGAAGTTAGTCAGCTTTCATCAGATAGCAAAAATTATCCCTCTTTATTGACCTCAACTGTTTTGAGCCATGACTGTCCAGTGAGAAATGGCTCTGGATACCAGCTCAAGCTCATTGAATAGGGTCAAAGTTGCCCCTGATTTCCTCCTGACATTTGATGATCAATGCAGACAGATTTTGTCATTCTGCCCTCAGCACTTGCGCTTTTGAGCTCAGTCCAACTCTTAACACAGCAGCCCGACTCTTAGCACAGCATCACAGATCACAGCCCTTACCTGTGAACTGTGTGCATCCAGGTCTGTAATGAGCACCATATCATCATCTCTCAATGAATCCTGGTCAGAAGGGATGTCTCAGATAGCCTTGACCAGTTAAAAACAGTCCAGATTAATGCTCTTGGACCTGGACGTGACTGTGGAGTTAACTGAGGGCATGAATCACTAATGTAACAGCTGTGTGCCTGAGTGCTTTCAAAGAGAGAGGGATGTGTCCCCAGACCAGGATAAGCCAGAAACAGCAATTCAAGAAATTGGCAATGAAGTAAAATACCATTCCTCAGACTCTGTCTTTTAGTGTGTGGTTGATGTGTAAGAGCCTTTACTCATTCAATGTCTGCTTAAATGACTGCAGATAGGATCAAGCCAGCTCGGAGGGTGGAGTTGCTGCAGGCACTTTCCAGGAAGAGAACCATGTCTTACCTTTATCCCCTCTGAAGTTTAAAGGCAGCTACAGCCTCCAGCTAAAAGGCATCGATCTCCTGTGACAGGAAGCTCAGAGCAAGGAAAATAATGCATTCTGGGAAGATTGATTGGGTATTGACTATATGGAATGACAGACCTAGAATCATAGAATCACAGGATATGCTGAGTTGGAAGGGACCCTTTAGGACCATTGAGTCCAACTCCTGGCCCTGCACAGGACACCCCAAGAATCATACCATATATTTGAGAGCATTGTCCAATTGCTTCTTGAACTCTGTCAGGCTTGGTGCAGACCTCCTGCATCTGCTTGAAAGCTGAGCCCATGCTTGATCTCCCCCAAGCACTCATCTGCCACAACACCTGCTTTTGGTCTCTGAGAAACCAACTAAATCAGTTGCAATGGGCATGAAAATGTGTATGCTGTAAGAAACTGCATTCTTACTTTAGTTAACATTTTGGCTGTGATGAAGACTTAAGTTTTTTAATACAGTTCGAAGAAACACTGTGACCTGGCCTGAGCATCTGGAAGATCTGGGTGGGGTCAGAGGAGCACAGGTGTGTAAGTTTGTAGGTGTACCTGCCCCTGAGAACAGAAGCAGTTGGTGTGGACCTCTGTAGGACTAGGAAGATGAGAGCCAGATCCCCAGCTGGCTACCTATATCCCAGACTTTGTAAGAAACAGGTTCTAACCCATGCTGTGAATTTCAGTTTGGGATGCCCACAGTATATGATATGAAGCCCTGCTTGGTATTCCAATTTTGTCCACCTCAAAAGTGAAATATTCTGTGTAAGAATTGAGTGGCAGATTGAAAAATGGAGGAAACCAGTGGCTGGGTACTCTACTTGTCAGCAAAGCTAGAGTGATTCTTCCCAGAGGTGTCCAGAACAGCAGTCCTTGACCTTGGTGAAAGGGAGGAGGAGGCCGTCTCTGGGAGACCCAGTGTGGATCTCAGAACATGTCAGATGGTGAAAAGCCCCTGATGGTTGTCTTTGCCCTCTTCACTTTTCTGTATCTTCCTCCCTGCACACATATATCCATGAAATTTTTTTCTCTTCAGGAACTGTATGAAGACAACACTTGACTGGAGCCAGCGACACTGTCTGGTGACTCAGCCCTTCCCTTCCCATCAGATCCAAATGATCAGTACATTCCCCAAAGGTTAAATCTCAGGCTGAAGTCTAGGCAGACAAGAACAGGACTGGAAGGCCCACCTGAGAACCAGGAGCGCAGACTCCTGTATGCGCAGCTAGAACCGTGGGAGCAATGAGGACCCCAGCACACACCAACATGTCAGCATTCCCATACCTCCCGTGGTCACACTGACACTTCCACGTGAAAGATCCATGCTCAAGTTGATTTCTCCTGGACACCAGAGCTCTGTCTCACCCAGAGCCTTGGCTCCATCTTGCAGCTCTGCAACAGAGGTCCACAAGCCCTGGAAGTCACCAATTCCCCAGTGTGTCACGGACAGCCTTGGCTCAGCAGAGCCCAGGAGCTCAGGCTGCTTCACTGCAAGACAAGCAAGCTTGCTGCCTGCAAGACATGCTGGCAGCATCTCACAGTCAGGTCTGATGGATGTGTGCCCACACATCATTGAAATCAATGTATTTGCAGAATGTTCTGGCTCCTGCAGATTGATGTTCGAGCCTGGAAAACCCTGTCACTGTGGAGCTTGCAGCCTGCCCTGGCTCTGCCCTCAATCCTGCTTTCTGGGATCAGGGCAGCCCCTGCACAGCTCCCTGTGCCTCCCCTGTCACAGCAGGCACCACTGCTTTGGTGTTTTCCACAGACCATAATTCCACCTGAGTGGCCATCCATGCTGTCATGCATGTGGGAGGCACGTGGGACATGTTTGCTGTTGAGTACTGACAGGAGGTGGTGACCTTTGTGTTTGTGCTGGTGGGGATACATAGTGAGTGTCAGCACTGTGTTATCGAAGAGCTTTCACTGCAGGAATAATTAATAATGCCTGCTTCTTTCCTTCACACTTCTGCAGGACTCGCTCAACCCCAGCACCGTGATTGATGGAGTGAGCAAAGCCTTGTTGGCGCCATCTCGAAGGCATGTTCCTGTTAATGAAAGGAGAAGACAAGGATGAAGGTGTCTTGCAGGACTTACAACTCCCCTATCAGCGCTGGGCAGTCAGAGTGAGTGGCTTGTTCAGGGGGGTGTATTTGCTGACAAAAGTCTGTGCAAACAAGGGCCTTGCTAGAACGTCCAGGGAACAGCTGCGCTGTATCTGGGAAAGGTAAATGCCGTTTGCAGAGCAAACTCCCTCTAATTCAGGCAAATACTCTTACAAGCAATGTAGCTGAAAAGAAAACACGTTTGCTGGGATGTTAACATGACCCATATCAAGTGCAGGGAAATGAGGAAAATGCCTGTGTCTGTGAGATTGCTACCTGAAGCAAATAATTCCTGCTAGGAAAAGCCTTTCACAAAAGCATCTTGCCTTGACTGAACATTCTCAATACCTGGGGTGAGAAGGTGTTTAGCTTGTAGCAGGATTCGGCCTTCACAGGCCCCCTCCAAGCACCAGCTCAGTGGTTATTTGCAAAAATATTATTGCTTTGGATTTCGGGTGCAGGTTTGAGCTGCCCCCAGGGTTACACTGCAGAGGTAGGGTGTACTGAGCACTTCCCGGGAATCAGCATCTTCCAGGGGGCTGACACTGGGCATCCCCATGCTGAGCACCACAAACCACCACTCCATCAGAATTTCATCCCATGTTTCTCCCTTCCCACTTCCAGGACCACTGCCACGACCCTCAGCACCTCAAAGGGAAAAGCTGCACATGCCTTCAGGAAAGCAGGAAAAGCTGCAAAATTTGGGGACAGAGCCCCACCTCGTGGAAACGACCTCAGGCCCTGCTTAGCAGAGGCTTTTGAGGGTTGGCTTGTGAGCCCCAGCGTGACCTCATGCCTCACATCCTGCCTGCTGCTACATTAGTTAATCTAAAAAGAGGTTTTATCTCAGTGTCTGTCACAGTCACACTGCACACAGCACAGGCATGGAGTGGTGCCTGGGTCTTCCTCTCCCGTAGCTCAAGATGCTCCGTGCAGCCCACATGAATGGTAGTCATATTTGTGTTACTGTTGAAAAGAAAAAAGGTTTTATTCATTACAGCGGGTTTCTGATTTAGAGACAGTGGGAGATATGGTTGAAGCCAGGCCAAGCATCTTCTGTTGAAGCAAAGAAATTAAATGGCTTTTAAGTGGTCCAACCAGGCAGCCATGGGAAGGCACCTGGCAGAGCAGCCCCAAGGACCAGGGGGTTGCCCATAGTCAGGTCAGCTGCCGGGGGAGCACTGGCTGGGGGAGCTGCTCAGCAAGCAAGGAGGGTATGGCCCAGGAGAGGCTGCAAGTCAGCAGCTCTTCGAACCCTGGGAACCCCCCTGCACTTGCTACATTTCAGTAGAAATGGCCCTCTCCTCATTTTCCCACCTGTACTCAGGGAAGGTGGTCTCAACCCACTTCTTTCATACACAGAGTGTGATAGTAACAACAGGTAATTTTCCTCCACCTTCTGGAAGCCCCCCAGGAAAGTCCTGTGGCACTGAAGCAAAGGGTACCATGCTTTGAAATAATTATTCAGTGGCACCCACAGGAAACACAACCAGTCAGGAACTCCTGCACCTCTGTGAAGAGGAACAGGATTGAAGCTGCTCCGTCAGGTTAATTTGATTTCTGTTGACAGTTTTTCGTTCCTGTCAGGAAAACAAAGTGAACTTGCCCCCTTCCAAAGATTCTGATTTGGGAAATGAAGTCTAGTTTTGCCAGACAGATCAAGAGAGTGATATTTCTCTTCCTTTTTTTATTTTTTTTCCCCAAGGCCTGTTATTCTCTCTAGAAAAAGTTATACTTAGCTACCTGTTGCAGCAAACATAACTGTGGCTGCTGCCCTCAGTGTGTGTGATTAAGGATCCTGGAGGGATTATTTGTCAAGAGTCAGTATGGTCAAAAGTCTTCTTTTCATTTGGTTGACACACAAAAACCCCTAGAAACATCAGTGATGTTCTTTGATCCATGTGCCATAATTAGGGATGATCACATCTCTCACTGCTCGGCTGATTTTCTTTCCTAAATTCATTTTTCTATCCTATGTTTCAGTGCCCAAATTCTTGTAAACCACAGAGGTGACTTAAAAAGCCCATGACTCAGAGCACAGTGCTCCAGAGCACACAAAAAATCAGAGCCACCCGTATCTGACATTGTTCCAACTGTCCAGGCTGGGAGTTCCCAGTGTTTTGCGCAGGAATCATTATTAGTTGGTAAGATGTGAGAGTTAGTTAGACAGCCAAGTTCCCCACCAGCACCAGACACTGGTGTGAGGCAGGAGTTGCCCAGCCAAAGCAGTTGCCTTCTGCCAGAGCAGAGAAACAGCAGCAAAACACTGGGCTGTGCCCAAATGCCCTACTGATAAGCAGATTGGGGTGTAAGCTTGACTATTTCTAAACTTTTTGCAGTAAACATGCAGGGACTGAGCAGTGTCAGTATGCCTGGGATTAATGAGACTCTTGGGTACAGGGTTTGGGGAGGATTGCAGGGTTGTGGTTTTAGATGTTTTATAGAAAGCCTGAACAAGCACCATTAGTCAGATCAGTGCTAATTAATGATTAAGCTGGATAGCACCAAGCTGCTTTCAACTGATTTTTAGAGGGGAAAAAACAAGCTGGAAGCTTCATTTCCATGACGCATGGGTGTAAAGAGGAGTGGCAGGGGCTGGCAGTCTTGACCTGCCATGCTGGGGAGCACAAGTCCCTCAGCACACAGGGCTGCATGGGGGGACACTCTGTCAGGGACATCCCCAGCCCAGGAAGGGTGACAGAAGATGGGGATGAAGATGGTGATGAAGACGAGGTGATGGTGAAGGCCAGGTCCCCAAGGTGCCGGCACCCTGCTTGGGGCAGGTCTCCCTGTGCCCAGCAGAGCTGACAGTAACACCTCCTCCCTTTAGGGCTCACCCCTTGCACAGATGCTGGCAGTGGAGGCAGAAGTTTGGGTGCTCTCCCCATGTCCACCATGGGTCACAAGAGTTTCCCCACTCAGGATGCCCATGACAGCTGCCCTCTAAACATCCCTGCACCAGCCATGGGCCGCATTTTAGGTAAACCTACCTTTCGAGCCTCCTTGGCTGCCTCGGCTGCCGCCTGCAGTGGGAAGGCGGCTCTTTGGGTGGCTGCAGGGTGAGGTTTGCGTGCTTGGTGCCTGGTGCATGGGTGACATCTACCGGCTGTGTCTTCAGCTTCGTTTTATGCTTTTACGACTCTAAAAAAAAACCACCCGTGCCAAGAAAGTGACACTCGAGGCTGTGTGCTGCTTAAACTGCTCGTTTAACTGCGCCAGGGTCAAAGCCAATACATTATGTTAGTAACTGTGTGACGGCTGTGTGTCCCATGCTACAGACCTCCTCTGGGTTCTGACAAAAGGCCGAGACTTCAAATGAAGCAGTGCAAAGCTGTAGGAAATCTTTAAACAACAATGGAGGTTATTCCCCTTGTAGTTTATTCCCCTAAAATTAAGATTAGAATTTGGATCTGTTTCTTTAATTGAAAATTCACAACCAGTCCAGAGCGAAACTAAAAATATGAAGTAAAATTAGTGAAATTTTCTTTAAAGAAAATTGCTGCCACTCATCCTAGGATTTATTTGAGAATGGCAAAATAATGGTAATTTCTCTAATATTTTTTTCCTTTCGAAGAGTAGAAAATAAAATTTAAAAAAAGCACCTGCCTAGCTGTGACCAAAAACCAGAATAATAACTAATCCAACACATATTTTCAAAAATTAAATACTTGTGTCCTTTTAAAAAGAAGTAGTTCCAGGCTGGTGGCTTTTGCTGTATTGGTATTGGATGAAATATTATAGTTAAGCTCCAGGTTATAGCACTTGGATCCATGCTCAACAAACTGCCCTGGCTGGATACAACTCACCGAGTGCCTGGCTGTGGGCACAGACCAGCCAGAAAGCTGTAGCTGGAACAGTATTGCTCCATGTCCTGGTTCTTTCACGAGGCTGAACCCTGCAAATTCTTATCAATGCAGCCATAAAGAAAAAAGTTGTAAATACACTACTCAAAGGGTCAAATTCAAAGGTGAATCGAAAGTAAACAACACTCATACTTTCAAATACTGTGATTTTTAAGCTTTTTATTATTTTGGCACCTGGCATATAATTTGTGGGTGTTTAGGTAAGGTGAGGCAGTGGTAGAGGCTGTACAAGGAGTACTTTGGCATTCCCACAGTATAATAGCACCCGCAGCCCCTGCGATATCTGCAGTGCCATAAACGTTAATCCAGCTTGTCCTCTTTTCTCATGTTATCTCTTCACACCTATAGTCAGCTCCCAAAGCACAAGACTGGGACTGGAGCAGCAGGAGCAAGAATAATGTGCCCTGTTGAGAGCAGCCCTGCAGAGGAGCCTTGGGTCTTCTTGGGGATGAAAGGCTGGACATGAGCCAACAGGGTGTGCTTGTAGCCCAGAAGGCGAACCACATCCTGGGCTGCATCCAAAGCAGCATGGCCGGCAGGGCCAGGAGGGGATTCTGCCCCTCCGCTCTGCCCTCGTGAGACCCCACTTGGGGTGTTGTGTCCAGCTCTGGGTTCCTCAGCACAGGAAAGACATGGATCTGTTGGAGTGAGTCCAGAGGAGGGCCACAAGGAGGATCAGAGAGCTGGAGGACCTCTCCTATGAAGACCAGCTGAGAGAACTGGGGTTATTCAGCCTGGAGAAAAGAAGGATGCAGGCAGACCTTATAGCACCTTCCAGTACCCAAAGGGGGCTTATAAAAAGGAAGGAGAGGAACTTTTTGTATGGGCAGATGACAGGACAAGGGGCAATGGTTTTAAACTGACAGAGGGCAGATTTAAATTAGATATTAGGAAGAAAATCTTTACTGTGGGGGTGGTTAGGCACTGGAACAGGTTGCTCAGAGAAGTTGGGGATGCCCCATCCCTGGAAGTGTTCAAGGCCAGGTTAGATGGGGCTCTGAGCAACCTGATCTAGTGAATAACATCCCTGCCCATGGCAGGCATGTTGGAGACAGATGATTTTTAAGGTGCCTTCCAACCCATACCATTTTATGGTTCCCATTCTGTGATGGGAAACTGGTTCAAACTGGGAGAAGGCAGCTTCAAGATCAGCCCTGAACATAAAAATCTCTTTTTCCTTGTTAGCCATGCCCAAAGGACCTGCTGAATTACTGTGAATTTCTTAGCATCCCTTCCAGGGACTGTGAGCTTCCTTTCAGTACAGCTGAGCAACTGGTCCAGTCTCCAAGGCCACCAGTTCTTCCCCTACGATGTCCCAATCTTCTTATGCACTGACTGAACATCTCCATGTACCATCCTGGGGTTCTGCTCTCTGCCTTGACCACCGAGGAATTTCCCACCGACGAAATTTCCACCAATCCTTCAGCATTCCTGAAGGATCTGCTGCCACCTCAAAACCTGCCCTTACATATGTGCTGTGCTGGATCCCATTTTCTAAAAGCTGCTTGATAATTTCTCTGAGGGCATCCAATGAGATGCTTTTCAGATACCCACAGAGACTAAATACTTTTTTTGTGAAGTGTAACACCTCTGAAGAAAAGTGTCAGGTTTATTTGGTATTACCCACCTTTTCTAGATCCATGTTCTTCCTATTTTTTTTTTCCCGTTATATGTCCACTTCTTTGGCTTTCATTATTCAGCCCTTCATGGGCATGCAAAGTAATGGGCCCATAAGATTATCCTGTCTCCCATACTCCTTCTGAGTAACCTCGTCTCAGTCCTTCTTGATTATATGTCCTCCATAGATCAATAGATATCACCTGCAGCTGTTAATAAATTGCTTTTATTACTTCTTTTATCTATTTTCTAATCTAAATCTTTCCTGATTAGCTCCATTTGATCACTAGGATAACTTCCCCATGCTCCAATGAAGGGTGTTAGTTCATATAATAATCACTGCTTCCCCAGCAGCCAGCTCTAAAGATTGGAACACTATAAGCAAGCACAGTATATTTCACATGTGATGCAAATGACTAATATTATGTTTCGTTTTCTGAATTATAAAATAAACTCCTTCTGGAGATACAAGAATGGAAATCATGCAGAAAATTTGTTCAGACTGACAACCATGTGGAAGAAGAGTGTTTAGCAGCTTTAATGTCTGATCTCCAATACTAGACTGGATGAAATCTAATGCAGCTCATTTTGTGGTGCTCTTTTGGATAAAATCTCTAAAGAAAGCTCCTGTAAGTAAAGCTGCTGCATGTTAACATCCTGTGCTTTTATTTTTTTAAGAATGTGATTTAGCTCAGATATCCTTTGGCAAAATTCTCTCTTTTCCTACTAGATGTTCTGCTCACCTACCCCCAGCTGACATTTTCCAACCCTTTAATGGTACCTCACAATTATTGCGCTTGAAGTCCTTTGGAATTTACAGCTGTATAAATGTCAGTGCTACTCTGTAAAAATATCAGTTACGTGAAAATCTTGGAAACCTGCCCAGCTATGATACTGCCAGGAATTTGGTTATAAGTGCAACGTGACTGTTTTGGATTCAAAGGAGACTAGGGCAAGTTTTTTTGATTGATAGTTTCTAATAATCATTCTCTCAGTGCCGGAGTAGGGTTTGCTGTGGTTTAGATTTACCCATTCCTGCAGATGAAGAAATTGCTCTGGCAGCTTCTCGATAAACCGCATTATCTGGGATGCCGCCAGGTGGTGCCAGTAAGTCAGGGAAACACGGGCAGGCAGACCCAGGGAAATCGGCCTGGGTTGGGGATGAGACGGTTCCCGAAACCTTTTTCTGTTTCTAGTTGGGGACTTCAATCCCAGTCCCTTCCAGCTGCTCTTAAAATAGTTTTCATGTTTTTGCGCCACGCTTCAATAGCCTATTTTAAGTTTCAGCTCAGGATGCTGTAGGGCATTTGGCATTCCGTCAAAAATGTCCTTTTTATAAAAAGACAAGCACTTCTGTTGTTTTTCCTAATTCCTAAAAACTGTTTAAAATCAAATGACATGGAAAATCTAGTGATCTCTTTGTCTTAATCCTTCATGCCTCATTTCTTCTGGATTAATGTTTGACTGTGACTATTTTTGTTACTTAGTCATTGCAAAAATCAAACCAAATTCCAGTGCTTCTTTTAAGAAATCGTCATTCTAAATTGTGTACCAGACTCTTTCTTCTGAACCAATATTGCTCACATCCTGTTAAACTGTTGTCAGGATATTTCCCATCTTTGAGTCTGGATGTAAAATTAAGTCCTGCTCCAATTTAAACACCAAAACTCGTATGGACTTTTGTGAGGAATCCCAATAGTCCATAGAGAATGGAGACGTAGTGTTGCTCTTGCCATGGGGTGGCAACAGGGCCAGGGAAATACCCTATGGCCCCATCATTTCCCACAAGCTGGGCAAAAGGATGGAGTACATGGACTGTTTCTCAGCCTTCGCTCATACAGGCTGAAGTAAAAGGAACATGGTAGTGGATCAAGAGAAGGGATTATTCCCTCTCATCAGCCCTCATTATACCACCTTTACATACTGCATCCAGTTTTGTATCTCCCAGTAGAGGAAAGGTAATGGTGGGGATGATGCGGAGAATTCAGCAGAGGTCATTAAGACATATTCCTGAAGGTGAGTAGTTTGAATTACCTTTGAAGTGTTTTTCTCTCTTCTCTGATTACAGAGAGAGCCTAAATATCTAAAGTTAGGTGATATGAATCTTCTATGAGGTGAATTTCTGAAAGTTGTAGGGGGATCTGGACCAGAAGGCCTGAAAGCGTGAGTTTCTTGAGTGTTTAGCAGCTACTCTAGCAACTGACTTGGACTTGGTTTTAAGTTTGTCCCTGTGAGTGTCCGGTTTGCCAGGCCTTTTTCATTGGTTTTCACCCGTGCGAAAATTAACCTTTGTCCAAGCTTTCATCACAGGTTGCTCACTCAATGCATGTGAAACCTCTGTAACTACACCACCATCTTTCAGGTGATCCAATCATCATTTCAACAGTAGTCTTTTAACTGACCCTAGAAGAATAAGTCCATGTCCTCAGCTGGGTCAGCTTCCATGGGACACGGACTCCATAGACCAGAAGCATCCTACAGACTCATGTGTAGCCCTGAGAGAGAAACAGGTGTGATCAGCAATTCCTGCTCTCTGATCTCCATTTGAGTGTCTTGCCAGTTGATGCTGTGATGCTGAGGTAGCCATGGAAGTCCGTAGCTCCTGCTTCCAGGGTTCAGCCCCCTAATCCACTCTTGTTTTCAAAGGTGGAAGCTGAAGATGCTTGGCAGTGCAGGAAATCAGGCCTCTTGTGCAAGTCTGTAAATACAGCTATAGATGCCAAGATGAAGTAAAGAAGAAAACAGATGCAGCTGTCTCTAACATAGCTGCTGCCTTACAGATTCCTTAAACTATTATAACACGCAGCTCTTGTTGGCCACGATTTGAATGGTGACAGCTGTAGCAGAAAAAAAACATCCTAGTGTCTTCCTTACTGCATCTGCAAGCCGCAGGAAGGGAGAATACAGATTTAAAATATTATTTTTATCTCAAAGCCACAAAATATGTGGCGAAGCTCTACCTTTCCTTAAAGAAGACAGGATTCTTGGAAGGTCAAATCATTAGAAAGCTGTTTGCATTATTTAGTCATCTTGAGATGATTTCAAAATTTTAAAATAATATGAAGAAATTATACTTTTTTCTTTTATTCTGCTTAGTTTGCTATCCCTGCAAGAGCTCTGTGCCAACAGAACATACAGTCTCTGTGCCTGCAGTCTCCTTCTGTAACGGTGACATTTAGGCACAGCTGTTTAAGAACTCGGTGTAAGAGACTCTGCTACAGGTTGTATTTGATAACAGAAGAGGTGCCAGGGAGTCTGTGACCTTTAGTGCAATAAAACAGTGGGATAACAAGGATCAAAACTTAAATCCTGAGGACCCACAACAAGCATGACTGGTGCTGAGCCCTTGGAGGAAAGGTATCTCTGGAGCTGTCTGTCATAGATTGCTTGATATGTCACATTAGCATCTTTTCCACGCTGACCCCACTGAAATGTCACAGCCCATTTATTTCATCCCAAGCATCCAGTGTCAATGCTCGTGGCACAAGGTTGCATTAGCTCTGAAAGATTTCCTGTGCATTGGCCTGAAGACAGAAGACAAATAGGGGTGCTCTGTGCTCCAGCTTGGTCAGTCAGACTGACCTTTCAGAGCAGCCTTACTTGGATTTATTCCAGGTTTTCAGCACCAAAATCTCAGGGAAGTTTTGTGCTTGTGTTGCAGAGAAGCAGGCTCTCCTCCAAGAGGGATGGCAGATGTAAGTGTGGGAAGAAACCTCGACTAGTCCCTGCAGGAGGAATAATAAAATCATAGACTCATTTAGGTTGGAAATGACCTCTCAGATCATCAAGTCCAACCATTAACCCAGCACTGCCAGGTCCACCACTGAACCATGTCCCTCAGTGCCACATCTACACATTTTTTTAAATACCCCCAGAGCTGACTACTCCACCCCTTCCCTGGGCTGCCTGTTCTAATGCCTGACCACCCTTTCAAGAAAGAAATTTATCCTAAGGAAAAGAAGCTCCTTTCTGTAGGGGCAAGGAGGGCAAGGATGCTTGTAGCTGTGGAGGGACCTCTGTCACCTTCTTCACAGAGTGTAGGACTTTCTCAGATCTTGCCTCTAACATCAAAGTTTGTTTGCAGGCTTGCATGTGTCAGTGTTCATCTGAAACAGAGCTTCCCAGCACACCCACCTCCAGAGGCAATGGGAGAAGAGACATGTCCCAGAAGACAGATACATGTCTGAACACACTCCTCGCTGTTGGTCAATGCTACTGCATGAGCATGTGATAAGAACCTACACAGAATAGAGTAAAACTTTCCAACTCCTACATCAATGTCATTTTCTGGAGGAAAAAAAAAATTAGTAATTTTATAGCGAAAGCTTTAGAAGCAATTAATATATACATAAACCAATAGCCAAATTATCCTCATAGACCTTGGTCTACAGTTTTCAATACAGGGCAATAAAACCCAGGAAACAGGAGCTCAGTGTCCTTTGGCAGAAACCAAACAAAACCTTCCTTAGTTATTTTAGAAACCTGAATAGCACTGCATAAATATATTTTCCTCCTTCAAAAGGCAGGTCACAGCAGCCTTAATTATCAGGGGGACAGAATGGAAACAACATAAAAATAAATCCTTTGAAAGTTTGCTCTCATTACCACATTTGGCATATTTAAGCATAAACACCATCTGTGTTTACCAAGAAACACGGCGATAGCTGCCGTCCGCTCTCCCAGTGACACCAATGTTTATGGAGAGTTACATTAAGGGGCACATGCAAGGCTTCCACAGAAACTGAGCTCCCTGAAATTATTTGCTCAGTTGCCAGCTGCTCATGTAGATGGAGGCACTTTTGCCAAGAGAAGAATCATCACGAAAGAAAAGCAAAGCCTCAAACCTCTCATGGAAGCTTCTTCTGGCAACCCCAAGGAGGCAAATAGCAGCAGAAGTTACTCGCAGCAAAGGATCAAGCCATAAAAAACACTTTGTGCTTTTAATGTTGTAACTGCCATGGCGGGAGGAGGAGCATCTGCAGCTCCAGGGTCACCTCACTGCTCTGCACCCCCCTTGGCAGGATGGGGACCTGCTGTCCCTCTGCCTTTGCAGCAGGCTGGGAATGCTGGAGGGGACTGCAAGCAAGGGCTGGCTGGGCTCTGTCCTCGCCCTGGCAGATCAGCTCCCAGGTACAGAGAGTGTGGTTTGTGGCTGAACTGGGCATGGTGTCCTTGCACCAGTCGCTCTCATTCAAGAGATCCAGAGGAGTTTTGTAGGCAAACAGGACATGATGGTGCCAGTGGGAACAATTCCTCTGTGGGTGCTGTGGTACCTTGCTCTGTCAACCATCTGTGCCCCTGGGTCTGGACCCTGGATTATGTTTATTTGGGCTCCCCTTGATCCTACAGCATCCTTCTGTGCAGGAACAAAAACAGAAGGAAAAGACAAGGACAGGAGCAGAAGCAGGACATGGCCTGCCTAAAGCCAGGATGCAGCACTGCCAAGGGACAATGATGGCTTCATCACAACCTACACACCATTGTCTAGCTCAGCACAGGCATGTGGAATCCTCCCACCAGGACCAAACTGTCCCATGGATCTGGATCCAGGAAGTTGATCAGCAACAACCAGCAACACATCCTCTGTGAAAGTGAAGCCCTGAGCTATCTGAAGCACGAAGCCACAGGTAACAACAGGCCTGCCTTCACTGCAGGCTGTGGCACCAGTCTTTGGTTCTCCTTTGCTGAAACACAAGATTTAAGCAGACTGCTCCTACTAAATTCCCAGTGTGCTTTAGCTTCACCATGCAAAAGAGCTGTGTGAATAAATGTCAACTATTTTTAGATGATAGAAATAATTATGTGAATATATAACAAGCTCTTTTACACTGAAAGATTAAAAGAAAAATATGTGGCCATCCGAAGTACATTACCTAAATCTGAGCAGCCTGGAACAGCATCTGATCTCCATTACTCTAGCATCATTTGACCAAAACCAGTTAAGAGGACTGATACTAATATTCTGAGCATAATTTGGCTCTTCCTTCTTGTAGAGGTGACATTGAGTGGCCTGATTGTAATAGAGATACACTGAACAATACAAAGACAATCTAATTAAAATTAAAACAAATTAAAAATCCAGAGTATTGATGTTAATTTGTTCAATTCCACCCTGATGACTTTATGAGAAGCAGAACTGTGAAAGTTAGCAAAAACTGTGGACAGCAGTTTCAGAGCCTAAACTCTCTCACCAATATGCCCATAGTATTTAATTTGAATTTCCCTTTTCCTAATTTTCTTTCATTTACCCTAATTACATTGTCAGTGTGCTTGCCTAAGTAATTTTTTTCTATCAACAGTGTTTACTCTCCTCAGATATTTACAGACTGCTTTTACATCTGCCCACACACTGTATTATATACATCAGAAAAACCCTATCCTGCTTTATGATTTTACCTTAGAAGTTGATCACTCTGGTCTTCTGAAACTGTGGCTTTGCTCTGAATTCTGTCATCCCACCAAACTGGTGGTCTCAGCACCCGGCGTAGACTCCCAGAAGCTGTGAAGGCAGCAAGGGTGACCTGCATGTTAAGGACCCTGTCCCACAGCCAGAGAAGCAATTTTCAATCTGTGCTTAACTTTAGGCACACAAGAAATCCTATTTGCTTTGCTGAGATTACATATGCCCTTAAAATAAAACCTTGCTCAGCTGCTGTGCTGGAGTGGAACCAGAGGGCTCTGTTCTACATCAAGCTCATTAAAAAAGGTCTTTTCACCCATTTTTCCATGGCAAAATGCATGAGTGTGAGTAGAGTTCTGGGTGTGTTTTCTTGCAAGTGTCTGATTTGCTGCCCACTGTCACTTCAGTGTCTCTGGATGTGCTCTTGTACCTGTGCTTCTCCTTCCTAAACATCTGGGGCTTATGTATCTTTCCCAAACAACTTCACGTTCCTCCAAGCCAAGTCACATTCTTGTTATTTTTTGTCTGGCTTAAAAAGAGCACATGGCCAAGTGGAGGGATGAAGAGAGTTTTGGCAATGTGTTTGCCTTGAGAAAATATGGTTTACAGTGGGAACATAGGTGGGAGTGTTTTCCTGGCAGATTTCTGCTGCGTCGCTAGATTCTTTTGTGCCAGCTCCAAGATATTTATCAGTGGCTGTGGTAGTCCTAATGTACCTGTCTTGTAGAACATCCCTGGTATCTGTGAAGACATTGGTCCTTTTCTCCTGCTCTCCCATGCGGACATCCCCAGCGTCTCTTTCTCTCCTGTACATAGCCATTTATTTTTGTGAAAATAATGGGACACGTTGGCTTATGTCAGTCACAGTTTGATAGTGCAGGAATAAGGAGGAACGCCTGCACACAGGCTTTTCTGCCTAAACCATGGTATAGCAAGAGCTTCATTTCTTTAGCAAGCCTGGCTAAAAGAAGACTTGCTTGAGGAAACAAGGAGTTATCCCAGATGAGTTATGGAGAGTTGTACCATGCTAATCACACTCTCATTCCTTTTAAGTGAATAACTGACCAAATCAGGGAGATCTGCAATGCTGAGTGTCTTTAAAGACTGATCTGCTTTACTTAGATGCCCAAGTATGGGCCTCAGTCTATAATGCCACTCCTACAGATCTGTAGCCTGGGCTTTCCAGGTCTGGCTGCACACTGCACTGGTGAGGCAGAGAGGTGTTGGTGACTGCTTCAAATAGAACAAGCTTGAAGATGTGACATTTGTGGTGTGAGGGAAAAACAATACCAGTATGTTTGAACTCCAGGGGACCACATGATCAGTCGCAACATGCACCAGAGGCTTCATCTGTGACAGACAGTGAAATGGCCACAAGCACAGCTCGGAGACCTGGAAGATGTGTGGGGTGAGAGTGAAGGGCATCCAGCAGCCCTATGGTGAAAAATGGTGTGTGCCCCAGCCACACAGGGCGTGGGCAGCCATAGCTCTATTCATGGTGAGGACACCCAGGCCTGGCACTACCAGCACTAGTGGAGCAATTAACCAGGATCCCTGAAACACCCATACACAGCAAGGGGAGTCTCACCTCCAAGGTGATGGCAGACCTGGGCTCTTCTGGCTTATTTTTTCATGAGTTGAGATCTCACAAATCTTGTGTTGTTGAGCCCAAAGAAACTTTCCTCTGGGATGCCTGATTGCTCCTTTTGACTCTTCTTTTGACCCAGAGCTGCTTGTAGAGCAACCAAGTGTGAGGAGAGTGCAGAAGGATGGACCCAACTGACTGCAACTGTACGTGTGAAGTGAACGTGTCCATGGCACAGTTTGCATTTGCTTGGATAACCCACCTACAGGGTAACCACAGCTCAGGTGTAGGTCCAACTAGCCCATTGCACCTGTGTGTGCATTGAGCCCCTTGGGAGCTGAACTGCACCCAGGTGTTTGCTGCCCTGAAGCGTGGCTGCTGGGGCTAGAAGCCATGCCAGGGGGTGTGTAAGTATTCCACCAGGACAGCTGCAGGCCAGTGCCAGAAGCTTGTGTCCTGTCCCTTCCTAGTCTACGTGCACAGGTGTATCCAGAGACCAAAAGGAGGCCCAGGAGAAGACGGTCTGTGCTGGTGAAGGGCAAGGCAAGGACAGTGTCTGGCAGAGGTGACAGCGTAAAAGCTGAGCTGTAGCTGGAGTAACAAGCCAAGCCACCATCCCCCAGAGCTGAGCTGCCAAAAGAGGTGAGCCCTGACCTCTGCAGAGCCAGCAGGAGGTGTCAGGGTGGAAGGAACAGGCAGGACAGAGGGGGCACAGCCATGCATACCAGGCTGGATGGACCCACCATGCACCTGGGGGATGGATGGACCGTTTCTTTAAGAGAAATCATCCTCTGGCTCAAAGCCCAGACTCTCAAATCTGCTGTGAATCAAGCCGCCCTCTTTCAGCACTGCACATACATTTCATATTTCTTTCCCTCAAGGAAGGTTTTGTGATGATTAATGAATTATGAAGGTCACCTTTTGAGTCTTCAGCTCTTACAGAACTCCAAAGAAAACAAAATCCGGAAGAGTTCCAGCTAAAAGTGTCATGGCAAATGCATCCATTTAACTTTATTTATGATTATGCTCACAATGGATATATTAAGTACATTCTTTAAATAAACAGAACTTGAGACTGTTTGTGAAATTCTGGGATTTTCTGCCTTAAAACATCTGCTGCCTATTTCTTAAGGACCATTTAAGTAACACTAGAGCATGTACTGATATGTATCTATTTCCTGGAAATTGCTTAAGCACACTTCAAAAATGTAGAAATCTGCGCCTTTACCACCCAAGAAAACCTAAGACTAAAATGAGTGAGGCTGGGTAGCCTCTAGCTGAGAGAAATTCAATAAATCTACCCTGCACATGAACTGTGTTGGTATGTGAGACTGGAAGGCTTGCTGGCAGGACACAGGGAAGTTGACTGTAAGTCCACTCAGACTAATAATTCATGATGCTGCATAAAGCAACCTGGCTGTTTGAGCACTGTGTTTTTTCTAATGGTGTACCTATTGAATAAACATCTGGCCTTGCTTCTTCTTCCACAACTGATGATGCTCTGGATGGGAATATCCTTTTTAGTCTCCATGTCATTATATGGTTAATAATTTATATCCTTGAGGAATCTTCTTCTAGATGCCAAGTATGAAGAGGCATTAGGAACATCTGCAGGATAAGCTTTTCATGAGATGTGTTCCATGACAAATATCCCCATGATGTTTGATGTCTCACCCCCTCTCTTTCAGTGAGAGTCCAACTGCACTGTGACATCCAGTGGTTCTATAGAGAGTGTTAGACCTTCTCCAGTCTGGCTGCTTCTTGGCTTTCCTTTTCATAACCATCTTCTCCCTAATCAAAAGGAACTCAGAAAACTAAGTCAGATTCAGCCTTCAAAGTCCAGCTGCTGCAGAGTGCTCCACAGCATTTCTTGCTGCTTCCTACCTTCCCTGTTCCTCAGCCCATCACAGCCTTTATGTTCCTCCAACTAACAGCATGTCCTGTCCAAGTTTGCTTGAGCCATACTGAACTGACTTGAAGCATGCAGCTGAGATTGTAAGAAGCTCCTTTGAACATTTGCTAAGCTGCTGCCACATGGGATGTAGATATCGCATCCCATTCATTTATAGTGCAGATTGCTCTTTTGTTCTAGAAGAAAACAAAAGTCCAGTTTCCAGTGAATGCTGTTAACATGGCTAGACTTCACAGGTACCTGCCTGTTACAGGCAGCATGACGAAACTCATTGTCTGTGCCTGTTTTGCTGATTGTTGATCTCTCCAGCAGGTGAACAGGGACCACATAAGCTTGTGAGTTTTGGATGAAAGCTGCCCTAGACGACTATTTCCCTCTTCCAGAACTACCACACCTCATCAAAGACTAATCTTGCCCTAGACCTGGGAAAAAGAAGAGGGTAAAAAGCACGAGTTGTAATACAATGTGGTGCATCGTCTGCCTTGCAAGGGAGGCTTGAGAAACGCACAACAGGACTTTAATAAGACCCCGGTGGAAAGAGCCTTTCTGGTCCTAAACAATAGCCACATGATCCCAGCAATGAACAACCACCCCAACAACAATCCTTCAAGACATATGACTTTGAACTATCTTGAGTGTTCACAGATCATCTTCATGGCAGAAGGGTGAGGTGGTACCCATCCGCTCACATCTGTTCCCACCACTTAGCTCAGGAGCTGTTCAGAGGACTTACTTTCTGAAGCCTTTGTGTAGCCCCCTTTCAGCCTTGCACTTGCCGGGTTTGCAGGGCATGATATGTGTGCAAAGGCTAAATTGATAGCCAGATTCTTTTAAGTTTATCTGGGGACATATAAAAACACTATCACAACCCCTTGAGGATCATCTTAATTATTTACAAAAGCACAAATTCAAAGCACCTGAAATCTAAACTGCCTCTTTTTACTTAAAGATTTTGATCTCAGTCCATTGTTCCCTTGGCCTTAACCTGCTCTTAACCAATCAGTTGAGACACATCAGACTTCTACCTTGCCATTTCAAAAGAAACATCTTTATGCCAAACTCTCTTATTCCTGCAGATGAAAGATTTGTCACTTTGTCAGCTGGCTAGCCACAAATGCAAGCTCACAACTGATTTTACTCTAGTGATTGACAGCACACTTATTTATCCTAACTAGCAATGCCTCCATAGCCATCCTGTCAGCTGTGTCTGCCAAGACGGTGCACATTGCACAGCCTCACTGCTGCTGAGCTGCATCAGAGCAAAGGCACCTTGACCTCTGGTCATCACTCCAAACATTTTATATCCTGGAAACAGCTGTAGTGACTCGCACATGTCTCTTGAAAGAGCAGCACTCTGGATCCTGCGTTGTCTGGATTTGTTATCAGGGAAAATGCACTGATCCTGCTGAAGTTTCTTTTCTCTAGTTCTTGTGTGGCTGAAAGGGAGGCTAAATCTGGGTGTGACAGCATGCTTGATTGCTAGTATTAAATATGGTGTCTCCGGGCCTTGGAGCTTCTTGCACTATTCGGGACTGTTATTAAATTCTCCTGGCAGGAGCATTGTCTGCCTTGGCTTGCTGAGAGCAAAAGGATGGTGTGATCCAGGATATGTCACTTGGAGAAAGTCCTTCTGGTCAGAGCCTTAGCAAGAGAAGCAAGGATCCTTCCTCGGATCGATCTCATCTTAAGCACACATTAGAGGAGTCCTGAAGCAATTCTCATGTAAACTGCAGGCTATCGGGTAAGAGGGTTTGCCATGCCATCCAGGAGTCATTAGAAGAGAGAAAACTTCCTTGCTTGAGGGACTTCAGCAGCCTCCAGCTTGAAGATTGTATTTTTCCTGGCAGCAGCAACTGCCTGCAGATATTATTTCTCTCTCACCTGTGAAGAGAAAACAATAGCTCTCTCTTGGGTGTATGTTTTTGATGGAAGTTGTGGTTAAGAACAGAAGTGACACAGACGCCAGAGTCTTGGCATCTCTGGGATGCAGAGCAATGGGCCTTCCACCTCTTCATACACCAGCAGTGAGGTGGGCAATGCTCCCCTTCTCAGGCAGAGGATGGCCCATGGTCTCACTCCTTGGGAAAACCTTGCCAAAACAGCAGCTCTGTGTCACGTGTATGTGTCAAGGTGCACAGATTGCCAGGGATTTCCAGACTGGTGAGAAAGAGGCTCAGCACAATTGCTGACCTTGCCAAAAAAAGACCCTTACACAAATCTTCAAATGAAGACCAAATATAATCTGTTGATAATAAAATTGCACAGGAATTAATTATGTTCATCTGGACTTACGGAGTAGGAAGCTTTTGCTCTGTTCTGATTCAGTTAAATAATGATCTGTACCAGCTGCTGTAAACTGGGTGAGTTCACTTCTTTGATTCAGTTACGCCTACTCATTTTGGAGTCAGCATCCTTCTCCTGTGTGGAGCTATCTTCAGAAAGTTTTGTCCTCCCATGGAGCTGGGGGAGCTTGTCTGCTGGCAGCAGTGGGGCCATGCCGTCCCACAGCCCACCATTTGCATGGGCACTGCCTCCCACCTGGCCCACTGTGCATGGATGAGGCACAGATAAGCAGAGGCAAAAGCCACAGTTTGCAGTGAAGTTGTCTTTGCTCAGATGGTTTCAAAACCCTGGGTAATATTTCAGATGCTGATGATCTGCATCTCCTCCTCGCATGTGTTTGAGGTTTTCCCCCCATCTCCCTCAGCTCCTGGCCTTGCCAGGAGGTTTGCCGTCTCCCACCGTGTCCTGGGGCACTCAGCACCTTGCAGGAAGGGACTGTGCCTCTGCACCACCAGTGAGATGGGGGCTGTTGCAAGAGCTCCCAGTCAGGCTGCTGGGGCTTGTGTAGGCTCAGCTCATACCCCTGTCTCTGCACTATTGGTATGGGGGGCTGGGGTTGGAGGTAGGGTGTCTCTGTGTTGGTTTTAGCCTCTACCAGCAGAATACCTCTTTTCAAGATTTCATTCTGTTCTGCTTTTTTCTAGTCACTTAGCCATGGTCTCAGCCCTCCTGCAGTCTGTAGGGCTAATGGATAGTAACCTCTTTCAAGAATGACGTGTACTTTCCTGAGGCATCTTTCACCTTTGGAGACATTCCCCGTACATATAGATGACTCTTCCTTGCTTCTAAAGAGAGAACCCCTTAGATGAAGGTCTGTAGTGATAGATATTGCAGAGCCTGGGTGTGAAGGAGGCAGAACAGTCATAGACAGAGGTCATTTCAATTTTCCAGGTAGGCTCAACTATCCAGTCAGGACAATGAAGTTACTGGCCTCAAGACCTGCCTATTTTAGGCCTTTATGTCTAGGTCCCTGTGACATGTACTAAGAGCAAATGTTGCACTTCACAAGCATTTCTGCCGGACACTGACAACACAGCAGCAGCTGGAAGGGGCAGTGATGATTTTCACTGTGCTTTCCAGTTAGGAGTTGGGACGTCTTTCATAAACCTTCAAGGAGGAGAAACGTAGCAATGAATAGATTTAGGTTCTGGCCTTCTTTTGTTCTTAATTTGAACAGCTCCTGTCCTAATTATAATCATTTGCCATGTGATTTTAAAGCAATTATGAATTGACTGTAATGCATGCAGATTACTGATCTCTCATGCACAAAATTAATTTACTCTGCTGGCAATTTCAGACACTGAACTTCAGCTGGTGACTCACAGCTTTGCGTAAATGATTCTACAGAAAACCAGTGAAATAGTAAACCTTCAATACACATTTTTCTTTAACAGAATATTCATTGCTATTATTCCTTATAAGGAAATTTTGCCAGTGAAAAAGAAAACACTCCCACACAAACACGGGCAATTTAACTGGATACTTTTTACGAGGTAGGAGGTTGTTTTATAAATGATGTATTTATTATGATTACACTTAATTACAGGAAAAAAAAAAAAAGAAAATCACTTGGGCAGAGGTGCACTAGAGAAGCTGAGACCAAAACTGTACCAGGTTCCTTGTCCAAGAGTCACTGGGTCATTTCTGCAGGTACTGCATGCAAACTGCTTCAGGTCTAGTAACAGTGGCTGGAGGCTGCAGCCCAGAAGGAGAAGCTATAAAACACAGAGAAGTCCTTAAAAAATAGGGGCCCTTCCAAAACCACAGGCTGTTTGTGAAGCAGGCCAATTCAGTCAAATCAATGAACATTCTTGCTTTGCAATCAATAAAGTAGACTTAAGTCTGATGAAATAGTTGAAAACTGCATGGAAATAACAGAATCTTATAGAGGTTTGGACTGGAAGGGACCTTAGAAGTTGCCTAGATGTCCTTCCCAAATCTGCCAGGGACCCCTCTCAAACCATTCCATACACCACCACTAGCACAGTTGCTCTCCAATGTCAGGGAAGCAGCAGATCCACTATATATGCACAAAGGCCATTTGTCAGGAACTTACAGATGTTGAGAAGCTTGGGAAGCTAACCTGGGAACCCAGATCTCTGCCCAAAGAAGCAGCCCGCCATCTGAATAAACAGGGATTGATATCTTGACACAGGAACCTTACAGCTGGTGACACTGTCAGGAGAGGGAACAGACACCAAAACCCTTAGTTCCAGTTAAAGTTATGCCAAGTAGTTCAGAGTGCAGAACTAGATCAGTCAGTTCCTTGGCCTTGATCATTGCCTGCCCAATACTTCCTTCAGCAGACTTGTGGTGATAAATTTACTACAGTTTCATAAAATATTGCATACAACTGCTGGCTCATGAACCACATTGTAACTCTTTTACAGCAAAGCCCTTTACCCAGCATGAAAAGAATTCACTAATTCACAGCATCACTTCTGGGAGGGCAACCCACGGCTGTGAACATCAAGATCAGCCCCACTGACCAGAATTCCTAATCCCCAGCTCTGAAGCAAGTGTGCTTCTGTCTATTCTATACAATACTTCTGAAAGCTAGGCTTGTCCTTTTTTTACTTACTAATATCAGCCACAGCATCTGAGACTTAATTCATATCAAGATAAAGTCCTGCTGGCTCCAGAGAGGGCCCAGCCAGGCCCACGGTGATGAAAGAGTGTTGGAGACCAAGTGTTCAGCCGCTTCACAACGTGGGAGTTGTTAGCAAACAATGAATCAGTTCTCTTTTATCTTTTATAAAGATCTTGCAGCAATGCACTAAGGGAGAGGAAACATAAGAGCCACTTGGAAAGGAACAGCAGCACTACAGAGTGAATGAAGCCTTTATCACACAGCAGTCCAACAAAAGCAGGATTCCATGGCCGTGGCAGAGGAGTAGCAGCTCAGTAGCACTGCAGCCCTACAGGTATATACCTTCAGGCAATTACATAAGCTGAGGTGTCACAGGATCCAGTGTGGATAATTGAAGGGGACCCTTACGGAGACAAAGCGTAGGACAACTCTTTGTTCCACAGATCTGCAAATGCTTCACATCAGCAAACAGGTCAAAATATCCTGGGCTCTTCTTGTTTTCGTGTCCTGAGTGTGTGCACTCACTGGGGCTCGGGCAGAGACCATGGGCAAGGGCTTGACCTTAACTACAGTCCTTGGCTAAAGTTGAGTTGATACCCAGGGTCCTCAAGCTCACCCCACAAATGTCCCCAGAACGAAGCAGAGGCACAGTCCTCATTTATCTGGAAAAGAGAGAGAGGCCAGTGTGCAATGTAGGTGTATTGCTGGGAAGTACCTGTGGAAGCACTGCTGGCCAAAATGTGGGTGAGTATGATACTGCTGGGGACAGCAGTTACTGGTTTTACTCAGTCAAATGGAATTTGGTGGGACTTGCCCACTAGACAGAAAGTTCTGGAGACTAGATCCAGGCATTGTCGTACTTACACCGTGTTTGGTGGTATCCATTTCAAAGGCAACTGTGGCAAATGTGACCATAACTTTACATTATCTTAACTCTCCCCATTTTCTGCCATCTTCCTGACAGCTCTAGCTCAGGAGGAGCTAAGAAGGACAGAAACCAATCCAGGAAATTTAGTAGTTCAGGCAATTAACACATCAAATATGTTTTCTGTCTCTCTGTCTATCTAACCTTCCATTCATTCATCCATCCCTTCATTTTCAGGTACGGTCTACAGAGAAGGGCAAGGTTCAATTGGGTCAGTCAGGAGATGGGACAGGTGGTAATCTGGGACTTCCCTTGTCCTCTGACTTCTACCCAGGCAGAAGTTGAACCCCAGTGGTACTTTCACTCAAGCTCAAGTGACTCTTACTTGACTCTACACTTAGCCCAGGCTGTCCGGTAAGAACTTGCTACCTTTGTCTAAGACATAGATGTCTTTGCTGGCCTGGGGCCTCACTTGTTTCTGTGAAAAACACATAAGCGGACTAAAGGTATAAGAACAAGCAGTCTTTGAAGTATGTACCTACTTTACAGAGTAGAAGAGGCCCAGGGAGACAGCTCAGTTACTGAATCCCCCAAGCAGTTGTGCATACTCTGAGCTCATTCCCTGGCTCCAATATGGATGTCTTCAGCTATCTCTTTTCAGTAGAAATCTCCTACAGAAGGAGTAGCCCTGAGTGTCGTGAACACCCAGAGCAGCGTGGCAGTGAGGCTGGGGTGTGTGTCCAGCAGTATTTAGTCTCCAGAATTACTCATCTAGTCTCCACTGTGTTTAGCAGTAGGGAAAAAGCTATGCAGAACCTGGGTGTTCAGTATATGGATTACTGATCTATCCTCAAGTCATGAGCATATCCTTAGACTTCCAGAGCGAAAAAGGGAGTGAGAAGTAAGGAAGTAAGATACAAAGTTGTTCATGATCCTGGAAACGGAATAGAGTTGAAAGCCCGTAAAGGAATCAAGAGGTAAAAATAGAGGTGAGGCTACCTTCATAAAAGTTTGAGAAGCAGTGACTCAGGTAAGTACTAACTAGGACTTACCAGATTTTCTGGGCTGAAAGCAAACATATTGTTCTTTGGGGGAATACGTGCAGTGTTTCCAATCCTTGACCCCTGAATAGATTTTTATCAAGTCAAAGGCAACTTGAGTTCACTCCTCCATTGGGAACAAAAAGTGGCATGAGAACCTGATGGTGGCAACTTCTCTAAAATCACTGATTGGATCTTAACTAATAGTCATATAACAATTCCTTCTGTTCAGGAGAGATTTTCCACAGCTGGTTGATTTGGTTGTGCTTCAATGCCCAAAATGTGAAGCTGGGAATGGTAAAGCCAATTCAAACTCTTCTTTGATGTTCAGGCAATACCTTGAATGTGTTCCCCAGGAACTGGCAGTTAAAAGGATTTTGGAAAGTTCAGCTCCCAACAGGTAGTAAGACCCAGAGGAGCATCTCTTCTGCATGGAAAAGCCTTCCTCCTTCTTCTTCATAGCTGCTTATGGTTTTTTTTCTCTCCATTCTTTTAGTACCTTCCCTACAAACAAGAACATAGTGATGCTCTGCCTGCCTCTTTAGGCTCCTTTGGATGACTCAGAAGCACTGCGTGTAACTTTATGACTTAAAACACAAGGAGAGAAGGGCAAAACTCTACCACTTGTTACTGTACTTAAAGCTGTAATTGTGTGTAAGTACTTGCAAATATCAAGGCCATCTTTGGAAACAATGATGTGTAATGGCTCTTCTAGCTATATCCCGTTTTTCCAGTGGAACATAACAGCTAAATCAATGTAAAGTGTCATGCATTTCTTTTTTCTGCTCTCCCCGGGGCTGTTCTTTCCAGTTACGTATGTTCAGCTTTGATCTCTAGAAAAATCAATGAAGATTTAGTTGTTCTCAAAAAACCCCAAGCTAAAAATTTAAAGCATTTTCTGTCATCTTGGTGTGGAATATGTAATTCCCTCTCCCCCTCAGGTACCCTTCAGAGCACGTGACTCAGCAAGCTTTTGTGAAATAAGCAGTAGCATAAAAACAAGTTTTCACTTAAATTGGTTTTTTCTTGAATCTCATTCTTAACCGTAATCAGTGAAGTTTTATTATTTGTACTCTCATAAAAGAAACACTACTACCTTGCTGTTCCTGAAAAATAAAGGCAGTTTTCACTCCCAACAAAATGAAATGAAAAAAGATTTGACTTCTCTATTAGTCCTTTGACATTGTGTCAAATCCAGGTTTTCAGTTCACTTCTATACAATAGAGATGTTCATGATGCAGTTAGCCAATGACTGCAAGAAGACAAGGCACAGCTATCAGACTGGATGGGGGAATAATCTGAAAATAATTTTAAACATGACATGGCAGACTAAGCACAAACCAAAATATTTCTGTGTCTATACAAAAAATAATTCTTTACAGAAAATGTAGGAATGCATTTGCAATAAAACCTTCATTTCAGCACTTAGATCTTCACAGTGGCTCTTGCTTCCAGAACAACTTTCCCTACTTTATAAAAGTCAGATACCACAACTAGTAAAATAATGCCTTACTTCTCAAGCCCCCTTGAGAAGCAGTAAAGTTTCATACCCTCAGAAGTAATTCTGCTCTTATTGCTCAAAAACCTACGATTTTCAGGAATGATGCAACACCATCAGAATATCTCTCAGCAGAGTGTAGCAGGGGCCTTGGGGGCTAAAGGCATGGCACCCAGGAAGATTTGGCATCACAGCTCACAGGCTGACTGCTCAATGAAGCAGTGGGAACACTGAGCAATCCAGGGCAAACGAACCAATTCACTACCATTTTGGAAAGTGCTTGGTTCTGATTTTACCAGCTCAAATACCAAAGCTGCCTGGATATGGAAAGTCAAAGCAGATGTGCTTAGGAGCATCAGAGTTTGAACAGGTAGAAGGCAAAAGCTGTGAAAAGTACCTTCATGGCATGTCTTGGCCCATTCCTGTGGTTTATATATTCTTCCTGTGGGTTGTGTGGAAGTCTGGGAGTTTTGCTTTGCAAACAGAAGCAGACTGAGGCAGATTCAACAGCCCCAGTTCAACCAGTTTCTTGCAGTTCTTCTGAGGAAGGAAAGAAGACAAATCCTCCTGCAGTGCTGGGGTGTGGGGATGTATCAGCACATCAGCTGAGTTACTGCTGACACTGCCAACCAGGCAGGATGCAGAACCAGGCACAGCCATTCTGGTGCTGATCACACCTTCTGTGCCCCAAGCACCCTCATCAGCTCCAGCAATGAGCTCAGTGTTGGCGATGAGTTTACTTGGGTCTGCTAGGAAGAACATGTAACCCCATTCTTGGAGGGAAAAACCCAGCTCTTTATCTGCAGCTGCTCGGCAAATGATGTCATCAAGACTGTATTTCATTGCTTTAAGTGGAAAATATTTTTGTCAAGCATCTTCCCCGACTCTTATGCAGGAACAGACTGCACAGGGTGGAGATTGCCAGGAGCCGACGTACACCTACATCTGTGGTCACTGGTGCCATCGTCATAAGTCTTGCGAGCAGAGGATAAAGAAGGGGAGCTTGAGAACTGAAAGGCTTCTTGTAATGCCACTCATCAAACATGATGTCCTTGCAGGCCGTTTGTGGGGAGCAGGTAAGCCAGGAAATGAAGCTCAAGGGTGTGGAGCATTTGGCTCTGTAAGGACGAACAATAGCCCACAGCATCTTGTCCTGGTTTATCTCACTCTCTCTCCCATCTTCTCTGGCTCGGCCAAGCATCACCAGCCACACTGCAGGAATCACCTGGCACTTTTCTTAAAAGCCACAAGCCGGCTTCACCTTGAGCGGTGTCTTCAGAGTAACCTAAGGGAAGTTAAACCAGCAAATTAGATTCTCTCCTCATCTGACCAGCAGAAATTTCTGGAGTGCAAACTGAAGAAACCCCGGCATATCAGAGGTGGCTCTGAGGATGGGTCAAGGACACAGGAATTTGAAACACAGTGTTTGAGACTGCCTAACACAAGTGATGTTTCTGAAGAAAGAAAGAAATTTTGGCCAGCACTTAAGACAGTACTGGGAGGTGTGTGGGGCAGAGCACAAAGGCTTGAGTAAACCTGGTGCTTTCCAAGCCTTGGTGTCCTAGCTGGACAGGTGTGGAGGATGTCCCTGTGGATGTATGCAAAATGCTTCTCTCTTCCAGAGGGCTCCTGGAGGATGCCCTGGTGAGACCCCTTCCCTGTGAAAGAGCACAACAGGTCTGTTAGCAGGGGATGACAGCACCTCCTTTCCACCTGGCTGGACCATCCATCACCCATTCAGGCCACTGCAGCAGAGATAAATCCAATTACGTGCTAACCCACAAGCTCCTCCATTCATCTCCTTCCGCAGGGGAAAGAACATCCACACCAACCTGTGCAGCAAAAACCACCACCACCCTAACAGCTCACATTTGGGAATGTTGGGAGTTCAGGGTACCCTGCCCTGCCTGGGCTGGAGGGGTGATGTCCAGTCTCTTGGCTAAAACAAGGGCAGGAAGGAGAGCCAGCGCCCCAGCAAGGGGTGCAGGAACAGGGACAGGGATGGGCGGGGAGTACAGGCTGTGTGGTGGTTCTGCACCCCACCACAGGACTTGTCCCCAGCAGGCCTGGAGCCAGTGCCTCTGCTTGATGAGGAGCTCAGCAGAAAATGTTAGTTACACAGAACTCAGCAGAGGTTTAAGTCCTCATCATACACACAAAGCTGGTACAAGCTATCAAGATGAGACTATATATTTATTATACACTGGAAAGCGGGGAAAAAACGTTCTTTACAAAAGACCCTGTAACTTTCTCTTGTTCTCTTTCTTTTGCGCTCAGCTTCAGCTGCCACGTGCTGGTCTCTGTGAGGTTGGGGACAGACAGCAAGATCCCATTTTGGGCCACCATGCAGCCAAGGATACTCCCTGCTGCAGCAAAAGCTCTTGCTCAGGTGCACTGAGGTTCCTGGGCTCAGTGTTAGCCTGTGCACAGAGGGAAATAAGACTCAGCAAGTCTTTTCTGAGCATTATAAATTTCTGATGGAGATGGATCCTACCAGCCCTGGGGTAAGAGCCTCCCACGGTTGTTCACACATCATTGATGCCTATAATCACTTTTTGGCTCGTTTTAGGAGGTAGAACTAATGGCCACATCCCGCCCTGTTCAGCGGCTTGTTTCACTGAGTCAGGGCTAAGTGGTGTCAGTAGCTCCTGTCCTTCTCGGTGCGAACTGCCCCAGGCAGCAGCCCCCAGCTAAGGCTTGTGCACACAAGGCTTCTGCTTCCTGCACTTTTCCTCCCTCAGCTGTCTGCTTGGGCTCTCCTAGCTGAGCACAACCCTCTGCCCCATGCTGATAGATAGCAACAAGGGCCTGGTTCAGTTAGAGCTGTTGATAGCAGCAACTTGCTCAAGCCTCTGAGCAAAGCCCCAGGGAGATTAACCAAAGCTGTCAAGAGTCCCCAGCGAGCAACATTTCCGACAAGCATAAGGGATGAATCAATCAGATTTCCTCAATCCTGGAGGAAGAGGGCAACAGGAAAGCAAGCAGATGATGTACAGTAACCAGCATTTCCTTTCCCAAAGCACACCAACCCCTGTCTGGAACTCTCAAGAGCTGCAGCTCCCAGATTTCCATGACTCAATGATCGTGGCTGACACCACTTTCCTCAGCTCACTCCAATGGATTGCACGGCCATTTTCTTGAAGTATAGAAAAGCTGGAGAAGGGAGAAAAATCACCACAAGCCATTTTTTCTCTTTCCTAATTCTTTCTCCACATTAGTAGATGGATTTAAAATCATACATTTTAAAAGATAAGCTTTGGAGCTCAGGATGTTCTCTAATTTTCTGAGCCTTTGGGTCACATTAGATCATAGCCATCACTTTTCTTTTAGTGTGTGAAGGTTAGAAATTTGCATTGAATGACAGGAGAGATTTGTCTCCAGGAGCCGAGGGTTTTAAAGTAAAAGTCACACCGCAGGACTTGTGCTGTGAAAGGAAAGACTTATACATTAGAAATAATTTAGAAAAATCGGTAAGGAAAGTCTAGCCTGCCTTTGATTTCTGGTGAGGAAAGTGGCATTTTCTTGAGAGCAGCAGCAAAGACTACATGAATCTATCTTTATTTTTCAGACAGAAGAAACTGTCTGTAGCTGTCAGTAATAAAATCTTCTCTCAGACTACCTGCTTGTGGATAGGTTATACAGAGTTTATCGGGAGAAGAAAAGGAACATAAGAAATAGAAAAAATGTAAGATATGAATGTCTTCCAAGTTTCCATTTGCTTTGGGAAGTCTTTCATTAAGGCCTTTGATGCCACAAAGTGTCCTTGGGACTAAAATTGGTATTGACAAACTTCAGGAGGCCTCCTGAGGCTTCCCCATTTTAAATGTTGTTTCAATAGTATAAACTATACAGCAGTTGTGTTGTACTGCTTGAGTGCAGTTATTGTACTGTTATATGTACAATACTTACCCCCAAAAGAAACGTCATCTCCCTTATCCCCACCCTTTGCAATGTGCAAAACACCATCCCAGAACTAGATCCCACCTTGCTTACAGTTTTGCAGCAAATTCTGAGTGTTCACTGAGAACTAAAACAAAGCAGTGAACATCCATGGGTTAATATTTTTATAAACCACTTTTGAAGAGCTGTGAAACTACACATTGCACAAGCTCATCAAGGAATAGGCTGATTTCATTCGGTAACGTGGAGGTTTAGGGGTGGTTTTGCTTTTATCACATCTGGTTTTAGCTAACTGGGGCAGAGGTTTTGTGACTTGGGATGGCTGTGAGTGTCCTTAACTGTAGCTCCCATGGGGTAAACCTGACCTGCAGGAGGGCTGGGAAGAGTGGATGTGATTAGATGTCACTGTTTTTTTCTGGAAATGCACATGCTGAAGTAAAGAGCTTCAGCCCAGGTTTGACTGAAGTTTTTGGGGAAGACAAGGGTGGGCAGCACAGGTGGGAGCAGCTCCTGCCCTTGCAAGGGTGATATCCCTTGGAGCCTCCCCTGGGGAGCCAAGCTGCACCCTGAGCACCAGGGCTTTCTCTCCAGCAAGCACAGAGCCCTGCATCCCACACTTGATAGCAACTGATGAGGCAGTGCAACCTTTCCATGGCATGCTGCTGAGCTGGAGATGAAGGGTGTATCCTGACCACAGGGCACAGCTGCATTGCTTTTTCGTATGGGGAGGACAAAAGGGAATTACTGCTGAGAGTGGAAATTATGACAATTACAGCAGATTTCTGCTGGTATTTGCTGAGTGATTCTCTAAATGAAATCATCTAAAATGCTCCCTGGCAATGTTTGAGCCACTGCTGATGGTCGTGCTTGAGAGAGTGGGTTCCCTGCTAGATGGGAGCTGCTCTAACAGAAAAAGGGAAGTGGCCATTTCCATCTCACCCAGCAGTATTCCCAGTGCTGGTGGTGGGCAGCCATTGCAGGGGGAGACCTGTTCTGGTTTATATTTCCAGCTCCCTTTCGAAATCAGCAGTGCACATTCCCTGCATTTCCCTGGGTCCTCTGGGAAGGAGCT
Organism: Machaerirhynchus nigripectus; assembly: GCA_013397975.1. Classification (NCBI taxonomy): domain Eukaryota; kingdom Metazoa; phylum Chordata; class Aves; order Passeriformes; family Dicruridae; genus Machaerirhynchus; species Machaerirhynchus nigripectus. The sequence goes on from VZRQ01011018.1 coordinate 572,227, forward strand.
GATGGGTGGGTGGGCAGCCTTCAGCCCCATTCTCCAGGGGAGGATAACAGCCCCTTTCCCCTTGTGTGCTCACAGGCACCCACTAGAGTGACTGTTGTTTTTCAAACCACGAAGAGATGGATCTGCTGACTATGAAGATATGAAGCTCCTGATGGTGAAGGAATGAAATGCATTTTTCTAGACCAGAAAATGGGAGGGTCAGAGAGAGCCCTTGAGGACCTGGTCATGTGGAGAAAGGAGCTGAAACGAGCAGAGATGACTGTACAAGGCAGATGGTTCATTGAAGAGATGACAAAAAACTTGGGCGGAGCAGGGCTTAGGAACTCATCCAGCTTTTTCAGACCCAGGACAGGAATACCTAACCCCACTACCCTCTTCTTTCGTCTTAAAAAATTCTGCAGAGTGAGATTTTATGGGATTGCTGTGTTCCTTTTCCAGACCTAGCTGCCCAGACTCCTAGAAATTATGTTCAAATGTCTTGCCTAAATCCCCGTGCTGCAGTTTATATCCATTATTTGCTGTTTTTTCTACAGCTGACATGAAGGAGAGAAGACAAGTCCCACACAGAGGGAGCTGAACTGTCAAAATTCCTGAGGGCCCGAGGGTTCCTCAGCACTATGCCTGAGGTTCTCAGAAATGAAGTGGTGCCACAGACCCAAAGTGCAAACAGATGGGGGACTGCAGTCTGGAGGTGGGAGGCCAAGGAGGAATGCTTGTGACCTGACACCCCAAATCCAGCTGAAGGCCTGGGAGATCAGAGAAGAGTAACAGTGGCCCAGGGAGTATGAAAATGACAGCTTAGGAGCAAACCATCCCCTTGTGCAGCATTTTGTCTGAGCAAGTATCTTCTCAATTAACTGACATGCAAAACACAAGATAACAACTGGAAACATGGGCAGACAACAAAAAGGAGCCTGCAAGCATTGTTCATTCGCTCTGGGATGAAATCAGAGAGGACAAAGCCCAGCTGGAGCTTAGACTGCATGGGACAAGAAGAAACGTGAAGGATGGATGCTACATGTGTCTTAGGAGCAAAAGCAAACATGGAGAAATTGTGAGTCCATCGACAAATGTGTGAGCCAACCCACTGACAGATGGTAAGCAAAAAGACCAAAGCATTTAATGCCTTTTTTTTGCATACATTTTCATTGGCAAGGCTTACTCCCACACCTTCACATATCCAGCATGATTTGAGAAGAAGGGGAACAACCAATAGGAGGAGCAACAGATGACGGTCTACTTTGAGAAGCTGTAAGTCTTCAGATTCGGGTGAGCAGATGGGATTCACCTGAGTGTGCTGATGTGCTCTCAAGTCTGCTGTCAATCATCAGAAACTCACAGTGATCAGAAACAGCTTTGACAGCTGGAAATTCTCCTGCAGCATTTTCATGCAAAACCTGAGCAAACATGAATTGCATGAACAAATTGTTAGATGGATTGAAAATAAGCTGGACCAAAAATTAGCTGGACCATTAGGTCAAAGAATAATAATCAATGTTGTGATGGGCCATCTGGCAGCCAGTAATGAACAGAGGACCCCAGGGAATGACACAGGAGCTGATATTGTTCAATATTTTCATCAGTCACCAGGCTGATGACACAGAGGGCACTTTCAGCACATTTACAGATGGTAATAGATTAGAAGTAATGACAGCCATCTCCATTTGGCAGAGCTGGCAGAGAGGCAGTCCAGAGGGACCTTGAGAAACTTGGGATGTGTGACAATAGAAATCCCACGGAGTTCAACGAGAGCAGTGCAAACCCTGTGCTTTGGTGTAGGATGGCATCCTTCTGCCTACATAATAGCCATGCAGTAAAGGACCTGGGCTTTGCTATGAGATTTCAGCACAGCTGGAGGGTAGTTATTGCTCCCTTTCTCTCAGTGTTTAGTAAATCTGCCCCAGAAGTGTTGTCCCCTTTAGGACCTGTCCCATTTAGTTCAATAAGTCACTGAGAAACTGGAGAAACTCCACAGGATGGTCAGTGGCCTAGAGCACATGAGGCTCAAAGAGATGCTGAGGGACATGGATTTGGGTAGCCAGCAAAGAGGTGGCTTAGGAGAGGCCTAAAATCAGCCTGAACATGCTTGAAGGGGAATGACAAAGACAGTGGAGCCAAACTCTCTACATTAGTGGCAAGCTATACAGAAAAATCCTGATCTTCACTGGACTGAACAGGTTTGTCTCTTCAGGGGCCTGAAGGAGGGTCATGGAGTGGACCCCTGTGGTGGAATTTTGACCACCTACTCCAGCTGACAGCTCACTGCCTTAGCTCTTCCATGGGTGGCCCCAGCCAGCTCCCTCCAAGCACTGCCCTTGGAACAGCTCATTCCCACAAGCTGTCTCCCAAAAGACAGCGTGGATGGGGTGGTACTAGGTCCTGCCCACACAATCTTTAACAAGACCCTATTGGGCATTGCACTCTAAAATGCCTCCATGAGCCTCATGCAAGAAAACACAAAGTCTGTTTTGCATGCTAAAAATACCACTCTTGTGAGCTCAAACACAGCTCTCATATAATTTTGGGTATTTTGAAGTGCAGGGGGAAGGAAAAAAAGGAAAAAAAGAATCATTAAGGACCTGAGTATCCCAGAGGGCCCATAAGAGTCCCAGAAGAGTTCCATAATAATTAGTATTATTTCATGTAGACCTGCCTAATCTAGGGGCAATTAGCTTTAAGCAGAGTGGGTATGGACCAGTCCAGTGGATGCTGGGACTGGGATTCAGTCTCCAGCTCTCTTTCAGGTGGCAGCATAGGCACAACCGTGGAGAGTTTCAGTCTGTTGCCAGGAGGAACCTCCCCAGTGTCTAAGGCATGTCTGCCAGCTCAGCTCCCTACTGGGAGGATGCTGAAGGTCAGGAAGGGCACAAGCAGAGAGTGGAGCCCACTGTGTTGCCTCCAGGTAAGCAAGAAGCTTTTATGGTTACCTGTTCCCATCATACAGCACGCAGGCACAAGCCTGTGTGGTGTGGCTGGGAGCAGAGCTCACATCTCCTTACCTCTCCTCTGCTGTGTCCACATGAAGGTGGACCCCTGAAAATCCCAATTTCCTCCTGTGTTTTTCCTTTACTGTGCAAGAGGACAATTCAGCCAGCAAGACAGCTCACTGCCCAGGTTAAAATAACTCAGTTCTGCTTCATGTCTTCCTTATATTTTGTCAGCTTCATATCTGAATGTCTCATTAATACAGACAAATAGATTATAATGCCTTCTAAGCAAGCTTGATCAGAAATCCCTGAAACAATCAAAAGCATGGGAAAACAATTCATTGCATTTGATGCATCAGTTCTTGGAATTGCAGCTATATTAGGCAATACATCTTTGTTCACCGGCATTAAGCTAATTGAATGCATATTTATTGTGCAGTGTTCTTCAGCATCCAGGCAAAATCAAAGAAGTCTGTTTTGCTACTGAGATGGTAATTCTGCATAAGAAACAGGGACAGGTTTACATCAGGCTATTAATGCTATTCCATTATTCAACACCAGAGCTAAAATTAGGAGTCACCTCAACAACCAGATGCATATTTTATCTTCAAGGTATGAGCCTGAATTAGCACAGACCTCTGCCTCCTGTCAATAGCCCTTAATTCTAGACAGGCTCTTCTACAGCAGGATCATTGGCATGAGAGAGGCACATGAGACTTGGACTAACTCTTATGTTTGTATCTTCCTGTTTAAATAGTGAAGGGTCACCAGAAGTCACACTCCATCTGCATCCATTTGCTGTGTGCTGAAAAAACATGAGCATCCAGATATGACATTTTATAAACATTTTTTAATAGCAAATCACTTACCGGTACCTGTTTGAAGGAAATGGAGCCCACCTGCACCTGACTGAGCTCACCAGTGCTTTCTGGAGGCCTTCCTTAAAATAACACAGCATCTTTCCCCCTGCTGTGTGGCTGAGGGATGGGGAGTTCCTAAGACAGGGTAGGTGCTGTAGCTCATCTGCACATTCTAATAACAGCCAAAGCCTTGTTGTGCAACAGCCACAAACCAGCCCATTAGGAGGCTTTTTAATAGGCCATATGTGAGCAGCACTTGGGCAGGTGTAAAAATTCCCTCTTGTCCAATGCTGTGTTTTAAGTACCTTTAACCTGCAGGGACATTGCCACTTTAATGGGACACTGGGCACCTTGAAGAATGCAATAAACCCAAGCAAAGCTCTCTGGTTTAGCTGCTATATGCTGTCGGAGACATGAAGGTGTAAGAGAAAGGAAAAAAAAAAATCATTATTCTGAGATACAATCCTCAAATCCTCCTCCTGTCTGTACTGATGGAGTGGTTACTTTGTATCTAAAGCCCAGGCCAGCTTTTCCCCAACTCGGTTCAGAGGCTTGAAGATGGTGAAAAATGAAAAAATACTTTAAGTCTGGACCATGGGCTTATCTCCTCATTGCTGGGGAGCACAGACCGGGGGTGGCTGCCCATGTTGGGGGCATCATGCAGGGTGGTTTCTCCCTGTGGAGGAGCAAAATGATCTATCTCAGACATATCTCCTTTCCATGGGCTGTAGTGCATGCTTTACTCAGAAGCTGCTGAGAAATCTCAGTTGAGGTGAGGGGAGTCTCCCCAGCCACGGGCAGGACCCAGGGCTAACCCCTGGGGGCTGGGGGGCAGCTGCCCTCATCACTGGCACCAGGCACACTGGGGTGACAGCCAGGCCTTTTCTTTCTCAGCATCTGAGTGCAACCAATGAATTTTCACCTGAATCAGCCTAATCACATCCATATTTATTGCCTGATGTTTTCTTACAGGAAGGCAACACCTCCTTATCTGCTTCAAATCCTAAGGGGCTGCCAATACCATGCTGCTGTCGCTATGGTTTCTCCATGATCTCTGCACTCCTCGGGCTTCTGCCAGATCTGTCTTCTAGGGTAAAAGGGATGTTTGGACTTCTTAATGCCAAAAATAAATGGGATGATTGGGAGGTCTGCTTGTTGAGTGTGGTTCAGATCAAACCACCAAGCTCTTAAAGGCTCATGGAAGGGTTCAGGCTCTGAGCCCCAAACAACAGGCACATTACTTTGCCTGCTCTGGGATTTGTTTGCAGGAGTGGAAGGAAGTATCAGCTGCAGGACCGGAGTCTGTAATTCACCTCACTGCCCCAGCTGGAGGAGAGCATAGTCCCCTCTTCTCTGAGCTGCTCCCAGAAACAATATTTGTTGATATTGGCTTACCATCCCAAGGGGTAAAATTACTACAGAATGTTTATAAGGACCATTTGCAACCCAAGAAGAGGATGTTTTTAGTAATGCAGAAAGAGCCAAACACCTTAGAAGATAAATATTCCAGCTTTAAGAATTAATTACTGCTTCCCAGTAATGCAGGCTGACAAATAACCTTGCACAATTTCCCAGACAGATGCGTTTTAATGGAAATATTGTGCACAGGTCAAGAGCAGAATATAGTTACTGAACCACGACCCCACAAGCCCAGGTACGTGGGTACCTCTGCCCAAACACTTACCCAGCAAAGCCCAAAGGACAGAGCATGGGGCTAAAGCAGCCACCTCTACACAGCAGCTCACACTGTGAGGGTCTTTGGTGAGGATTGCTCCTAGGGCTGGTTGTTTTCTGTCACAAAGGAAAAAACTAGATAGCAAACAACCAAGTGCATTTTTCAAAACAGCAGCTCTGACATCTATGAAGCTCTATAATCATTATGCAAAATTCACTATGTAGCTTTTCAGTTGTAAATCAAGTATCACAGGGCACTGAAATGAAAGCTCAGTCTCTATATCCTAATTTTTCTTTTGGTAGTGCGGGAAGATAGTATATAACTGATTATGCTCTACAATATGCACTGGCATAACGAGTCATGATATACATTTATAGTTCTTTCAGTTAAAAGCATTAAGCTTTGAATGTAATAAGAAAACTTCATGAGCCAATTCCCTCAAAACCATTTGCACTAAAAAGGCTTTGCTTTCTCCCTCTTTTTAGATAGGGAAAATGAGGAGAGTGGTGGAAGAGCAAGTCTGAGAATCAATAGGGAAATCTGAATTGTCATTAATTACCCCAGATCCAATCTGAGCTGCTGTTTCGTGAACCGTGCTCTACTCCTAAGAAGCTTTTTAGGGATGTCATTCTGAGGGTACCTCAGGGACACAGCTCTTTAGAGGGTTGTGCAGTGCAGTGACCCAACAACAGCATCACCCTCAATGATATTGCTCCTAGAAGGACAACAGACTTTGGATCCTCACTTCAGGAGAAGCTGAAGAGATCCTGCTGCCATACTGGTGAGAACCACCAGTGGTCATGTGCCAAGTGCAACTGCCACAAAAGGTCACCTCTGCCTAAAGGACTTTATTTTGAATCTATTTAGACCTTCCATTCACCAAAAGCTAATGAAGTCCCACAGGAATAAAGTCGTTTTACAGGACATCTAGGCATGGGATGCAGATTTGTTTCTAGTTGTCCATCCACCCATCCATCCATCCATCCATCCATCCATCCATCCATCCAATCTCAATCACTTTTGTTCCCTGTCTGAAGCTTGAACCCAGCTCTCGCCCGTGGTGTGAACACAGTCCTTGCTCACAATCTGCCTTGTCCACGATCCTTTATACAAACAAACCATAGGATACAGCATGAGCCTGCAGCACTGACCATTTCCTGTGCTGTGAGAGCCAAGTCCCCATCAAGAGACAGTGAGGAAGCAGCTTGGGTCCAGGTGCTCGAGTGGGACAGAAAATAAAGGGGACATCCATAAAGCTTTTTGAAGAAAACACCCCTGTCTCTGCCTGGGGATGTGCAGCTTCTGAGCTGAAGTGCACAGAAGAGGTTGATGGCAGCTGCTATTTTAAAATTCATGAAGTCTTAAAGCATTACTGGGTGATTTCAGAGGTTGGAGATAAGTAGACAAAATAGTCCAGCAGGGGGGAGATGCTGATGTAGTAGCAGCCATAATAGTGTGTGATGCCGCGCACAGCCCTGCTTCTGAAAACCCACTCATCCATCTTGTCAGGGAAAATTGCTATGATTCTGTTTCATAGCGGAGGTGGTGGGAGGAAAGAGGCAGATGCATATTTTCCTCTGATCAAGGAGAAAGGCCAGGCTATGCACCACTTACCCTCCTGAAGCCACCCCGCCCTCTGTGTGAAGGGCTTAGAGGCTGGGGATGGCAAGTATTCAGTAGGGAGGGCATAAGCGGCCACGGCCCAGGAGAAACAAGGCTTTGGAGCTCCCCTGCTAGTACTTGAGAGATGCTTTGCCCTCCCTGCCCTGGTGTGCCCCTCTTTGTTCACTCAGCACTGAAGAAAATGCTGGGGTAAAATGAGCTGGGAGCCAGCAGGTTCTTCCTGTGCTTTATCTGTCAGCTCAGAGTTGAAAACTTCTGGGTGAGAGCAGATCTGTGCCAGCCAGGGAAAATTCAGACAAACAGCATAAATGCCTAATTTATGTACCTGTACCCAAAAGTGTTATCCAGAGTAGCCCAAAGCAGCTGCTGCCTTAGGTTGGAGGCAGATCAGAGCAGCCCTCCCTCCCTGCCATGGGCATGCTCTACTCAGCCATGTTTCCCATTACATCCCTGAGGGGCTCATCCTGCTCCTGACATGTGGCTGAAGCAGCCCAACAGCATGAGAAGCACCGGGTGGAGACAAGGGTTTGTGCCTTGACCTGAACATGGGTGCCTATGTAGCAAGAGCCATCTCTAGCGTTTTCCCCACGAGAGAAAGATGGGGAAAATGACAGCATTCATCCTCCTGCTCCCGCCCATCCCTGCCCCTCGAGTGCCCACTGGCTCCTGCACAAACTCTCCTCCTATACCCCAGTGGGGACCCAAGCTCCTGCTTTGCCAGGGGCAGTGGGAGGCACCTAAGTCAGTGCCTAATGTGATTTTTCACCTGGCCATTGAGGACCATGGTGAGATGCAGACTTGTCTAGTAGGTGTTACCTGCCCCTTTAGCATATTTTGTACCCATGTCTGCGCTGAATATCTTTAGCAACTTGCTTGGTGAAACTCTGTACTGGATACATGAATAGGAAATAATTTCCAAAGATAAAAGCTGTAGGTTAAAAAACAACCAAAACTGTACCAGAGTGGTATTTTCTCTTGAAAAGAATTCGTTATCCTGGTTTCAAGATGGTGAAATTTTTCACAAATATCCTACTTGTGATTTTTCAATTCCTCTTCAAATTTCCGCATGGACACATCGTCCATATGGTGAGTTCAAGTCTGCCAGGGATGAATTCGTTCTCACCAACCCCATCATCCTGCTCCCCTCAAGCCCAGAGTCCTGGGCCTGGCAGAGGAACTCTCACAGTGAAGAAATATTTGACATGAGTTAAATACTGTATTAACATGTTTAGACAGTACTTTGGTTTGTCCAGGCTGTCACCATGCTTTTGACATGAACTAACTCTAAGAGTTTTGGACCCAGCTTGCAGTCCCAGTTCCAGTCTGTTCCTGCAGGTCTGGGTACCAGCTCTCCTGTGCCCTTTGGTAGGGTAGCACAGGGCCTTCAGGGGAGAGACAGACAGTTGACATGCCTGGACTGAAGATGTGCACATAGCCTTGGGTGGGGAATAGTGCTGCTGGCATCCCACACCCCTGCCCAGTGCTCACACTGGCCTCTGGTGCTTCTGCACAGAGCATCATCTTTAACTTGCTCAGTCACCCTTCCCTCAATTACCACCATCAGCAAGACTCATTTGCAGATAAAGAGTGAAGAGTTAGTGCCACTAACTGCAAGGCACAGCACCTACCTGCCTTTCCTAACACAAGGAAAGAATAAAGTGGTCTTTGGACTTAATCTATGAGGTTTTATAAAATATAATCCTTTTGGAGTTGTGCTTGAGTGAGGACAGAGAGTTTCCCCTGTACAGATTAATCCACTTCCACACCTTCTACTCAGCATGGAGCAGTTTTATTTCTTATATACACAATTCAGAGGCATACTGGAAGGGCAAAACCCACATTCCATGCTCAGACATCCAGCAAACAGTTAATAAAACCCATTCTAGTATGGTTCAGAGTTTGTGTGAAGTAAGAGTAAAGTCTAACCTGTTTCCAATAGCTACAAAATTACCCTGGGTAAGATAAAGGTGTGATTCCTTTTCAATGTAGCTATTTTCTGTCCAGGGAACCTACGCTTCCGTCCTTCCTATCACACATCTCCAGAGAAAGCAACAGCCATCCCACACTCCTCGGCTGCGGATTGCTCAGCACTTAGTTCCACGGCAACCTGTAGGAGAAACTCAACCCTCCTGTTAAATGCTTGGGGCTCAAATGATTCATTTTGTACAACAGATCGCTAAAGCACATCAGAGACTGGAGCTCATTCCCAACAGCCTATCAGCATTCAGCCTATTACAGGTGCAAGCAAAGCAGCAGTTTTGAGGGAGTAAAGCAGACCTGTTATAATCAGAATTCTTACAGACAGTTTTAAATTTTCATGTTTAATAGAGCTTTTTTCTGTCTCCCACAAAGTTTTCCACCAAGGGCTTTCCAAGCATTGTGTGAAGGCAGGTAATGATTTACATCATTAACACTCCCATTTTACAAACAGGAAATGGAAGCCTCCAAAGAAAATTATATGAGTAGCTTAATACAGAAAATCCCAGGTCCCCCAAAAAAGAAATGGAATCAAAGCCTCCTGGCAAAAGTCCCTTTTACAACTACCTCTATTTAGTTGCTATGCAGCTTTTTATTTTTTCCAAAATAACCCAACCAGTCAAATGAGAGAACAGCAAGGAAATTGCAAGCTTTGACATGCTTACTTCTACACTGCTGGCATTAGTACAAAAATAAAGATTTTTATTAACTAGTTTACAAAAATAAATTCTATTGAGTCACACAGGATCTCATTGGGAGGTTTACTTGACTTTGGAAGATAAAGCCTGTTTGAAACGTCTCTTTAGATCTTGCATGTTGGGAGATTTGGGACGAGGGATGATGGATGACCGCCTCCTGTCCGTGCTGCCAGCGTGCTGTAGTTTGCTGACCTCCTTGCAAAGATACTGGAAGACATCACAGACACCTTGGGAGTCCTCACTGGTGGAGATTTCCAAGAACAGGCTGCCCAGTTCATTTGCCAGCTGTAGTCCGTCTTTTGCCTGTACTTGCCTGGAGTGGAGGAGGTCTGCTTTGTTCCCCACAATAATGATGGGAGTCCTGGCATCGGGATGCACCTTGCGTATGTGCTGGTAGAGAGGCTGGATGGACTGGTAGCTGCTGTAGTCTGTGATGGAGTAGACCAGCAGGAAGCCCTCTGCCCACTTCACACACCTGGACAGGGAGTCCAGCACCTGCACACAGTCTTCCTGCACCTGCAGTACAACAGAGAGCACACATTCAGCATTGGGTCATGGAAGTATAAAGGCTGTATCACTGCACCATCAAACAGGTCCAAAGGGAAGCCTGAGCTCTGTCTCGGGAGACTAAGTCTGGGCATGCAGGAAATTTGGGCTCAAAAGCTGAGCCTTTGGGTGGCAGAGAAGAACCGATTGATCCAAAGTATCTCCGTACCTGGATGCATCCCGGCGTGTCTTGGATCTGTACGGCAACGTTGTCCCCGTCCAGATGGACCAGCCGGGAGTAGAGGTTGCCTGGGGAGCAGAGAGCCGTGAGCCGCCGGACGCGGGGCCCGCCGTGCCCGGCCCCGCCGCCCCCCGCCTCACCTGTGTTGGGCTCGTAGTCGCCGATGAAGCGCTTGGTCAGGAACCGCACGATCATGGCTGAAACACAGAGCGCCGCGTTAGGCGGGACGGACGGACGGACGGACGGGCAGGGGAAGGGGACGGGCAGCCCCGCACTCACCGCTCTTGCCGACGCCGCGGGCGCCCAGCACGGCCAGGCGGACCTGGGCGCCGGGCGGCCCCGGGGGACACTCGGCGATGGGCGCCAGCAGGAAGGGCTGGGACATGCTCGGCAGGCGCATGGGAGAGGCGGCTCGGCGGCCGGAGGGCTCGGACGGCTCCGCTCGGCTCGGCCAGCAGCGCCCGGAGCGGGCGGCCCCGGCGGGTTTTAAAGGCCCCGGCGGCAGCGCCGCCCGCGGGGCCGCCCCGCTCCCGCTGCACCGCCCCTCCGGCGGCACCGCCCCGCGGCCCTCCAGCCGCGGCTGTTCCCCCGCAGCCCTCTCCGCACTTGCCCCTCAGGGGCAGGCATCCCCTCGCTGCCCACCCCGGTTGGACGCCTTCCTCCCACCCTCCCCGCTCCCAGGACGTGGGGTGGCCCCAGGCGGTGCCCGCAGGACGCTTGCCCCTGCGTCCCACGTTTGGGGCAAGCACCCTGCTGCGCATCCCCCCTACCCGAGGCAGGCGGGCAGATGCCAGCACAAGCCTCCCTGGGCTTGAGATGTGCACCTCCACAACCCACACCAGCCCCAGCTGCAACAGGCTCTGGCTTTATGCACCACCCTCCCTGCAGTGAGGGACTCCACTCTTGAAAGAAAGGAAATTACTTATTCTTTTACCTCAGACTGTTTTGTTTCCCACACCTGAACATATCCCTCTACAGCTACTTTTGAAAACCCAACCTGTGGATCAAGCAAAAGCCAGCCCTGAAACCTAAATGGTCTTAATTTGGCCCTTGGGGTTTTTGAAGTAGAAAAGTTTTGGACAAGAATTGTGCCCCACCACGGGCTGCCCTTAAATGAGCCTCAGACCTGCAAGCAGCTGTGTGGATGTTTCAGTCTGCCCAAACCCTTGCCCTGGCTCCTGCTTCTGCTGTGCACTGCTTTGCAAGTGTGCAAGTGCTTAAAAGATAAATATTCAGAGGCTGCTTTAATTTTTATCAGGGAGATAGCACATGAGAGTAGGACACAACATGGAAGAGGACAGTGCATGATACTCGAAAGGACTGATCTCATGGCATAGAGGGACAGAGCCACTCTGAGAGCTGCTGGGCCCTGAATGTGGGGTTGATGCTCAGACAGCCCAACAGACCCTGGATGCTCACACACAGGCAGCTGAGTTAAGACAACACTATTTAACATTGGTTAAAGTAGTACTTGCAGAAAAGCATGGTGGAAGAAGCACTGTTGATAGTGTTACTCTAGTGCCTAAGAACCCCTATGGTAACACCAGGGCCCCTTTTTAACTTCCAAAACCTATTGCCCATAAAGTTTCTGCTTCACTCCCCATCATGCCAGCAAGCTCTTTTCTTCTGGGAAACAAGATTTCTCTTGTATCACTAAAAGCTTTTGGTTTCCAGAGGTTCCTGCTATTGTCATCTGCTCCTGTTGTCAGAGGATCACTTGTCTTTGGCCTTACAGTGCCAGCAGCAGCTATTTTTACACATTTCTTTACAGAACAGCTATCAGGGTACATTCAGTGTGCCTCTGAAAGAATCCTACTGAAACAAGTCCGTTCCAGGCAGATGATTCCCAGGCGCTGAGCTGTGAAAGCAGTATTACCAACTGCCCCGCTCAAACCCCAGCTGTAGAACTCAAGCTGCCTTGCCTGCTGCTGGGAGCATCCCCAAAGGGCAAGCAGAGAGATAACGCTGTGCAAGCCCAGGTAGGACGCCCTGTGGGTGTGATGGACTATGTCTCCATCAACACCTACCTAGGGGCAACAGGAGCAGCTCAGTAAATTGAAGCAATTGGGGCTCAGATTAGCTGTCCCCATCCTGCAGACTAAGCACCCCAGGATGTGTGGGACTCAAAGCTGTTCCGAGGGGCCTTTCTCAGCTCTGCAGGCCCCACTTGGAAGTTCCAGGCTGTACTTTTTCACCCACGCCCTGCAGATGGCCTATGCCACTATCCCTATGATCCATCACTATCTCCTCTCCCACAGCAACACTGCTCAGTGCCAGGTATGCTATACTGCTGCCTGACACATCTCCCTATTCCAAGCTCCGGCAAGTACTTTTTGGGGGAAAGTAGGTGCTGTACTCCTGTGATGGTGGCAGGGAGGACATCCTGAAAGCCTCTGGAGCATTTTTTTTTTTCCAGGTTCCTAAGCTGTACAGGTGCTGCTAGTGAGAATGATCTTCCTATCCCATGTCTGAGCAAGGATGGTTATGACCATGTAAATCCCCACAGCTGTAACTCTGTTCTTACACAGACCTTAGCAGTGCATCCACTGAAGCAGATGCATGGACACAGAAAACTCATAACCTGTCTTCCACACCACCACCCTCAGCATTGCAGGGACAGCTGGCACCTTCCTCCCGTGCAAGAAGGCCATTTGCAGCAACAGGGTGCCCCTGCACTGTGGGAGACATCACCCGCACCCCAGTCAGGAGGTCCTACCCAAAGGTGGACCCAGTTTAACCCTGTCTTTTTCACAACACAACTACAGGAACCCACGGTGCCTCGCAGCCTCCGCAAGGACAGGGTGAGCCTGTCCTGCCTATGCCAGGACAGGGAAGGCCACTCTCTCTGGCAGGTGTGTGCACAGCTCTTGGCATCCCCTAGACGTCAGCCCCTGCTGACATTCCGGCACAGCATCTGGATCTGGAATGCCAGCCATCCTTTTGATCATGAGGGCCATGAATATGCTGAGTCCAGGATTGCACTGAGAAGGACCAAGGAGAGAACATCAAGACTGTTTACTCCATCCAATACATACAAAGGGAAGATTATAAAATCCCTTGCCCCACTCAGGTGTGCACCCTTCACCTGCTCCCTCCTGGGGTCCTCAGCCTGCAGCTTCTGCACTGACACGGTTTCTCCTCCTCCTTCCCAGTCCTTTCTGCCCTTTACTGACCGTCCCTGCGCCTAGCACTGCCTATACAGTCCTCAGGAAACCTCAAATCCCGGTGTTGCCAACATGCTAAAAAAGATGAAGCCAACAGCTCAGAAGGCAGCTTCCTTGCTGCTCCTCTAGGAGACAACAGGAGATTTTGCCAGGGCTTTTGGCAGGGAACCAGTGGTAAAGGTTTGTGGCAGTAAAGGAGGCTCAGAACAGGACTACAGAGAACTGGTTACAGCTCATGGGTTTAGTGTGTAAAACCCCATCCAGGGCAAGTCCAAACCCTGTAAGGAACATGCTTCATGTTTTAGCTCAGGACTGGAGATGTCCCAGCAGGCAGGTCTTCAGCTTTTCCCAATTCACAGATCTCCCTCTTTCGTCAGGATTGTGCAAAAACAGCGCAGCTGAACGTAGAGGAAGCAAACTTCAGCAGCAGGTACTGAGATCTGTTAAGTGTCTGGGCTGTGCTTCTGCGAAACTCAGGTGACCATGAAAACCCCCCTGCACCGAGTGCAGCGAACAGACAGGTTACACCTTAGTTTATCTGTCCTGTTTCCAAACATTAAAAACAAACAAAAAAAAGGTTATTCTCTTCCTGTACAAACCCAGCATCATTTTCAGTCATTTCTGGGAATCCTGACCAAGGAAAGCATTTCCTCCCCCTTCCCAGCCCACACAGGGCTTCCAAATATGCATTTAAGACCAACTACCGTTGGCATAGTAACCTTAAAAACACTTCTACTAAATAAATTACAAAATGTTGCAATGCAGTGTCTTGGGGAGCACAGTTCTTAAACAAGACCACTTTAATGCTGCCCAGTCTTATTATTCCAAATTGTTGAAAGTAAGTTCGAAAGTTTAGAACTATGCCCCACTTATGATGCTAATCATTTCATCATGCTGCTGCAGCTAATCCAGCATGATTTTGACAAACGAGTACAAACCAAACACGGAACCAAAATAGCTTAGACATGTATGCATGAGAAGCAAATTTAAAATGCCACCACTGAAGTTTGTATCCAATAGCCTCCCACTTAATTCCTACAAAGCCTAGTGGAAAATGATGCTTATCTTGGAAGGCAAATACCAATTTTAAATGGCTGTGGAAACTGACAAGCCAAAGAGGCTGATAAAGTTCACAAATCTTGCTGCTCCAAGGAAAGCCCCTGGACTGTAAAAGCCGAGTGCATAAGGTGCAACACTGAGAGCTTCAGGATACAGTGCTGCACTCCACGTCCAACACCTCCAGTGTCAAAATACAGCACTACTCTCACGGATCAGTCTGCCAAGGGGCAAGCTCCTCTAAGTCACTTCCAAAGTCACTCCATCTATACAGCCTGCTGCATCTTCCGAGATGGAAGCTTGGAGAACCTCAAACATAGCAATCTCCTCACTGGACCTTTCAAACTCCAGCACCTAAAGCCCGTCACCCTTAAATAGTAGCCCAAGCCAGACTCTGAATTCAAGGTCCGAAACCAACATTCCATGAGAATGGGAACACCCAGGATTTGAATTAGGTAAAAAGCAAACCTCACCATCTCTGTTTCTTACTCCCACACTTAAAAGCTGCCCTGCAATTTAATGTTCAGTAACTTTTAACAGTCAACACCTACAAAAAGCTTGAGGTCACTTGCTTCTCTAGTGTTTTGCTCTACATGTACACATTAGTTTCACATCACTTACTGAAGGCAGCACAGCAATGCGTGACAGGACACTTCAAAGTAAAATATTACTTACCTGTAACTACAGCACAATTAAGGTTGAGATTGTGCATTTTCAAGGCTAACCAAGTAGGTTACCTTCAGCAGTGTCTACCAAGCTTCATGCTGTTCCAAACAAAGCTCACTAAACCAGCATTAGTACTGGTTAGTACTAAACTGGTTAGTAAACAGTCAGCTGAAGATCTTCCATGTAAGAAACAGCACAGGTAGCACTGGGCTTTTTGGAGAGATCAGTAACTCTGGGATGAGAGAAATTCATTACAACATTCAGCAGGCATGCAATAAACATATGAAATCCAAGTGTTTAGCTATGCCAGACAATTAAAATGTTAAAAATCAAAATACAAAGGCTGGCAGTGTTGGAATTAAAACCTTGTTTCTAAACTACTACTATTTTATAAGAATGCTTATTGGCATGGAGATGTTCTAAACATTGTTTTGCAGGTTACAATGGTGGAACACCAAAATCTGCCCACAGACATTTCTCTAGAGGTTGTTTTCAAAAATGGATTTAACAATTCCTTGGTATTTATGAGGCCCCCTTACCCAAAACCTTGTATCAGTGAAATCTGAAGCCCATTATCTCTTTTCCAAAAAAAATATCAAGCTTTGAAGTGACACTGGACAGTTCTTGGTACAAGTTCTTAGTTTGCTAGTGAAATACTCCATGTCCCCTCATACTATCTCATGACCATTACTAAGCACTAGGAAATTTCAGTGTTCCTAGCATTTATAATCTACGTAAATTACTAAACTCATCACCAAAAGCTGCAGATGATTTAAATGACTAAGCATCACGCTAAATGCAAGCTAAATAAATAAACTTCAATAAAAGGTTTCTAAAGCATCTGTTCAAACAAAAAAAAACAAAACCCCACACCCAACTAAATGAATCAGCCACAATCAACAATCACATACACTTGTCTGAAACCAGATCTTTAATTTATTTTTTCAAACATGCATTATGCCATGAATTCATAGGGAATTGGCTCCAGCAGCTCTGGATCCTTGCCATTAGTTCTCACAAAGTGTGCTTCTCTCGGTGGAGCAGGCTGTAAACAGAAAAATAAAGAACAAAAACTCATAGCACTACAGCTCAAAAACCTTTCAGAAAATAACATTTTTTCAACCATTTAGCACCTTATTATAGAAACATTACAGCAATTTTACCATTCCTAGTCTCATAAATTTCATTCAAGTAGCAGTAAGAAAATTATCTAGAAAGTGTACCTGACTCTTGCTGCTGAATTAAAAAACCTATGCTTTCCTCTCTGCAGCTCACCAACCCAATGAACATGGAGTGATGTATCCTGCACTTCCAGAAGCAACAGCCACTATCTCTTCTCTGAAGTCTGGTTATTAATTCTTTCCTTCAAGGGTACAGTAGAACCTGTTCCAACTAAAAATTCAACTAAACCAAAGACTCTACTGACCCTAAAACCATTCACAGCTGCTGCTGCTGCAGATTAGCAATAGAAGGGGAAGCACCCAACCCTTTGTTCACAGCTACAACTACAATTTTCATGTGGCAGAGCAGTTCTGCTCAGGCACCAAACATCCCAGACAGCCCACATGTCAATGCACTGCATGCAGCCACTACTCCAAGAATTAAGTTATCTCCTGAAGAAGGATTGTAACCCCAGTAGAAACATTACCTGACGTTTCAGTTGAACCCAAATGCCTTTTTCTTTTGCTTCCTTTTTCTTCCTTTCATTTTCCTTCACACGCTGCAGAAAGCTGTCTCTGCTCTTGGAATGTTTAATATGCTCTATACGCACATTAATTCTCTTGGCCAGAATCTTGCCCCTAAGAAAGGGAGTCAGTTTTTAATCTGCACTTGAAAAAGGTCACTTTAAATCAAGACCTACAGCCCTTACAAAAGTAACTCCATAAGCTCAATTACAGGTTATTTTTCTTTAAAGGACAATACCGTAACACACAGCTGCAGATGCACATCAGCTATAACTTACACATAACTAAAAGCTTATTAGTGTGTAACAGTGTAATATATAACAATGTGCTGACAATTTCAAGTTGAAATTGTGGAGAACACATAATTTTAGCCTCTTAGCATACAAACAAATAATTTTATGACCAATGCACAGCAGTCCAGCTCCTGAAACAAAAAACCCAGCTTGTCCTTTTTTGGCTAAACTGTACAAAAACCAGCTGGGTACAGCTACAGACTAGTATTCATAAAGGGCTTCAGTACCAGCACACTGGCTGAAAACCCCTGCTAGGTAATGTGACTTTAGTGCTGCTAAGAAAAACAAAAACTGTTTCCTCTGACAGGATCCAAGTCAAATGAACATCATTTGCTTGGGTTATAAAAAGGAAATACACTTTACCCGCCTTGAATGACCAATCAAGACAATAACTGTCTAACTGGCAAAGTGAAAGGAGGGTGCAATTACAGATCAACTTTCTCAAATACCAAGTTTCAATACATGGAATTTCATTACTTACTTAACCTGCTTGTTAACAATAATGCCCACAGCATGCTGAGTAACATTATACACCCTTCCAGTCTTGCCATGGTAACACTTGTGGGGCATGCCTTTTTGAACAGTACCCATACCCTGTTAAGAAGCAAAAGAAAGGGGAAAACAAAAAGGGGGGTGGGGGGGGGAAGGTAGCATCAAGGATTTTTCTTTCAGAAGTTATTTAAAACATACATTTTAAATTATTTGAGATACTTTAAATTACTTGAGATATTTTAAATTATTTGAGATCCATTTTATCCTAAAGTTGGAATTTATAACCATGCATTTTGCATCTGAAAACTACCAAATTTTGCTATTGCAGTTCTGGTTGCTTTCAGTGTCGGTGAAATGATTGATCACTTTGCTAACAGAAAGAGCAAGCAATCACAAGAGACATTCATCATCAAGCTCCAGTGCATCAGGAATTGTCAATTCTGAACAGTACATTCTCCAAGAGTCAAACAACAAACAAGGAAATTACACACCACCTTCTGTGTGACTGTTACAAGAACATGGCATTTCAAATTAAAGCAAAGGATTCAAAAAAGTGGAAATCCTCGGTGAAAGGCTTCACTACATTCACATTCACTACAACTCAGTTATGAAAGTACAGTTGACTTTAAAAGACAAGTTCTAAAAAATAAGTGACAGGGAATGCTGTCTCACTTCCTCCCCTGTATTAATATATATGACGGATCATTAAATTTATTTCTTGATTTCTAGTTTTAATATAGCTTTGCAGTCACATAACTATGAACTGCCCCACCATAAATCATGGCTCATCGGAAGAGCAGGCTCAAGCCAAGCAAAACAGAACATCTACTAAAATGACAGCTGAGGCTCCTATGATAGTGCCAGTAGCCAACTCAAACTTTAGCTATGGCATATTTCATTCCCATTTTTCAGCTGAACACACGGTAACAAAGCACAGCCTAATGATATACATCTACAAAACCCCACACACCACTGAAGTGTTACTACTGGTCCAGAAACGTTGTCGTTCCAATATTGCTCCCAAAGTGAGCAGCAGGCACTTGTATTGACACATGTGACCCAAGTAACAAAAGAGTCCACCCCAAGGAACTGGAGACTGCACAGGACCACACTGCTTTTGCTTTTAGTTACACAGCACTGCAGAAAGTACCTTGATATCAACTATGTCACCCTTCTTGTAGATCCGCATATAAGTAGCCAGAGGGACAACTCCTGTTAAAGAGATACAAATTTGGATTCTTAGGAAGCCCAGAATTTCACACACATATAAAAAAGGATGGGGGATACAGATCATGTATTTGATACAATTTTCCTAAAAACCTCAAAAATCAAACCACATTTTTTTAAAGCAGTAATTAGACACTTCACACACTTCCCAGCTAAAGAAAAATTAGATTTCTGTTCCTAATGCCGAAGTTGAAGAGACAGTAAACCATTTAATATGTCATTATAAATGCAACTGCTTATTGATCAGAGGAAGAAGCCCTGTATGTTTTAGGTAACTGCTGAAATATTTTCTTCACCTTCAAGTTAATTTTCAAGCACTGACAGAATTAGCACTGTGACTAGTGTCAAGAATTAGAATACCAATGCATCTCCAGTAAGAGCTCAGAGCTCTATTTATAGTTCTACAGTTTTTAACCCAAGTTTTTTAGAAATCCTTTAGCACAAGCCCTTGTTTCACAGTCCACCCTCAGGGACTGCAGCTGTCCATCAGTGCAGTGTTGGTACTGTAAGGGATACTCACCATGCTTGCGAAACGGCCTCGAGAACATGTAACGCGTCCCCCTCCTCTTTCCCTTTGTGTTCGTCATTTTGGCCGATTACTGTAAAAATGAAGGCAAACTACTCAGAACTACTAGTTCACTCATCACAAAGTTGATGGATTTTTCAGGTATTCCAGATTAATTTCATATTAAACTTATTCAGAATGACACTGGTTCAATTCCAGCAATGGTATTCACTTAGGTATCCAAAGAAATCAGTGCTTATAGGACCACAGATTAACTCAGGTTAGAATGGATGCCAGCAAGGCACTCAGTTAACTCCTACTTACAGCAAGGCCTACCATGAGATAAAACCACGCTACTCAAGAGCTTTGCACTGTCAGGTCTTGAAACTCTTCAAGGATCAAAGACTATTCAGCACTGTAAAGGACCCACAAGGATCACCAGGACCAACTCTTGGTCCTGTGCAGAACACCTGAAGAGTCACAGCATGGACCTCAGAGCATTGTTCAGAAAATTCTTGAACTCTTGTCAGGCTGGTGCTGTGACCAACTCCCTGCAGAGCCTGTTCCAGTGCCCAACCACCCTCTGGATGAAGAGCCTTTCCCTAACCCCCAAACTAACCCTCCCCTGACACATCTTCATGGCTCTTCCCCGGGTCCTGTCACTGGTCACCACAAAGATCAGTGCCTGCCCCTCCACTTCCATTCATGCAAAAGTCGTATTGATGCGGTCTCTTAAGAGACCTCAGCTCCTCCTTGTACGGCTTCCCCTCTGGACCCTACTGCACAAACAGGCTCCCTAGGCAACCTGTTTGGACGCCTGGTTGTTCCCATTAACATTATTCCCCTTAAATCCAATCTGAGCTTCTCTTTACTTCAGATGGTTGTTTAAAGCTCCTCCCACATGCTCTTTCCAGGCACCAGCATACATCCTCTTGACCGTGGCGCTGCGAAGTGTCCCCTCTGCTCCCTTCCCCCAGCCTCTCCTTATAATGCATCCATAAGGCAAGATCTTCACCATCACATTTACCGGCCAATATTACGTCTGACACAAGGCTCAGATGTTCCGCAGGCCTACGGAGCCATCCCGGGGGTGTCCGCCCCGAAGCGGCACCCCTGCCGCGTTCCCAGCCCCGACATCCCGCCGGCGGCCGCGGGGTGACCGGGCCCGCGGCCACGTGCTGCAGCCCTGCTGCTCCGCACCTGCACCCGCCGCGGGCCTCAGCGGCCCCTTCCTCGCTCCGTGCCTCAGCAACCTCTCTCCTGCCCGGCCCCCCGCAATCCACCCGGCCCGGCCACCCGCAACGCGCGGCCTCCTCGCTCCCCCACTCCCCGCCCTAGGAAGGCCGTGGTGCTCCCATCGGAGCCGGAGGCCCCCCCCCCACCCCTGCCGGCAGCACGACTCCCCCGGCCGCGTCCCCCCCTCCGTGCCCCCGTGCCCCTGTGTTCCCAACGCGACCCCCGGAGCGGCGGAGGGGTGCGGGCGCTCACCGTGCGTGCGCTCAAAATGGCGCCCCGGCTCCAAAGGAAAGGGGCGGGGTCGCGCCCGCCCTTAACAGCGGGGCCTTCGCGGGGCTGCCCGCGCCGCGCCTGACGGGAAGTGCGGCGGCGGCGTCCGCTCGCCCACGGGAAGGGAATGTCCTGAGGGGCAGCGCTCCCCGGAATGCCGATCCCGAAAAATAGCAGCGGCACAAGTCTGACTGTTTGGCTAAAGCAGGGACAAACACCGGGGGTTTCATGGCTGTGCATGTGTTATCATAGCAATGGGCAGAAACCGATGCACAGGAAGTCCCAGCTGAACACGAGGAAGAACTTCTTCAGTGTGCAGTGACCGCGCGCCGGAACAGGCTGCCCAGAGAGGTTGTGGAGTTGTCCCTCACTGGAAATACTGAAGAACCGTCTGGACACAAGCCTCTGCCCTGTGCTCTGGGATGGCCCTGCCTGACCAGATGACCCCCTGTGGTCCCTTCCAGCCTGACCAAATCTGTGATTCCCTGAGATGGGGGTGGGAGAGGTTTGGCAGCGGGGATGTCGGGGAACAGGGAAGAGGAGCGCGGTGTCTGTCAGACATCCCGAGGAGCGAGTCCTGCGGCGAGCAGCTGGCCCGCCGTCCGTAAGGAATTAAGTTTGGAAATGTAAAACATAAGCACCCAGCAGGGTGTTCTACGACGTGAAAGTAGTGCACCAACATTTAAATTCGCAGCGGTGTGAGCCTGCTGCCGCTGCTGTGTGTCAGTCACGGCTGCCCCACCGGAGATCCCGGATTCCCGGGCAGGGAAGCGGGGTGGGAGAAGTATGCCAACACCAGAGGCGAAGAGGCTGCGCAGGTTTGGGGTTTCTTACTATTGTAATGAAGTTTCTTCGTATTATGATGCCATAATGTGCAATTTGCGTGGCAGAGATTTCCACCAGATAAATAAAGCGCGGATTCTCTACAAGGAGCCTTTATAGTGCCCCCGGTTGCATCGACTGCGAGGTGCCTGAGAACGAAGGGAATCGTGAGCAGGTTCCCGAGCTGGCAGAGTGACTGTGTGTTTGTGCATCTCCAGCACCGGAGCAGACAGGAATCGCCATGGGAAGCTGATTGCAGTGAGTCAAGAGAGGGCCTCCTTCCCCCAAGCTAAACATGCAGGGACAGTTCAAAACTTGTCTCAGCGAGGAGTTGCCCCACTGCAGAAATTTTTGTTTTGAATGAACGAAGCACTTATTTGACTTAGGGGAGGGATGATTACTTAAAGCAGTGTATAAAAACATACTTGATCCTCTGACTAACTTCACAGTTGTACTAGTGTTGTCTTGCAAAACTCAAGCCCTTTCAATCGTCACTTTAAACCAAGTTTAATATTTATGGATCGCAAGAATGGATATGGAGGATTAAATACACTGTCAGGTTCTGCTTGCAGAGCTACCTGGCAGGACATGTTCTGACAGACAGGCCCTGTCTCCACATGAAATCTTTTGGAGTAAAGTGTTACATTTAGAAAAACGTGTCTGTACTCCATCCCGTCACCATGAAAAATCTAGGATTTACAGCACCTGATATCTGTGCAGAGAAAAATCTGTATAATTTAATATGCATTCAGCCTAGGTACCATGAAACTTTTCCAAGCATGAGGATTGTTACAAGCCTGAACAGCTCTTAGGTAAGGAAGTGCATTGGCAACAGATTTTAGGGAGGATATCAACCGAAGTAAAGACAGGAAGCCAAATCCTAAAAGGCATTATTGGATAAAGGAAGCTAGGCATTTACAGTGAGTGAGCTGAATGCCTTAATCTTACCAGTGATTTACACGGAGGGCAAATCTCCACATCGACCTGGAGGGAATGGGGAAGAAACACCACGTGTTGAAACCCATGTCCACATACAGAACACATATGGAAACACGTACAGAAAGTGTCATTCCATAAGGGAGTGGTAACTGTGAACTTACTTGAACTCTGCTCTGTTTGTGGCCAAGTAACACATTCAGAATTTGCTACATAATTTTCCCTGATAAATTGCATGACAGGTTGATGCAAAATTTGAGGGATGTTTTTATTCATAAATTTACCTTGATTAGCACATTCCCAGGATCCTTCTTTAGCTCCACATTTCAAAGAAGCAATTGTGTTTCACAGTTTGTCTCCATTGCATCATTCCCTAGGCATGCTGAGTCTGATGCAGAAGTCCAGAAGTCCAGCCTACCTACCAACTACTACCTACCAACACTTCATACATGGTTTTCCAAAACTGAGACCTGATGAGCAGTTAAAGATTGCAGAGGCTTTGCATGTTGCTCACAAAATGATTTCTTAATAATGGCTGTCTCCAGCAGATAAAGGTGCACAATTTGTGGGGTGAGCTCTGGTTTGGAAACTGGGGCTAAAAGTCAAGCAGGTGTGGGGGAGACCTGCAGCTCCACATTCCAGACTGCATGTGCTCCCCTTACTGCCCTGCCCTGTCCTCTCAAAAACCCAGCCTAAACTGCTCTTCCCTGATCAAACTGCAAGTTGTAGGATCCAGACTCCAATTTCTCCCCGGCTGTAGGGCAAGCACCACATCTGGTTCTGCTCAAGAAATGCCAGGTACTCAAGATGGGTGAACACAAGTAGCAATGCACAGCTTAACATGAAGATCCAAAACACCGTGAAGGTCCCAGACTGGTGCTCCACCCATTGATGTACTCTGAAAATCTTTCTACACCGTGCTAGGCTGTTCCCTCCCACTTTCCCTGGCTTGGAGGTAAAGCAAGACAGGGAAAACAGCTTCAGTGGGAGCCAATTCAAAAGTTGCTGGGGAAGGGAGCTTGAAAGGGAGGGCTCATTAGAAGTCAGAGGAGTGGAGAGTAGATAAACATCATTTTGTTTTTCAGAGTGGAAAGTACCATGCCAAACCCCAACCATTTTCAGTCCCCAAGCTCCCACAGTCAGGATCCTGGTACCTTCTTTGGGAGAGCCCTGTTTTGTTTCTGACATTTCTCTGCAGCATCTGTCTAGATGATGGCTCTCTGTAAAGAATAAATGTGCTGTGATGATTCTGCACATGGGGTTGCCAGGAATCCTTCACTGAAATTTTAATGCACAGTGGGATCTGGCTTGCTCCTACGCTCAGCG
Organism: Machaerirhynchus nigripectus; assembly: GCA_013397975.1. Taxonomy (NCBI): domain Eukaryota; kingdom Metazoa; phylum Chordata; class Aves; order Passeriformes; family Dicruridae; genus Machaerirhynchus; species Machaerirhynchus nigripectus. Next base: position 596,392 of record VZRQ01011018.1, read on the forward strand.
GACCAAGTGATACACACAGAGATCTTGAGTGTGACATTCCATTTGTGCTGGGTTATTCAGCAGGGGTGTGAAAGGAATTTAAATTAATGAGAGTTTGTAAAGGGCTTTGAGGTGAAAAATGAAAAATATTCCCCTTCAGTAGGGTGTAGGTCTCCTGTGTCTCACATAATGCATTCATTACATGAAAAGAAAAAAGATAGCTGATTAGGACTGAAGCAAAATTTTAACAGAAATAACTGAGAATAGGTGTTAAAGAGGATTAAAATCCCCAGTTCCTTTTGTGGTAACATTGCAAAACCAAGAGCCTGAATTGAAAATCAAGATTGTGAAGTTAATTGGTTACCCCATCCACACCATCTACACTGCACTTTTGATCAAAAAGTTACTGACCAAAGTAACCTTTGTCACCTCCTCAGCTGATCCAGTTATTCCATTGTTCATTCTTTCCAAAAGGATCGTGTTATATGGCATCTCAGGGTCATGCTTCTGTCCCTTTTTATGGTCTCTTCAGCTCCCCTGTGATTCTAGCCCTAACAACCAACCTTTTTATTTCTGTATTTAGTTCATCTCTTTATCCACAAAACCCCTTCTGTAAATACAAGCCTGAGCCTAGTTCCAGGGGAGTTAAAATCAGTCAAATTAGTGTCTAAGCAACCAATCACCTTCCAAAAATGACAGTGCAGACAAACTGCTTCAAAGGGCTCACTGTGGAATTGCAGAAGTGCCAGTACAGGTGGCTGTACTGAGCTGCATTGCCAGTGAGGCATATCATAGGGAAAGGAATGGGAAAAACGACAGCCTGCCTTTGAGAGAAATGGAAAGACAAAAAGTCTATAGACCAAGAACTGTGATGGGGCTCAGCATGTCACACATAGGTGGAAGTTTTCATTACAGTTATGGTACTTACAGATTCGTTGCCAATTCAAAATGTTCCTCGATGCAGGTGGATTGACACCGGGGGTGAAACGAATGGCCTTTTTTCTGTCATTATCTAGACTCCAACATGAAATCTGAACTACTGAACAAGTTCTGTCATTCAGCTGCTTATTTCATTAACATGGCATTCTACTTTTTATCTGTATATCAGTGAATACTGCACTACTGCCTGAACAGAAATCATCAGGAACTTCCAAGGAAGCTGTTTTGTAACTGTGACGCATCTTCTTACAAATACCAAATAATACAAGACATTTATCAAACTTCAGATTTATCAGACTTCATTTCAAAAGCAATTAACGTCCCCTTCTTCCCTTACTAACAGAGCAACTTCTCAATCAACTGGTTTTATTATTCAGTGTATCCATTATTCAGTTTTTCAACTGGTATCACCATTCAGTGTTTTCTCAAACTTCTTGTGTTACCACATTTTTGTCTCTGTGTAACCTCTCCCGAGTCCAAACCAGTTACCCAGGCACAAGCAACTCCTTATATTGTCACCATCAGCTTCACTGCACATTCACTTGTTTTGGCTAAAGGTGATTAGCCACTCCTACACTGATACAGCTGATAATTACAGATAATTCTGCACCTTTGTCATGGAGGAACTCAGCTGCTGCCAGTAGTAAATCTGCATAATGTGGGGATTTTTGTGGGGATTTTCTTTTGATAATGTACTGAATGTACGTATAGAATTAATATTCAAATATATTATTGAAAATCTGATCTTTCACATTCCAACTTCGAGCCCTTTGCTATCCCTCTTGGGAGTTACTAACTACAGTTTAAGAATTGGCTTAATGATCAGGATGCTATTTTCTCGTCCTTTGTTTATGTTTGATCTTATGCGTACTTCTAGCTGGAAGAACAATGATGCTTGCCTTTTTTTCTGTAATTATTTGCACAGAATATCCCCTTTACGCTTTCATTTTACTTAGCTAAATATTCCATGCTCTTGAAGCCTACACACACTTAGCAGGCTCTGTGAATTTGCCCTTATTCCCACACTCCTCTCTTGCATATCAGTTCCAATTTATACATAACAGTCCCTGTTAACTTGCTTACTGTGCACCCGTTACTTCTGAGGTACTTTCTGCTGTTACTGAAGATGATCACAATCATCAACAAGAAAAGGTGCTCTAGTTTAAAAAGGTCTGATGGATGTAATAGCACAAAGTAAAAACGTGGGTGGAATCATTTTCTAGTCTATAAATACTCGATGGCATTCCATTAGCATATTGGCATCTGAAGTAGCCATTTGCATTTCTCATTAATTGTTCTGATCACAGCTATTGACATAATTGTTTTTAATTACTTACAAAATGGCAAAGAACCCTGCTGGAAGGAAAGGGCTATATAAAATATTGCTAGTTTCATTTCAAGTAAAGGAGTGTTTTCTACTTAGTGTTAGCTGAACTCCAGTAAGCACAAATTTAAATTTGTCTTCCAACTATGCCAGATTAAATTTGTTTTTCTGTATGAATGCCTAAAGACAAAGTAGAATGTTTACAATTTTAATAGTGGAACAAAATGCTCTTTTTAATAATGCACAAAGTAACCAGAGTTATTGCAAACTCATGGTAACAATCTTTCAGTAAAGATTATTGTCTTGACTCTAGTTCTAAATACCTTCTGGATGCCAAAAGAAAATCCTATCTTGCTTTCATAGCATCTTCTTGAAAGAAGAGGAAGCAAGGATCACATCAGAAACTACAGGAGTAAAAAGCACACTGTCATCGGCATTACAGCACTTCACATGTGTTTATAATTCCACTTACGTATTCTTTCCTAGGTGCTTTAGCAGAGTTTGTACCTGTGATCAGAAGATGTTAGCCTTCACTGAGTGATTGGCTTACTGCCTCCTTTCCAAAGTGGGAAATGGTCTGTAGCTCTGCAGTCTTACACATACCAGTATCGTAAATGATGAACCTGAGACAGACATCTTGACATCACAAGGTACAAACGCCTTTAAACAGTTATATTTTTTAAAAGTACATGTGCTTTTATTTTCAACCTGTTCTGAACATTTTCAGTCCTGCCATTTTCAGCTCTCTAGTTTATTGAGCCATAAGCTTGTTATAATAAGGGGACTTTCTCAAGTAATTCTCATCACCTGAACCCAGGAACTGCAGTTGCAAGGGAGCTATCAAATATCACAAGGCTTGCTATAAAATAATGAGAGTTGGCTACACTCTGACAGCCCCTGTCAATGAGACAACAATAGCTGCTCTGAACAAAAACTGCAGCCAGAAAAGAACAAATTAACGGTCAGTCAAGGAGAGGTGAAACAGAGAATTAGCGAAGGATAAAGTTGACCAACTTTCCCATCTGTATAATAGGAATAATAGCACTATATATGGAGCAGGGTTATTGTTAAGGATCAATTAATTAATATTTGTGAGATGCTGTGGAGTCCTTCATGGAATAAGCAAAATAGCAATGTGAGCTAATCAGCATATGGGCTGCTCCAAGGTAGCTGCAACTTATCCAAGGGATAGAGGCAGCTGAAGGGATGAAACAAGGAAAAAAATCCTACAGGGCAAATGGCAAAAAGTGCTGCAGGGAAAGAGAAGGAAATGAAATTGCAGGGGAAATGGAAGGAGGAAATGAGACCATACGGGACAAAGAGGTGATGCTTGGATTACTGCAGTATAAAGACACAGGGCACAAACTGTATGAAATGGAGCTTTATTAGTTCTGCTGCTCATGCAATAACTTGTGGTCGGTTGCTGGGTTTGGATATTTTCTTTGGTTTTTTTTTTTCCTTTTTTTTTTGTTTGTTTGTTTGTGGGGTTTTATTTAGCTTTGTTTGTAGAAAAAACTAAGTATAACCAGATGGGAGTATTTAACTGACCATCTGCAAGTACAGAGGGGAACTGTGGATTCTCCAGGGTATAAATCTTGCAAGAGAAGAAATCAAAATCATTCTACTTCTGAATTATTGACAAAGAGAGCATTGTTTGAGAACTGATTGCAAAAAGGACTTGAACAATAGCTTTAGATCAGCGGAAGGACAAAATATTGCTGTGACATATGTTTCAATTAAAACAGAAGTAATTCACCACCCGTTAGTGTCATGAAAGACACAGGCTATTAACAGTAAATGCTCCTTAACAAATCTATTATCTCCCCAAAGCAGTTTCCAGTATTTTTTCCTACCTCTTATTGGATATTTTTTTTCTACTGCATATCTATCTCCATGCTGGTTTACAAATTCCTCCTTAGCTTCCCTAATATCTTGGTACTGTAGAGAACTGATTGGTGGGGGAGACTGTAACGATACAAACTCTTCACCTGGAGGCTGCCTGTTGTCAGATTGTGCGTCACTGTTGTTATTCCATGACAGCTGATCTTGCTTTTGGGGAACTGCTGCGCAGATCACAAAAATAAAACCTTGCTGACTGCAACGGGAAGCGTTGCTTGGTATTCTGGTAGAGAACACAGAGACTGAGGAAGCATCTTGCACTTCTTTAATAATGGATTTTCCAAGTTAGTGTTAGGCACTGACACTGACTCACAAAGTTTCAGACTGAGGAGAAACTGGAGTTACTGAAACAATGGCATCTCAAGTGCCTGGGTCAAGGATCAAAGCCATTAATTTTTATAAACGTTCTGTTATTGAAAGCATTTCATTACAATATTAACCCCTCCTTTTTAAATATACTTGTGGCCGTATTAATCCAAAAGATTCTGTTCAGAACAGTGTAAAGGAGCACACAGTTATTCTTTTTGTGCCTAGCCCACGTCCTTTTATATCAAGATCACCAAGACCCAAGCTATGCACAGAATACATCTTTCAAAAGAGTTACCATTTTATAAATGGACTCTTTTTCTACAAATTGGAACTTTATTTTCAGTTAGAATTCCACCTTCTTTTAGAAGTCTAAAGACTCAAACGGTGATAACAGTTTATAAATCTACTGTTATTTTCAACACAACTAAATTCTAACATTTTACAGTCCATTGGACTCTCTTAACTGATGTGTATTTTATATTTGTAGAAATTTTTATTCAGTTTAGTAGCATAACATTTTTTCTTTTCCCTTTTAATGTCTCAGATGCTGGTTATCCTTTGTATAGCAGATTAATTGTTTGCCAGCTATACATATATGGCAAGACGCCCAGTATCAGCTGAGCTGTGAAAATCAAAGTATCAAAATATCTCCATGTGCGAACTCTGCAAGAAACAAATATTGCCCTCTGCTTAAAAAGAAAAAAATAAACCAAAACCACCAAAACCACAAACCAAACAAAAAAAAAAAAAACCCAACAAAAAAAACCCAAAACTCAACACCCTTGCTGAGGAAAGCTTTGATCTTCTAAAATTAATGTAAGGGAAAAATCATCATAAGCAAATTTTACCCTGTCAGAGAACTCTTGTCTAATCCATTTTCTTAACAGATTTGGTCTAATAATAATTATTTCTCACACCTCTTTGTAAAATATTGTGAGATCTACTGATGAAAAATGCTATGAAATAAAATAGTATTTATCTATAGTACAATTATACATCATAATTTGTACAGTTTATATACTTTTCCTATAATAATTTATTAATAATTTATTAATATACTGCTTATGTTTACAACTAAGACAACTTATGCTTTTGAACCCTGAATAAAATGCATCACTTGTTTAACTACTTGGGTATGATCTGAGCATACCCAAACATACCCATATCAAGGTAGTTTAGCACCACCCGTGTCATGGCTCCCAGACAGCACGTACAACTGTTATGAAAATAGTTGTATTTTCTGAAAATGTACCCTCAATGGAATTTACAGAAATAATTTACTAATACAGATGTTTCACTATCCGTCAGTTAGTACAAGGTAGTTTGATAACATTATTTTCCAAATATATTTCCTGTTGTCTCTTCAGTTTCCCAGAAGGATCCAATTTCAGTTTTCATAATGTGTTAAGAATCCAGTTCTGTATAACTTATGCAGCATCAGGTTTTCTTGGAATTATGAGATACGAGTTGGGGAAAATTTCTTTTATGTCTTACTCTCTATTGCCTCATAGCACAAATCCTGGAATGCCAACTGTCCACCAAGTAAGGTGCATTTCCACAGCAAGGCTGGTTAATCTATCATGAGAATGGTGGATGACCTTCACTGGGATATGTGTCAATAAAAATACAGGTGGTGAATTCAGATGGCTTTCTTGCAAGGACAAAACCACCTCCCCTCCACCCCTACTATTCCATCTGGATCCAAATTTAATAGTTTCTGGAACAAGTGGAGGTATATAGAATCACAGAACCATTTAGGTTGGAAAAAGACCCTTAAAATCAAGTCCAAGTGTTTACCCAGCATTGCCAAGTCCACACTAACCCACGTCCCTAACTGCCATATACACAAAGCAACGTGCTCTGGCCTCAGATATGACTCTGCTATGAGCAGAAGGTTGGACTGGAGACCTCCAGAGGTCCCGTCCAACCTGAATTATCCTTTTATAGTTTGCTCTTGCAGCCACACTGTACAAGTCCGAGAACAGGTGTGGTATGTCTGCATTCAGGCAATGCAGCAATAGTCCGACCAGCTGGTGGTTTGACTGGTTAGCAGAGGGGTAAATAGGCTTGTGGGACCAATTCTGTTGTCAAGCAACATTAGCAAAAACCTGACATGCCCCAGATTCAGCAAAACCTCCTGTAGTCACAGATAGATGATACAGGCACAAACACACCTGTGCCATGCCTACTCTTCAGTTTCTGAAGCCAACCTACCCACATACCCTAGAGTAAGCTGGGTGCTTGCCAAACCACAAGATTATGAAACAAGGAGAGGCACAGGTTAAGCAGCAGCAGTTTACCCGTGTTATATTTTCTCTTTGCTCTCCCGTGTCTCTGTACATTTGGAATGTAAGCCCTTCAGAAGATAGAATGGGGATTTCTTAGTGTCTGACATACTGACTGAGGAGGCAACTTGTATTCTTAGATGTTGTGGTAGTACAAATGCTATGTAATAACAACAGCTACATGCTCTGAGAGACTTTCAGGGCAGTGAAATAATTCTATCCAACTACTGTACCTCTGTAAGAAAATAATCCATTCTTTAGAGAAGCCCTTAGGAAATACTGTAGGTGCCATTTCTCTTGGCAGCATATTCCAACCATTAATGTCTTCCACTGTTAAAAAATGTGTGCCATTTATAATTAAAATTTGTTTTATTTTAGTTTATAGGTATTATTCTTGTTATGCCTCTCACTGTACAAGATTAAAGATCACTGTAGCCATCTTCCAGTCTTTTTGAAAAGCCAAGCAGATTGTGCTCTTCAAGTCTCTCCATACAAAGAATTTTCTCCTCCCTCAAATAATTTCTCAGCATTCTTCTGACAACAAGGACACCAGAGGCTAGTGCAGTATGACCACAAAAATCTGTTCAGTGCCATATCTAAAGGGAAGATAATGTATCTTCCTGCTTGCCACATCCCTGGTTTCCTTGTTATATAGGCAAGGATTCCCTTATTTGCTTATACCATAGCATTAGACTGGCCCCTAGCCACTCTAAATTTCTTTTCAGTCACTGCTCTCCACAACAAAGCCCCAAAGCCCCTCATCTCTGCAGATTTGAGCTGCTCACTGTATTTTTAAGTAACTCTACTTGAGTATATATTGAAATATACTGTCTCTGAACAGGATGAATATACCAAACAATGCAGATCTTTAAATAACCCCAGACTGAATTTAATTTCTCACTTAGCTACTCTTTCTATCTTGACAGCATACCAGTTTTCCTTTCTTGGTGCTGAAAACACTAATACCTCTATTTGTTTTTCCCACTGTTAGGATCCTGGCACTCTCCTGCCAGCTTTCCTGAGTAACCTTACCCTTCAGTGCTGCTGTTCAGTGCATCCCATCTACCAGCTTCCTGAACAAACTTGTCTGATCCTCTAAATCCAGGGTCAGGATTTATGGGCCGCACAGGATCATGTACTCCACTCCTCAGTCACTACAGCTCAGGCTTTGATAACCAAGGGATCGATTGCTACATCCCCTAGTTCTTTTGTGTTAGTGAAGAGCAGATCCAGCTGTGAAACATTCCTGGCTGGCTCAGCCATGATCAAGAAGTTATACTTGATGCCTTCCAGAAATCTCCTTGATTGCTTGCATCCTGATGTGTTATACTTGCAGCAGATATCAGACAGGCTAATATTACCCCAAAAGCCGGGGTTTGTGATCAAGAAACTTCCTTTTTTCTTATTAAAGTTCTCCTCAGCAGATTGGCTGGCCAGTTGGCAGAGACTCTCTGGTTGCCTTTTGTCAGGTGGATCTTGTCTCTCCCCAGCAAAACAAGACATGACTGATATATTTTCTCAGATCAGGTCAGTTACCATGCTGATGTTTATGAATTACAGTCATTCTGTTTCCAAAACTCTGTAGCCTCAAGCATACACAAACATAGGTACAGTCCTGGTCTACCCACCCTATTTTTCCTTAGCTCTCCCAATATACTTAATTTTTGAATAATTCCAATTGCCCCAAAGGGCTTGATGATGACAAGGGATAATTTTCAATTCTATTCCACATTTCCTCATATTTTACTCTAGTTTAATGGTTGATAGTAGAGAAAGTGTTTCTGTATTTCCCCTCATTCTATGTGGCCTGAGTTCAGTTTTCTTATAACACAGCAACTCAGTTTACACAGCATTTTAGAACAAAATCAGTCTCTCTGTATGTTACTAATTTAGCATCTTCCCAGCTGCTCTGCTTAGTCTCCAGCCACGATAACCCACACCTGCCAGATACAGGCCAGCACAGCCATACATTCTCCACGCTTTTTGAAATGTAGTCCAACACTCCAGAATGAATGAATTTTTGCCTTGGAACTAGAGACAGAAAGAGCATTTCACAAAAGGTATATTTTACCTTCTTTCTCTAATTTATGAGCAGGAAGAAACTTCTAGGCAATCTCTGACTTTCCGGTTGAGTGCCTTTCAAAATTTCCTGCAGTATTCTCTGGCCTGTATGGTTCCACTTGATGCCACATAATTGGTTCCAAACTGAATTATCTCCCAGATAACGGTATCAGCTTCTGCAGTAGTGCAATTGCTTTCTGTGCTTTTCTGCTTCAGGGAGACAGCACACTGCCTTATTTTTCTTGTGTCATGTTTTCAAGATTTGGTCTTCTCTGGATGATAGAGGAGTATTTGTTGTGGTGGGTCTGATTAATATTGTAAGGAATTGTTTTGGAGATGTTTCTGGCAGCAAATATATTTCAGTAGATGAACTGCTGGATGTCTGAAGGTTTGACACTTCCATCCTGCTAAACATCCATTCTTGCTTTTTTTGCTCATAAATGGCCAATCCACTACTTTTGTTTCTATTCTTTCTCATTCCCCTGATGCTGTCCTCCCCCATGGTTTCTGTGGCAACAGTTTCAGAATGTAGTCATCCAAGAGGTGTTCATTTTCTCAGCTACTATACTTTTGAAATATACAATTCTAGATGACAGGTATCATATAAATATATTTCATATGATATTTCAGGATATTTCAGGTTGCCAATTCTGTCATAATTTATAATACTTTCTAAAGTCATATTCTTTATGTTTCAGCTAAAGAAAAATTTACTATTCCATTAACTTAGTTGCTAAAGAACATTTACTTCGGAAGATCGTAGAAATTGTAATGATTTAATGCTACAGATAATATTTTTTTTTACAGTGAAAGGATGTATTTATGATCAAGACCTTGTGTGCATTGACATTGTTTTTAATAATAATGCATCTTGGTCTACTAGATTTTTCTTATGTATGAGAAAAGACAGGGTGGCAGATGTCTTGGCTAGCTTTGTGCTACTTGAGTGCCGGTATCAACATCTTGAACAAGTCATCCAGATTTCTCTTACAGTCTGCAGACAAACAACATGATTAAGCTCTTTCTCAAGTAGGTCCCTCCAGTACTTGGTATGACTACACTACACATCAGCTTTATTTTCCAAGATGTCTGAGGCAGGGGCATGCAAATCCCAGAAACCAATGGGTTGGTCATCTACAGACAAGGCAGGAAAAAGAAGAGAGGAATTAATAGGCATGTGCCTTTCCACATCCCCATCCTCCTGGGAGGTACCCCAAAGAGACAGCTTTTACAGCTGCTGTTGGGATGAGAGAAGTCACTTGGGAGTTATGTTGGCATGAGTGACTGAGCTGATAGGAGGCAAAAGTTTTCTTAATGCTATTCCATGATTTTCTTTTATTGTTTAGCTGTGAGTTATGCCTGTTCACTCTCCTCACCTCTCTGGGCCACATAGGAACTCTTTCCCTGGACCTGGCTCAGTGTTTGCATTAAGCCATCACACACCAACTCCCCTCTCCCACAACTCTCCCACAACTCTCCCACTACCAGTGCTCACCCAGCACCTACCCATTAGATTTCAACTACTCTCTTTTTAGTCTAGAGAAGAGGAGGTGATCCTTCCCCTCTACTCCCACCGTGGCAAGGCCATATCTGGAGTGCTGTGTCCAATTCTGGGCTCCTCAGTACAAGAGAGACATGGAGCTCCTGGAGCAGGTCCAGAGGAAGGCAACCAAGATGATTAAGGGACTGAAGCATCTCTCTTATAAGGACATGCTGAGGGAGCTGGCCCTGTTCAGCCTCAAGAAAAGACAAGTGAGAGGGGACCTCATCGATGTATATGTTTCTAAAGAGGAAATGCCAAGAAGATGAAGCCAGGCTCTGCTCAGTGGTGTCTGGTAATAGAATAAGAGACAACAGGCAGAAACTGATGCACAGGAAGTTTGCTTGAGTATGAGCAAGACCACACACTGGGACAGGCTGACCAGAGAGGTTGTGGAGTCTCCCTCACTGGAGATGAATATTCAGCTACTGTCTGGATGCAGTCCTGTGCCCTGTGCTCCAGGATGGCTCTGCGTGGGCAGGGATGTTGGACCAGATGACCCTCTGTGGTCCCTTCCAGCCTGACCCACGTGTGATTCTGTGGTCAAGTATAGGAATAGGTTGCCCTGGGAGGTGGTGGAGTCACTATCCCTAGAGGTGGTTTAAGAGGCGCCTGGATCTGGCGTTGGGTGATGTGGTTTAGGGTCACAGTGGTAGTGCTGGGTGGACGGCTGCACTTGAAGATCTCGGAGGTCTCTCCCA
>VZRQ01011018.1:607806-716957 GCA_013397975.1 Machaerirhynchus nigripectus
GCGGTGTCCCTGGCGCGGGGCGGGAGCGCTGCCGTGGGTGGTGGGCGGGAGCGGAGCGGAGTTAATCGGCTTTGGGAGACTCAACCTGGATGCGGGCGCCGAGGGGGTTGGGCTGGGCGGGCGGCGAAGCGGGGTCCCGGCAGCGGACGGGGCTGGAGCGCGGGGTGACCGGGCACAGCCTTCGCCAAAGTATGCCGAAAGCGGGGGCAGCGCTCGAGGGGCATCGCCTCCAGCTCGAGGCTGCTTATTGCGGGCGTGTGGGGGTTACGGTCGGGTTTCTGGAAGCGCCCTCCTTCTCCCGACACACTCTGTAGCGTCCCTGCTCTCCCTCCGAGTGCAGCGCGCCGGAGCTGGGGCTGGCATCGCCCGTCAGCGAGCCGGTGCTCCCCGGGTTACCCGGACAAGTGCGGGCATCCCGCGCGATGGGCTCGGCCGGGCGCACTCCTTGTGATCTGACTGGTGTGCATCGATCCTGGTCCCGATAGGAGGCTTCTCCCTGTGATTGCTTTCTCATTACTCTCTTTCGTGATGAATTAGAGCAGAAGCACGGATGTGCTAAGGCTCTCTTGGGTTGTTTTAAAGAGGGGAGCGCAATAGATTCGCTGATGGAGGAGTGATGAATTTAAGGAAGGAAATATCCCTTAGTCAGTAGAAGTTACTACTTGTCATGTAAGAGATGTGCTGATGGTTCATAGCAGAAGGTCTTGCATTCGTGCTCTCTTGTGCCTATTCCATGGCCATGTGAAAGTTCTTGTTACCAAATTTGTTTCCAGGGGGGAAGGGAAGACATGATTAAGAGAAAGAATGCACTCTGTCATCTACTCTGTTAATTTGCTGAGTTGCTATTATAATGTCTCATAACATCGAACAGTGGGAAATGCTTACGTTTCATATTATTGGAAACTGATTTATGGTTTTCATAAATTTTGCTGCAAAGAGGCTGTAATGTCTCAAACAGATATTTCAGAGGTGGCCCGTGTGAATTTTGAGTGAATGTCTGTAAGCCCACAGGATGGGATTGCTCAGGTGGTGTTTAGTCACTGGAATAATGTTTTTTGTGACGTGGGAGAAGACACCTTTCAGTTTGGAATTGAAGAGTCTGACTTCATGAATTTATCAGCTGTATATCTTTATGTGGCCAGTTTTGTAGGACATGTACCACGTGCTTCAGGAAGTTTCCATTCTCTGAAGGCAGATTTTAGGCTGTTGAGGAATCAGTGTGATTGATCCCTGAGCTGGGGCGATCTCCTTTTATTGCAATTCTAGCTGACATCTTTTCACCCAGAGTTGGCCACTGGCCTTTGTGTCAGCACAAATTCAGTGCTGGCCTCTTGGTTTGGGTCAAGTGTGAGACCTCACTGCTCTGCTTCTGGACTGCATACAAACCCTATGTCTGGACTGGCCAAGCAGATTAAGATTATTCTGTGTGTATGCTTATTAGAAATGATGGTATGTCACTGAGATTTAGGTCAATCTGAAACAAAAATTTCAACTAAAAATCTTCTTATTACTAACTAAAGTATCTGTATCCATAAAGCTGAAATTCTGATGGTAATTAGATATTATTTGTCCAATCATTGTCATGTGCACTGAAGTGGATAAACTCCAGACTAAGATTTTTGCTGGGCCTTTCTGATCCATGAGCTTTAATAGTATTGTGAAATGGGACACCTAGCATAGGATACCAACTGTAAAATCTTTTCAGCAGTTAATATAAGGTAGTGCTTAAAGGTATATCTGTAAGGATAGTGTGAGGGAGCACTTGGTATTTACTGTGGAGTTGTTCAGAACATTGTGGTTGTGGTGAGACAGATCTTTTTAATTTTAACAAGAGTCAAATACTTACATTTAAGCATATGTTTTACAGAATTGAGAAGGATTGTAATTGCTGAGCAATACTATTTTTTTTTCTGGCAAGGCTTCTTCGTGTCAACACACTTTGATAAAGTGTCAGACAACTACCTAAGAATTCTGACAACTACTTCTTGCCTTTTCCCTTGCCTCTTATAAGAACTCTCAGACTGTTGCTTGTCTTTTTATGATTACTTAGTACAAAACCAGTAACAGACAATTTTTGTCAAGAGACAGTTCATGCCTACACAAACCTAGCATGCATGTACACTCTAAAATCTGTAACAGAGCAGTGTAGAACTATATTGAAAAAGCTCTTCCATTGCAGTTCTGCATTTCATGACTTCTTTTTTTTAAATCTGAATTCAAGTTTTGCTTCTGCTGACTGATTTATATTTTATGCATCTTACCCTCGTTGTTCAAGCCCTGAATATTACAAAGCAGTATATTATGTTTTACAGTACTGGCAGCTTGTATGGGTACAGTGAAGAGTGATAACCAGTATATTTAGTTTACTTGTAGTACCTTTTGGGGATGATCTTCCAAGAGGACATCCTCTCTATGTTGATTGGTTCCTTTGTATATGCTCCATTAGTTCATTTATCTACACCCCAGTGTTCATACCGATGTTAACAGAGCTCTTTCTGTAGTAATGTGTCCTTCTGTTGTATCACCTTTCAGCTTCCTTAAAATTCTTTGCTCTACGTCACCATTCCCATGCTTCCTTTTGCTGTAGTAAGTCTTAATTGACAAGGCTGGAGATTGTGGAAAAGCACTGGAAATACCTTTGCCCTTGAGTGGTTTAGCCACTGTTCTTGTTGCAAATGGATGAGGTTAATATTGTGTGGTCTATTTTTTAAAATTATTTTTAATGTCTTTGCAGTAAAAGTAGAACTTTATCTTTTACCCTCATCCATGAGTAAAACTGCAATCACGGTCTTACCTGACTGAACTGTATGGGTTTTTTATGCATGGCTGAGGAGGGATAAAGTAACCCAGGCTAACTGCAGTGAAGATGTGCCCCACACTATATTCACAGATTGCATCTAGTACTTCTGACTTCTGCTTCTGTTGTCTAGAATCCAGGAAGCACTTGCCAGCAGTTGAAAAGGTATCAAGTCTTTGAATAGCTGAAGCAAAGAAAAGATAAAAATTTCATTTGTAGCTTAAAAGCTATGAAAAGCCTCAAAGATGTGAGCCTCAGACATAGACAAGGAAGCTGTAATGGTAGTAGTACTTGTTTTCAGTGTTTCATGTAGAAAGTGGTTGATGATGTTGGCACAACCTGAAAAAATATTATGATGTTTTAAAACTATGCTAATCTAGAAGCTGTAGCATTAGACATCAAAATCTTCATGTTTTGGGTATTTGTCTATGTATTCCCTTCTCTGCCAGCTCGGCACCTTGCATACAGGGTCTGTCATTGACTGTTTTCAGTGATCATTTCAGCGCCCCAGCACTGACATCAAATACACAGTTTGTGGTTAGATGCTGATTGTGTTGTAACAGTGTGTTCTGCAGGAGAACCTCTGCTTATCTTACAATCCAAATTTTTGTTTCGTTTTTGAAAGGGTTGAGACATGGAGTCATGCTGAATGGCTGGCTATTGTCCTTTTCCTGCCTGCATCCCCTCGAAGGGCACTGGTACAAGTACCCTTTGCTCATGTCAGTCGCATTTCACAAGGGTGAAGATATCTCAGAGGTACTAGAGTTCACACAAGCATGTGTGGGAAAGGCATCCTAGAGGAAGCAGGCCCTGGAAGTGCCCAGCTGAGGGAAGGTTGCGGTGCACCTAGCTTGAGTGTTATAGCAGAGAGGCTTTATAAAAATTCTTAATTGCAGGAAAATTTTGTAGCTAACTGTGGGAGAGGTGTGCGTTTATGGGCTTTCCTACTGCTTCAGGAATTGTTTGTTTACAATAGGGTTTTCAAACCTGATTGTGAAATCTGCACTTAAAGTAAATTGATGTTTGCCAGAGTCTGCAGCCAGCCAGAAATGGCTATGAGGTACTCACTCATGTTCCTTCTAATTGCACTGCCTCCTCTGAGGCATGAATTATAATACTTAAACATTAATCGATGATTAGGTTACCAGATTCCACAGGAAAGTATACAGAGGACACATGCTGGAAGAAATGAGAACTGAGTAACAGCAAGAGAAGAAAAGTTATGGGAAAACCCC
The DNA here is from genome assembly GCA_013397975.1 of Machaerirhynchus nigripectus. NCBI lineage: Eukaryota > Metazoa > Chordata > Aves > Passeriformes > Dicruridae > Machaerirhynchus > Machaerirhynchus nigripectus. The sequence goes on from VZRQ01011018.1 coordinate 611,839, forward strand.
TTCAAAATGAGGAGGTGACAGAAAAAACCAGCAGAGAAGGAAAGGACTGAAGTAACACAGAGGAAACAGCAGTGTTGTGGCATTCCTTTATCCAGCTGTCTGACTTGCTCGTGTAGCACGGTTGGCAAGAAGGAACATGTGCCACTGCCACTCATCTCAGGCACTGCATTTCACTCTGGCACGATGACCTGAATCTGCTGTGCTCCGTGGACTGGAGTGTTCAGGGACGTGTTCTGTTGTGGTGGCTCTGTTGCAAGCACAGGAAATTTTGTAGAAGTATTTGTTAGGCAGCTGGGGTAAGAGTTTACACCACAGTGGGGAGGAAGTTCAGTTGTCTGTTGGAGTTCTTCTCTGGAGACTGTTTCATAATAAACATGACACTAGGATTCAAGCAGGGTTGTGACATATGTCATCATGATTTTTGTAGCAGTAATATGCTACAATATGGTAATAAAAGATGAATGTTTATATTTGGTCTTTAAACTACTGGGTTTGTGGCACTGTTTAGTAGACTAATTAATTTAGACAAATTTGTTTTCAATTTTCATGGAAGTAGGCATTTGACTCTAATATAAAACAGTTGTCAAATATGAAACACAAAGAAAAAATTCTCGAAGTTACATAGTTGTAAAGCAGTATTTATACCAGCACAGGGAATTACTTAGTTGGCGTATTACTTAGTTAGATAATTTTATTTATGTAAGTGTTCCACTTTCTTTTTACCCGCACACGTGAGTATTTTCATCTTGCAAGTGTCTAAGTACAAAGAAACAATGAAATACAAATTTGGACTCTAGTCTTGGCAGCAGAATTTTTAGCTATGTGAGTGGGAACAACTGATTCCGTTACTAGACAACGCTTGAATATTTAGACTGGTCAGTTATGTAGTCTTTGTATTTACTTCTTACTTCCTGAAGCAACTAATTTACATTAAAACTTATAGGAATGATTCTGTAAAAATGTGTCAAAAGGGGCTTTTTTCTTCAAATTTCTTGAGGGAAGGCAGTGTATAAAAGCCCTGTGTAAGGGGTAACTTTTGTTTTCGTAGCTTAGGAAGATTGCCAAAGTTAAATGCTTTTAACAAATTATTTATTTCAGTAAGGTCTATCTGATCCTTCAGTTGAGGAAAAAAAAATCTAGATCGTTGTTGTAGCATAAAACCAGAAGGTTGTATTAAACGTAAGTAGACCAGAATAGGAAAACATTTTTACCATGTTTTATAAACTCAAATTCGTTTTATGATTCCATGAACATGGTAAGTTATAAAAGTAATATATTTGTTTTCTGAAACTGGAATTATGTAGGTTAATAAAACCACGTGAAACACATCACTGGATGAAGTTTATCAAAAACGACGATTGAGCAAATGTGTTTTCCCCACTCACCCTGCATTTTGGGTAGTTAAGTGAGTCTAATTTTTCTGAAATATTAACTTGTGTTTGACTTCGGTATTCAGAAGGCTGCACAATCAAACACTTGTCAGACACAAGGAAGTGTGACTATATCTAGTTGTGAAGGAAAATACATTGTGAATGTTCAATGGGGCTCAAAAAGATGGGTTTGGTAGACATACCAAATACAAAGAGAAATTAATTTTGTGATTTGGTATAATTTTCCTTACCCAGGCAGAGGTGTTTTTACTTCATACTCAAAAAAAAAAATCTTTTGTTTTAGCTGCACATGATACAAATATACAGGACTATGTCTTAAACTGATTAATTAATAAAGTAATGCTATTTGGAGGTATTTAAAAAGTATTAACTGAAACTATCCAAATATTTCATGTATTAATAATGCATGTTCCTTTGCAAAGACAAGAACAAAAAGGATTATTGAATTCCACTCATATTTCACTGCTGCTCCCTGGCTAGAAACAGTCTCAAAAGAATTGCATTTCAGTTTTGGTTGCAATTGAAGCAACAAATATAAACTGATTTAATATAGCTGTTCTCTTTGCTCTTAGTCCTGATTCATATGAATACATGGAAAAGTATGAATTCACACATTCTGATAAAACATAACTGGAAGAGTAGAATTCTGCATTTCTTTGTTAACAGAGGATTCCTTCAGTCACAGTGCATTAATTAGTACATTAGGCTGTGAAATTCTGTGTATCTTCGCTAGTGGCACAGACAAGGATAGCAACAAGAAAAAGTGAAAGCACTAGTGATTGCTTCTATACTGAGATTTACTTTTGCAAATTATAAATAATTCCATCAGTTTTACACTTGTTCAGGAACATTGTTCTTCCCGATTACTGAGTTTCCCTTTTACTTGTAATGCCTTTTGGTCACTAGGAAGAGTAATAGTTCTGTGTTGTGTGGTGGTATTGTTAAGCTACGACCTGTAGCTAAGGTCGTGTTTAAGAAATTTGGCTTATATATACCTGTGCAGCATGGTGTAGTTGTATGAGTCACGTTTAATCAGTGTTGTTCCTTGCTTCTTGAGCGAGGTGGAGAGCAGTGTAGGGAAGGATCTAGCACAGTGCGTGTTTGAAGGGAGAAACGGATCTTCAGGATGTTGGTGACAAATGTAAGTTTTGAGACAAGAAATTTGTTTGAAGGTGAAATTCTGATTTTACTCAGGAAATTTACAACTTAGTCAAACTAGAGGGTAAAGCTGTTAAACTACTGCGAAGATGACCCACCAAGCTATCAACTGATATTTGTTCTGGAAAGGGATAGATCAAACCCCCTCTCCCATGCCTATAAGAAGTGTAAGCTTCCAAGCAGGTTAGGCTGGTTATGAATCAAGTCTTTGTAAGGGAAATTCTGCCTGCTAGGTTGGATGATAATGACAAGGTAGGACACTTTAAAACTGCAGTTGTTTGCCTGCTTGCTGACATGTTTTTAGACATTATTTTTAATATAGGGTGGCATCTCAATTTACCATGCTTTGGTTTGCATTTTGGGAGCGCTCTTAGAGTGCACAAATTAGATGGCTTTTGGAGGAAACTACATCAGACAACACAGTTCAGCTGCAGCTGGTGTTCAGTCACAAAACCAGCCTACAACTAATCTGGCAAGAATGCTATGAAACCCAAAGTGTGTGTCTCAGATCCTAAGCACCAACTGATTTGTTTTACAGATTGGCTCCAGTTATCCTATCCATGTGTCAGCTGTTAGTGTGTCTCAGGAGGACTAGTTCAACATGTGACACCACAACAGTGTGGCCTCTGAGGCTGTGAGGAAAGGCAATAATAAAAGCGGAAATGGCATTTAATGATGTTGTTTAGCAAGTGAAAAACTAAACAAACAGAAGAACCATCTGCGTTTGTCTGTGCTTTGTTTTTTCCACCCTTTTCCATTGAACTGTGTGGCATCAGTGGGGTTTTTTAGTTTATTTTAGAAATTTGGGAAGATGTATATTTGTAAAACCTGAAAATCGGGAAAATACAACTGTTCTCAATTCAAAGATAATACGCCTTCCTATTCCACTCTGTTTCCTGGGCTTTGATTCCACTAAACCAAAATAAAACCCTCATCTGGCTAACGTTAAATGTGTTGATTTGTAGAAAACTCAAGCTCTCTTAAAAATAAAAGTTGAGAACTTAATTAAGGGACTTCGGTGGCAAACACAGATTCTTATCCCTTCATTAAGAAATTAGCTTTTAAGGCGGTATTTACAAATCCAATAGTATAGCTTTTTTCTTTAACTTGATGGGGGAGATAAAGCAGTAAGTGTTCAATTGATTTGAACATGATTAAATAAAGATTACATGATATATCATTTTGAAGGGTGAAATCTGCAGTAGTTTAATTTTACACCTAACTTTCATTAGGTTTGTGAAGATTTTTGTACCATCATTGACAGTTTAGTGTTGTTTCCAAGGTAATTTTCAGTAACAAAAAAAGCACAAATCTTGATTTCGTATTGTGTTCTTGTAAACACACCTTAGTTGCTGAACTTTGCACTTTGTAAAGCTGTATTTCATCAGCTACAAGAAATGAGTGTTCTCTGTGCCTGTACTATTCTTACCTGTGTGCTGGAAGGGGTTAATGTGAGGCAGTGCTGGGTTGTGTAGCTGTATAGTTTTTACACTGATGTAATGCAAAAAGTGGTAAATCCCAGTACTACTGCAGTATTATTAGCTTTTTGGACTTCTGCTGTGTCTCTGTTCCTTCTCATTTCTGGGTGATGATCTTGTGTGCTTCCCCTTAGAAGGACGAGGGAAATTGAGGGTGGATGTACTGACCAAACTTACTGATGTTCCCGTCTGTCCCCTGTACAGTATCAAAGCCAGGTTGCAGTGTGGGGATTGAACACCTGTTGTATGTGTTATTAAGTGAGCCCCCCAAAAAAGAGGGGTTTGTTTGGGGATTTTCCCTGGGGATCCCATTTAAGTGGCAGAGGAATAAATTATCTACTCCACAGCATACAGCACAGCGTGAAATTTCCCAAGTCTGGTTACCAGGTCCAGTAAGTCCAACCTGGCCAATGCAAAGAGAGGCACTCCCACTTCTGCCTTAAACCTCTGCTGTCCTCATGTCCAAGAGGTGATACAGTCCCATAATAGTTGGTGGTGCTGCAGTGCTCCCCCCTGCATCTGTATTTGCATAATGGAAGAGTCAGCTGGGACTGACAATGTGTACTGTAATCATGACTGGGCAACATTTTGAAGCAAGGGATAGTTAGGTTTTAAAACAGCTTTTATGGGTCAGTTGTGAACGTACATTTTAGTATGCTCTTCCTGTGTTTCTGCTCTTCGCAGCCAATACACTGTGCACAGTATAAGTGATTGCTTTGGAGGGAGAGATAGCATCCTTTATGAGAGACAAAAAGAGAGCTGTAAAGGGAAGTCTGATTAGCTCAAGGAGTTTTACATTGGTGTAAAACATCCATGCTGGTTTGTACTAACATTCATAAACTGCATTCAAACATATATGATGCAGTGCTTTGAAATCATAGGGAAGTCTGAGCTTTGAATGAAGCATCTTTGAATAACTGGAAGACCATGACAGTCTTGTAGTATCTCAGCATGTCTTTCTTGTTGCCAGGTTGTATCTTTATTGTGCTAGAAAACTAAATACAATATTCAGGTCTGTACAAACAGAAACATCAATGTTTATATCATAATATTTTCCTTTCAAATATAGAATAAAGCAGCTACTCCACCCTAGCTTCGAAAAGAGAAAGAATTTTGTTAAGCCTGCTCTTGAATTTATTGTTAAAGAAGTAGAGATTTTAACAATAGCATAAAAGGCCCCCACAGTTCCTTCTTTTTCCTAGTTTATTTGTAGTACTCACCTTGCCAGAGTTTGTGGGTGCATTTAAATAAGGCTGAAAAACTAAATATTCAGTCACAGAGTGCTTTAATCTTAAATGAGGGTTTATACCCCTTTTCCTCACCACTATAATCTCCATTTGAGAACAGCTTCTAAAGTAATAAGCCCTGCAGCTAAATCCCCAGTAAAGGAGAGGCTTTATCAAACTGGGTAATTGGAGGCGATGTGACTGATGAAAGCAGCTGGGGCTGTGCTGTGAATGGAGCAGAGCTGTAGTGTCTCAAATACGGAGTTTTGCTATCTTTTGCCCTATTCTAGTTAAAGTTGGTACCTCCTAATGGGCCCTTGAGCGTTTGCTTCCAGTTTCAGAACTGCTAAGGTAGTTTGTGTAAAGTTCTGCAGTACCACGGTCGTACCATGGCAGATGCCACGTCATCATTTCATTTTAATTGTGTACATTTTTATACAGCTCTCAGTTTCATGCTGTTCCACTTCTCCCTGTCTGTAATTAATCTGTGCAGTCCTGTGTGCTGTTTTTAGTGCAGTCTGTGATTTAGATTTAATTTAATTGTTGTAATATCTAATGGCTATTTGCTATGTCTTTGGTGCAAAGAAAGAACTTGTTGGGAGGGAGTTGTACCTGGTTTTAATGTTCTTTGCTGTGTATTATGTGCTATTTTAGCTGCAGCTAGACCTGCTGGAATATTCATGCTCATGTATTATAGATAGATAGATAGATAGATAGATAGATAGATATCAGTTTTGTTGTGTGCAAAAAGTTGTATACGTTTCCATTTCTCTAAAAGCAATCAGTGTAAGAGCTCATAGAAAGGTAGGGGTTTTTTGTTCTCTGGATTTTCCAGCATAGAGGTTTTTCTGTCTCTAAATAAAAAAGAAAACAACACTTTCCTTTGAAACCCAGTGTTTACTGCACCAGTTCAGTCAACACCCACCGAGTAACCAAAGTTACCTTCTCTGACTTCTTTTTGAGGATAGACCCAACAGATTTTTTGGGCAAAGGCTGCAGCATTTGTGATGCACACCATCAGTAGCTGTACTGCATTATCTTTTAGTTTTACAAAGTTCAAGATATTTAGCAAAGCACTTTGTACAACTTATATTTTCAGTGTAAGTGGAACAGACCTATGAACAATCTGCATCTTTTAACTTTTTCTGAGGCGTGTTTCACAGAATGAAAGTTAGACTTGTTAGAAGGAGCTTGCCAGCGAGCCTTGTATGACCTGCTTTGCATCCTGCATTAGTGCGTTATTAAAGTAATTCGACTCTGAAAATAATAAGTACAGAACATCAAAACAGGAAAATTGCGTGAAAATTATATAACTTTGACATGTTTTTGGACGGAATATTTTTGGAAACATCTCTAAGGTAATTTTTAGTTGTAAAAAAACAGTTTTATTTAGTTGTAATTAGTGTGTTTTGCAGGGGTTTTTTATGGATGGTTGGTTGGTTTTGATCATTTATCCTTGCCAAAAAACTTCTTTTTCCTCAGCTGCTTAAATTCACTGTTGCCACACTAATATTTTGCTACTTTTGTTTTTTTTTCTAGGGCGCCAATGCCTCAGCTTTGGAGAAAGAGATTGGTCCGGAACAATTTCCAGTCAATGAGCACTATTTTGGTTTGGTTAATGTGAGTTTCAGACCGTAACTTACTGCTTTGAAAGGACAAGAATAGGTTTGTTAAATAACAAGACTGTGATGAGTGAATACTTAAAATTCTGAAAGATACAGTCACTGGATAGTCACACAATTGAAACATGTTTCAATACTTAGTGCATTTGTTGAAATATGCTACTGAATTGTTGAAATGGGCTCTTTATTGAATACTTTATTTCATTTTATTAGTTGTAGGGTAATTTTTACATGATTTTCATGATATTAAAATGTGTAAGTCTTAAAGAAGGCTATTTAAAACATGTAGCTTGTTGTTCATAATATGCCAATGAAGTAAAATAAATACATTAAAAGAAAAAAAAGTCTTGTGAAAGACTGTTGATGATATGAAGTATTTATATCTGCTTTTTGTATTAAGATTAAAAAAAAATACAGCCCAAAGGAGAAAGCAGTGATGAAAAAAATATGCTGGATTGTTTTAATCAATAACTAGTTTTACGCAATGATTTAAACTTTAATTTCTGGTATTACTGATCAAAAGTATATCTTGTTAGAAATTGCATTATACTGACATGAAATACTAAATTACTCCCTTTATTTGCTTTGAGAATTTTTTGGGGCTTCAGAAACTGCAAGTTTAAGCAAGCTGATTTAACAAGAACTATTGTCTTGCTTTTCTTACTGAAACTGATTATTTAAATGCTGTCCTGGGACTGTAACGTGTCTCTACCTCCAGGTGCTTAGCACTGACCTGGTTTGAGAGTCTGCAGTCCAAGCATGCACTGTGGAGTCAGTAAACACTGATAAGCTGACTTCCATGCATCTCAAAACACCAGCACTTAAATTTAAGTGGTTTCTTTTCCTTTCTCATGAAAGCTGAAATAGCCTCCGAATGCCGCGTTACTTCTCTCCGAAGAGGAAATCCAGCAGTTTCACTGTTCATACCTGTCAGTTCTGCAGCTGAGCTTAGGCTTTCCATTTTTCCAGTTACAGGTTTTGCAAATCTCTTACTCTGTTGACAGGTAAACTGTTTTCCCAATTTCTTGTCCAAGTCCCAAGAGGATTTAAGACCTAACAGTGAAACTGTATTGTACACCTAAGCTTGAAGTTTTACATAGTTTGTACCCTTAAGAGAAGGTTCAATAAAGGACAATCTTCCTAATATGTAATGAGTATCAACAAGTTCTGGCTTTTTGTTCTTAAGATGGAGTAGAAATTTGAGGGACTATCTGTCGTTGCCTTCAACCATACATGTAAGAGACAGGCAGCTTCAATATATGAGAGTGCTTTTAACTTTCTGTCTACTACAGGAATTTTGCTTATTTTAGCTTCAAACAATAAAATTTTATGGGCTAAAATTCTTTTAATTGTAACAAACAATAAAATGGGATCTCTTACATTTATGGCACACAGGTGCTGGTTTTCAGGTGCAGTGGTTGGCTAAGGAATTTCAGTGACATTGGTGCCTGAATGGTTTTAGATCTGTTCTGCAGGTTGTGTTTACTAACACAGCACCTATACAGCATAAATGTGTAATAAGCCTGCAGCATGCAAATCTGCCCAGAAATGTGAAAGTAACAAACTATGGCCAATGACTAGAAAGAATGACTGAGATAATGATAACGAAAATAAATACTAGGTAATTAGATAATAAATTAGTGCTATTAGATTGTGAAGCTATAGAAACCACAATTTTTGCCTTCATTGATTTCTGTAAATTTTTTGGTAGCAATTACAAGAAGCAAATCTCCTAGAGGTTCATTAACATTTACTGCTAAATTTTTCTAATTTGTTTATTGATTTTGTTTGTCCTAGCTTTGTCCAGGGTAATGGAAAAAAGGGAAACTGTGTAAGTCAATAGCTTTAATCTAACTGTGTGGTAGCTAGCCATTTGAGGTGTCTGGAATACAGAAAAGCATTTTAGATAAAGATGACAATCCTGAAATAGAGATCTGTCAATTTATCCAGGGGTAGCATAAAAGAAGAGAAGGTAGAAGCACTGTCTTACCTCTTTTCCAGCTTTGAGGTAGAATCTAGGGATTGTTCAGAGGATGTGCTGAAAGAGCAGTTTGAGAGGTAAAAAAAAACCTAAGAAAGGGCAATTATGGGAAACATACGGAAGACCAGATGGTTGATGGGAATGGAAAATTCAGCTTAGACTTGAAGGGACAATACCATTTACTAAATCAGCAGGAAATATATAAGATATGTGGTAAAATGAAAGTGTTAGTAGTGTGATGTCCCATGCATATGGACAACCAGGAACATTAAGTCTGCTTATCATTCTTCTTTCCCTCTTCAGTGCAGTAATGCAAACCATTCAAATTTGTGTGCTTCACAAATTAAATCAATTTTATCCAGTGAGCATGAAATGAGATTTTTAATCTCAAAGAGCTGCTCTGGAAACTCCTTAGCAGTTTACCAGACTTGTAGAGCAGAAGGTTTGGTTATTCAGTCTCTTGCAGTAGATCCCTGTGTTTTGGAGAAATCCTATCCTAATGGTTTGGATGGCCTATTGCAACAACGAAAAGTTGTTGGAGCTGCCAGTGTCTCAGAGCTGGGAGGAACCCTAGAGCTGCACAGAGACAGTGTTCCAAACAGATCTAAGTTCTTGTAAATCCCTTTGTTGAATGGGGTTCAGCAACCACATTTCTTCCCAGCTGTGTGTGCATCAGGAGAGTAAACTGTAAGACTGTAAGTGTTCGTGGATGCGCAGTGTTTTTGTTGCACGGTGTCTTTGTTTTTCCCTACTGTCTCATTTTTATTATTTCCACGTAGGTTTGGGTGCTGTAACTTTGATTTCAGAATTTAAAAGAAAAAAAAGGGGGGGGGGAGGGTGTAAAACAGAGAGAATGCAGTGTTTTTGTGAAAGCAAACAATCTGATTTCTCAGAATTTAGAACAGAAGAACAGTATGAACTGATAAAAAAGAGAAAATATGGATTTTTTTTTTTACATCTCTTAGAAATGCACAGTGTAAGATGGTCCTTCTTATATTTTTTTTACTGCTGCTCTGAGGCTGGCTGGCCAAGCCCGAAGTCACACAGTGCAGGGCTTGCACTCCCAAGTGTTGTGGCTCTGAGGCAGCGCTGGCTGGCGAGGGGAGGAGGAAGGAGCAGAGCCCGGTGCTGAACACCCAGGGTTAGAAAGCAGAGTGTAGGTGTCAAGTGGGTGGTGGGAGGATGGGGACACTGCAGCAAGGTCTTGGGTGCTTCTCTGTAGTGGAGTCAAAGATGGGAACTAAAGTAGTAATGGTGGTAAGGCCAGCATTTATTCCTTTATCAAATTGAGTATTTGCATAGTCTAGAAACTTCCCAACCTTTTCCCACTTATTGTTTAGTACAGGTGCCATTTTAATCTTTTTAATGATTGGAAGCATTTATTTTAAAAATATTTTGAGTTTTGAAGTGATAGAGGCTGATGCTTTAGAGATAAAACAAATGTGAACTAATTAAATTTTCTTCAGGAGTTTGCTTTCAAAGATTCTTCTATTGCCTGCTGTGTTTCTGAATTTGGTTGGAGAAAGCCTTTTATGAACTTAATCTGGTTGCTTTTTATTTCACACTTACAGGCATGTAGGTTAGCATACATTCATATTAAATTAATCTGAATTTTGCTCAGTGTTCTGAGGTCTTCATATTTTGTTTGTCTCTCACTGCATGGTTGCCATTCTAATTAATTTATCATCAGACTGCTCCTTTTAAAAACTGGAATCTTATGAAATTTCTAATTTGCTTGCTTTTCATCTTTTGACACTTGCTGTAGAAATTTTAGCACTTTTCCAGTTTGATTAAATTTTAAGAACTTTCTTAACACTTTAATGTAGTTCTCTTTTTATGGCTGTTTCTAATTATAAACTTACAAATAGTTAGCTTACAATATTAAATGTTTTGACAGAAGCTACTGTGTGATTTCATCAGCTTCCTTTAAGGTAGAAAGTCCCAGTTTTCCTCTTAAGTTCATTGACTTGTTTGCAGATTTGGACCACAAAGAAGCTAATATAAGCATTTTCCTCGCTTAAATAAAGAAAAAATACTGGATGTTAAATTCATCACTTTTTAATATGGATACCTTAATGATGTCTTAATATGTTTTTAAAATATGCTTCTTACTTATTCTTTGAATGTGTCTTGGTTATTTAGAAAGTAGTTCTTCATATCTCCTTAGTTTAAAATAGAGGAAACCAATTCATTTTTAAGTTTTGTAATTAAATTGCATTTTTGCAATGCATCTTGTTTGTCTTAATTGGGAGAGAGCAAAAAGTAGTCACTTCCCTGTTATTCCTAAGATGTAAAAGCGTTTAGTTCTTTTTCTCTCTTTAAGGAACCTGCTCTTAAAATACCTCTAAAGGCAGTCTTTGCCACGTAAGTCTCCCCATCTCAACAATAAAGTCTCGGAATTTGCTGTCTATATGTGCTGCTATCTTTATATAACATGAATCAGAACGTTGTTTCCACGTTTTGCAGAATGTGTGTAGTAGGTACACGCTTCAATTTGCAGGTTGCGTGACTGCAGCTGAAAGGTTGGATTACTTGCTGAGGCCCGTGTAAAGATGTTTCCCACACTTTCAGTGCTGGATAATAGGTTTCACTGGAGGAGGAGGGCAGAATAAAATTAGAAAGGCAGTGTAAAATTAGAAAGACTTTATCCGCCGACAGCTCACAACGCCTTCACAGATGTGATGGGGATGTTTGCAGTGTTGGGGTGAGCTGCAGGCAGTGTCAGTGATCTCAGGTGCCTGAGGGGGTCTGAGGAAGGGGCACATCTGGAGTGTCCCACCTGGGGTGTCCTGGTACAAAGTGGGTTATGGATGCTTTTCCTGCTGATTCTGCTTTCCCCTTTCAGTCCAGTGGCTTACCTCCTTCAAAGTGTGCACATCCAAACTGTGCTCTCTTTTCCTTGCAATCTTGATTTCAAGCTACCAACCACCATAGCTTTGAATCCTAAGCAAGCCATGTCACATTGGCATTCAGGAGTTTCCTTAAATCAATCTTGTCACCCTGGAGCGAGAACTGAAAATGTAGGAACAGGTTAAAGTAGTTATTTCTGTCTTCGATGACAGCTATTGAGATTTGGAGAATCTAATTTCTGTAGTATCTGAGAAGCTCTCCATTTTGAGCCGAATTTCTTCACAGTACAAGGTCATGCTGTGCCTGTTCTTTGCCATTGTGGCTGATGTGTGGTAGACGGAGAGATATTTTTACCTGGGTGTATTTTGGGAGTTGTGAAATTGGGGGTATTTTTTGAACATTTTGGCCCAAATAGATGTAAAATATTACCAATAAGTTAATTTTTTTAAGTGAGACAAAATTAAATAGCATTGTTCAAATTTACCTAGGGTTTTCATGCATTAACATACTTGGTAATCCTTTGTGTGACATTAATAATGTTTTTCTGCCTTAAAGTCAGGAAGAAACGACTTGCAGAAAGTTGGCCCCTGCTTATGCACTCTGTTATACTTTGGAATTAATTTTACCTCTCTACTGTAATACAACACAAACTAATAGATCTCTCTTTTCTTTCGTAGTTTGGGAATACGTGCTACTGCAATTCGGTTCTCCAGGCACTTTATTTTTGTCGGCCATTTCGAGACAAAGTCTTAGCGTACAAGAGTCAGCCAAGAAAAAAAGAGAATCTCCTTACATGCTTAGCAGATCTCTTCCACAGTATAGCCACCCAGAAGAAAAAAGTTGGAGTAATACCTCCCAAGAAATTTATAACAAGATTACGAAAAGAAAATGGTAACTTTTTTTTTTTCTTTTTCTTGTGTAGTAATTACAGCAATTATGATTTAATTCTGAAGCTGGCATAGTGGAATACCTATATATTTTTTACACATAGAAATTGTTCTTGGTGCTGTAGTATAAACAAGAAGTGGCCACAGTAACCCTGGAGCAGTTTTGAGAGAGAATCCTTGTCTCTCTCTCTTCATGTAGAACCAAAGTGTGTTTTCATATTGTCACTGGCTGCTTAGGAAATTGCTTGCTAGTTTTGTTTCTCTGTGAGTTTTATATTTGTAATCAGAATTCACTGTAAGACCTTTGTTCTTTGTTTTTAAAAAATACTTTATGAATGGAGGAATCAGTCTCCCAGACTGAGTGTGTGGAAAGACTTGTCTGTAAGAATCTAGCTTAAAACCCCCCACATTTTTAAATTGATTTAGAATTTATGCAATATGTAACTTGACCTACTTTTTAAAGAATTAACTTGAAAACCACTAAGTAGTTTTGGCACATTTTTTTTTAAATGTCATTGTTATCCTAAATTTCAAGAGATTTCTAGGAATTTTTCACATTTCTTGTTTCTCATCTGCAGGGCTAATTGGTCAGAATGTTTTAGAAAATGATTTGATGTTAAAATATAAATGAAGCCTTGTAATCTGTTACTCAGTTTGGATGCATTTTCATGAAACTACAAGTTTTTTTCCTTAAGAAGTAATTACTCAATTTAAATAAACTGTTTGAGGTACCATACTTAACACTGCTACGATAGACGTGTTCATACTATTGCAATCTTCCCAAGACTCTGAATGCAGACTGAAAAAACATTTAAATTGTATGATGACTATCTCTGTAGTAAAAACAAGAAATAAAATATTATAATGACATTCCTAGTTTGACATGGCTGTTCCAGCAAATGCACAGCATGAGTTGTAATGTTACTGTTAAAAAAAGCTCTTGGGTACGATACAATCACTTGCCTGTGCAGAGTAGAAAACTCTAATTCCCTTCTTGGCACATCTACTCAAGTGAGTGTGCTTGTGTTTGATATAATTACAGAAACAGCTCATTATAACAAATGCAGACAGTCATTCAGATGGAATAACCACAGGAGCCATTAAGTTCATTATAGAAAGTGTTCTTTGTAATGTGTAATTATGTCATGCCACTAAAATTCTGCACAGGGCAAGGCAATTGGAAAACCTTCAGTAGAGAAGTCAGATGTGGAAGTTCAACCCTTGTTGTCTTGGGTCTCTTTTAATGATGATATTCTCACCTTTTGTACAAATAAATAGCTACATTCAGGCTGCAGTTACATGTGTATCATATATGCTATTAAGTGCTTATTGTAAAGATATGTAATTTTGAGCCTCAAAGAAGTTTAAGAACCAGGTAGGTGTGCAACACCAATCTAGTCTCTTCCAGTTGGTATCCAGCTATAACAGGGTGATAACTGAGGACATAGTCTTAATGTATTCCAGACTACAAAGCTGCTGCTCCATCTTTATTTTCAATGTCTAAATACAACATGCATATATTATACATCTCTGAACTGGAGAGGAGCTTTTCACAAGGGTGTGTAGTGACAGGACATGGGGGATGGCTTTAAACTGAAAGAGGGTGGGTTTAGATTAGGTGTTAGGAAGAAATTCACACTGTGTGGTGAGGCGCTGGCACAGGTTGCCCAGAGAAGCTGTGGATGCCTCATCTCTGGAAGTGTCCAAGGCCAGGGTTGATGGGGCTTTGAGTAACCTGGCCTTGTTGGAAGGTGTCCCTGTCTAGACCAGGGCAGTTGGAACTCAATTATCTTTAAGGTCCCTTCTAACCCAAGCAGTTGTATGTTTCTCTACTAATGACCTTGCAGTTTAATTGGCTGGGAAGCAGCTGCTGTGTTGAAGTCAGCTGAAGATGTACTGTTAACATTTGCATAAAGTTCTTTTAATTGTAAAATGAACAATCTGTAGCTTTCATTTTGCTGTAGTTAATGCTAATTACTGACTGGGCACATAGCCCTGAGAGGCCTGTGATTCTACACTGTGAAGAACCTCTGAAGTCTTTTATCTCAAGGGACTTGTAGCTCTTGTTCTGTCTTGATTTACTTGATGAAATAAAGACCTTGCAGTTGGCTAGATTGAACTTACTCGTCTCAAAAATGGTGTAGTAGTTCATTAAACAAACTACATGGTTCATACTCTTGCCTGACCTATTGCACTACTTAACCTCTCCAAAGGATCTAGATTAGCATCCGGGTTTCCCTACTTAGCTAATAACCCTGGACCTTTTATTTCTATTTGAAGTTTATTCCTGGATGCCAGCAGGTGAATGACAGTAAAGCTTCCATGGAGTCCCTGTAGGTATTTCAAAACTTGAGCTTCACTGAGTATCTTTTTCATTCATCTTTCCTCTCCTGTACTGAAGACATGTCTCTTAGAACATTCTTGGACTGCCAGCAAAGTGAAGTAATTGCACAACAAAAGACTTGTATGATATTAGCTGGGGATAGAGAATGCTTTTTAAATAGGCAGGTAAATTTCCCCTAAGCAATTTGTGGTCAGAGAGAAAAGAAGTAGCCATTACTAAATCTGTGTTATCCCAGACACTGACCTAAGCTTGGCAGAGATAGCATAGCCCCTGTAGGAGATCCAGTGGCGTCGGGAGGCTGGACAGGATGACCCATACAAGTTCAGGTGGCACTCCACATACACCTGTGTTTAGGCAGTTGAATTGTGCCCTGGTTTTCTTGCAGTCTTCTGGTAATTCTGATCAGCTGAGTGATTTCTCTGAGTGATTTTCCCACCCCCCATTTTTTTGACTTAGCTTATCAAGTAGGCATTTTGGGTTGGTGGTGTATTGCCATGAATGATTCAAGATGTGAAATAAAGGACTGGTTGTGAAGTCTGACTATCTTAAAAACTTATGTGTAGTATAGCACTAACCAATCAATTAAAAAACCTTCTGCTTTACCTGGCAGAACTTTTTGATAACTACATGCAGCAGGATGCACACGAGTTCCTAAACTACCTGCTGAATACAATTGCGGACATCTTGCAAGAGGAGAGAAAACAAGAGAAGCAGAACGGGCGCCTGCCTAATGGCAACGTGGACAGTGAGAACAACAGCCCGCCAGACCCCACCTGGGTGCACGAAATCTTTCAGGGAACACTAACTAATGAAACCAGATGTCTTACCTGTGAAACTGTAAGTCTTCATGTGCTTTGTAAGCACAAATTCTGCCGTGTTTCCGAACTGCATGCTTCACGATTCATTTATCCCAGCTGACCAACAGATTAGATCTGTTTCTTTCTTGAGTAATATTTATATTTCTGTGAAGATTTGTGGTTTTTCTTTGTTGGTGAGAACATTCCAGCAGCTGATGCATGAATTGTAGGAATAGACATTTGGTCAATATTAGGAAAATGCCCAATTGGATTTTTTTGTCAGTGTGATCATAATCACCTTCAAAATTGAGATCTGAAAATTCTAAAGTGATGTATTCCTAAACAAAAAAAAAATCTGTAATTTGAGGGTGTGAGGTTCTTCTCAAATTCAGTGTCTTAATAACTGAATGTCAGGCTTAGTGATACATCCCACAAGTAAGTATTATGAATCAGTTTCCATGGATTCCTAGTTTTTAAATTTAAAGCCACTGAAATCAAGATACTAATGGTTGGCTTTTGGCACTGGGATAGTAGACTTAAGATTCTCAAAAAACATACCTTCATGTTCACAAAAAGTAATCCTTTCCTAAATGTGTGTCCACAGGAATTCTATTAATACTACAACCTGCAAGATAAACTCTTCCTCTGAGTATGCTGTACGAAGATAGTCTTTGAGAAGTTCTACAATAAGAGAAAGAATGTATTTCATAATAACTTAAAATTGAATTTTACCAGCCTGAGAAAGAGTAAAAGCAGCACGATTTGAAAATTACAGTAATTCTGTCATCTCTATTCCTTAGAGATTGTAAAAAAGTTAAAATGACTGTGGTTTTTGTATAACTCTTCAGACGTATTTTCTTTAACTTAATTAGGTAATGCAGATATGTCAGCATGACGTTGGAAAGGAGGAATTCATTAAATCTGTATATTTCACATGTAATTTTCTGAGTCTTCTAGAAATACCCACCTCTTTTATTTCAAAGAAAGAGCTTCATAGTGTCATGTATAATGTATAATATAACTGCAGACTATGAGTAATTTAGGTGGTGATTCCAAGCTACCATATTTTCTTTTCTGGCAGATTTCCCCTCCCTAATAAGTATTTCTTGTCAACTGTCAATTGCTTCTCTTCTAGTTTTTGAACTGTTTTGTTTTTTTTTTCCTTGAAACATGAGTTTAGCTTAAGTCGTTTGACACAACTGACATCATTACCTTTCCTTACTGTGGCATAATGAATTACTGCTGTCAGGATTTTGATCTAGGTACCGTCCTTAATGTGATTTTAAAACACTGATATGCTCTTTGCCAGCATAGTTATCAGGCCTGTCACAGTTCTGAGAATTCTACTAACATTGTCAGGTTTTTTTTTTCCTATTAGCTATTGCTAATAGAAATATTCAGGTATTGCTGAACAAGATAATAATCAAAGTAATCTGGAAACTATTTTATCAGTTTCTGTCTTTTTAGTATATCAGCTTGTGTCTAAAACACAGTGACCTGAAAATGAGCACTTAGAAATACATTTGGACACATCAGTTGGTAATATCACTGTGAATAGTGTTTTATTTTCAAATATAGTGAGTATATATGATTGTGTTGATATTTATTAGAAGCTGTTGGCATTTAGATTATTTCTGTGTTTAGAAATATAACTTAAATGTTAGGAGTACTTGGAAGTAGCTCATGTGGACGATTACAAGCGCTAGTGGATGAATTACTGCTTCTTAATGACAAGACAATAGCCCTAGTGTATTTCTAATTAAAATTGGAAATTTGTTGCATATGTAAAAATAAAGCACAACATATATCTTTGCTCAAAGTGACAGTGATTATCTTCTAACTGGACAAACCTTCTCAATCTTCCTAAAATTAGCAAAATAGTAGTCTAATTTTAGTTGTCCTGGTTATGGAAAACAGCAACTTTCCAGGATACACTGTTTCATTAGCCCATCTTGAAAGTAAAAAATGAACTGGCTAAAGATGTATCCTCAGTCTAAGTATGCACAGTGGAGTGTAAGGAACTATACTATACCATATGATGCTTTAACAAAGATTTGTGCTGTGAATCAAGCCACACTATTAAATGAGTATGTTTCAAAAAGGATTGTGAGTTGCCCTTACAGGCTTTTAGTGTGATTCCTCTTTATAATGCTTTCACCCTTCCTTGACAGAGGCAGAATGACAAAGTGAACATAAATTTTATGGCTAATTTATAGTAATTATCTAGAAATTAATTGGTTTTACAGTTTTCTCTCACAGTTTAAGGAAGAATAGCAGTAAACCAGAAAATAATGTAATTGGCCTCATTAAGAATAAATTTCAACAGCTAAATGCGGCCAGTACTTCTACAGAGAAATACAGGGAATTGTCAAAACCACTATATCAATCTCCAGGTGATGGTTTTGCTCTTGGGTTCAAATGACTCTACAAGGCATAAAATTCTTTGGCTCAATTCTACTTTGGACTGAGAGAAGTCAATAAGGAAAATCTCAGTGTTCTCCCTTACATGAGTGCTATAGAACCTTTAACTATGCGCAATTTTCATTTCTCTTTTTTTTTAAGCCAAGATAAATCACACATTTTGTTTCAGCTTCTTTGAAAACTGCTTTCTGTCTTAGCACATATGGGAGTCTATAGCTGCAAGAGCACTTCTGCCAGTGAGCAGATTCACATTGCCAGTGAAATTCCCAGCTGTAAGAAATAATGGATTCTGTGAGTGTCAGCCTTCTGAGCTTTCTGTTCTGTGCAGCTTTGGTCATCAGAGTACAGCTGAGCTGTGTGGGTGCAGATTATGTCCTTGACGTGAGAACAGCACACCATCCTCTTCAGCCAGAACACTGGAACATCCAAATTCCTCACTGTTACTCAGATGTTCCTGTTAGGAGCACTCAGACAGCTTTTTGAACACATCAGGGCTCGATTCTGCAAGTGATGAGGTTTTCTGATTGTGCCCATCTTTTTTTTCATTCTACAGATGATTGAAATAGATAGCTTTGGTGATTGTAGTCTAAGAAGCTCAGTGATGTTTATTTGAAACAGAACCTTTACAGAGGGGGGGGAGCCTTGTAAGACTGCAGAGTGGCTTTTACTTTTTTTTTTTAATTGAAACTTTATGAGTTAATGTTAGAAAAATCTGTTCAAATACTAAGGCTCAAAGAATCTTGAAAATTAGGAAAAGCAATTCATGGATTACCAACATAAATGGAAAAAAATCAACTTGGCTGTTCTTGAAATAAAGCCTTTAATGGTTCCTCATGATCCTAAGTGCACAATGGACTGGCTAACCTGGGTGGGGTTTTTTAAGGCCACATTATCACAGAGAATGGAAATTGTCCTTTTGCAAACTTCTGTTTTCAGTACCAATCTCTTTTTAACCAAGTACAACACATCCCTTCCCTGCTTTCTGTATCCTCTCTGCCCTTACAGCTTCTGCGTGGGATAAAGCTGCCTGTGAAATCTGTATTGTTTCACAGAATTTTCTTTGATTAGACCAAAAGAGGAAGAATTATCTAATTGCATGTCTGAATAACACTGATCACACGACTCCCTAATTTCAGCTGTCCTAGCTGAAGACTGCAGCAGCAGAGTATTTTCTAGAACTGATTTTTTTTTTCTGAGCCATTCTTAATCCCCAGTTGCAAAGATTTCCACCAGAGTTCCTAGTGTTATAAACTCAGGTCTGATAGCTCCAAGAGTGATTTGCAATGGGATATTTTGAAGAATTGTCCTGACAGTTAAACTGTAGTACATCCCTGAATACAGGAAATGTGCAGCACACTGAAGATGCAGGTGGCTTTTTTTTCCCCCACTCTAACCATTTTGAGAGTTTCCCATGTGTGTTCTGTCATCCCTCTAAAAGTAATAATAAACATTACACTTGAGCATCTGAATATTGCAGTAGAATTTATGTGTACAGACATAGTGGCATTTTTTTACATGCACACTTAACTCTTGGAAAGACTAGGTACAGAACAGTGGGAGCCCAGTCCTCTCACAGAAGCTTTCAACTTAGTTTCATGAGTTTTTGGACTTGCCTTATGGTATTAATTCTCAAAAATAGTTGTCTTGATCACCTGCTTTTTTCTTTTTTTCTCCAAGTATGCTGCCCTTAGGAGCTGTGTGTTTCTCATCTCTTGATTATCAGAGAACAACTTTACACTTTTTCTTTTATCCTGAGTTGAAAAAGGAACATAAATCTCCTGTGTTTAAAAGATCAACTTACATTGCTTCTCCTGTAGCCATTTCACTTTTCTTGCTTTCAGTCAAGAAACTGCAGCCAGGTATATTTTCTAAAAGCATTTACTTTTGTATCCAGGCAGAGGATGTTCTCATGGGTGACATGGAGTATCTTTAGATACAGAGAGGAGACACTAGCAGACAAAAGGTTGCACATTACTGTTTTCTAAAACTTCAGTAACGTAGTTGGTTTTCACGGCAGCTGTGGCTTTTTTCATTACTGGTCAGGATTTGTGGTGGAATTTATTTTCTGCTTCTAGGCTGTTGTGTTTTACTTACTTTTTAGTCTTAGATTTTTGTGAGATTTGGCTACTATTCTGCCTCTATCAGACCAAGCCCCAAGCTCTCACTGCCAAATTTACTGTCTGCTGTTCCTTTAAGAATGTGAATCTAGCCAGGAAGAAGCTTCAAAATATTCGTGCTGTTTATTAGATTCACCATGACATGCAAGTACATAACTTTCAGTTCAAGGGAGTCAGAGGAGAAGAACAGAAGTGAAAGCACTAAGCAGATGAATCACAGTGATTCTGTTCTTCTGAAAAATGTGAGGTGTAGAAGAAGCTTGGCATTAGTATCGTTGATCTGAAATCACAGCACAATGACAACCAGCATTATCTAAACCCAGAGACTCGTACACACTTCCCCCTTCCTGAACAAAATCAGAAACTACAGCAAATCTCTGAAATAGAAAGGCCACTCGCAAAAATTTCTAGAAGGGTGCTATAGGGTAAAAGGTGCATTGTGTCAATAGAAAGTGGCACTGAAAAACAGTGCTGGATTAGTGTAATTTGTTTTAACTATGTTCTATTGGTTCTTCTTTTCATGCAAGGTAAGCAGCAAGGATGAAGACTTCTTAGACCTTTCAGTGGATGTGGAGCAGAATACTTCAATCACTCACTGTTTAAGGTAGACACAAAAATCCGAATCTTTGTAATTTGCCTTCACCTGTCGCCCAGAAAGCAGGAAGTAAAACTGAAAGCTGACAGTTCTATCTTGTGTAGATTTAAGTGTATAAAGTTGTGTTGATAGGGTACATTTATGTGGCTATTTAATATAAAAAAACCTAGTATTTACAGCTTTCTTTTTTTACTACTCAGGGGTTTCAGCAATACAGAAACTCTGTGCAGTGAATACAAGTATTACTGTGAAGAATGTCGCAGTAAGCAAGAAGCACATAAAAGGTACATCCCACTTAGGGAAGGAGAAAAATAACCCATGCATTTAATGAAAATACTCTGGTATTTCCTTTCACGTGTGTGTGTGTCAAGGAGAGAACTCCCTTTTCCGCTTAATTTTTATACTCTTCTTCCACTTAAAAGTAACTTGACTGCATTCCTCTTCCTAGAATTCAATGTGTCTATATCCATGAGTAACAAGAATCCATGTAAAGCATTTAGGGACTCCTTCGATCATTATTTGTTTTACAGATGAGAAAATGAAGGGTCTTAAGGCCAAAAATAAGTTAAAAAGCCAAGTTAAAGCAAACTGTCAGTGACTAATCAAAGATAACCAGCAATGATGAAAAGTCATTGACTGCATGTGACTTTTTAAACTTAGTTTTGTTTTGAAAATAAAATAATTTTTCCAGTTGCTGAAAATTTTGATAACACTTTTTGTAGCTATTGTTGTTAACTGGGTTTCTGATTTCTGAAAAGTGTTTAATTAGTTGTGCTAAACTGCTTGACAGTGCTCTTGAAAGTGTTCAGAAGCTTTGTGGAAGCCTGAAAATCGTTATATTTAAAAACAATTCTTGTCTGCCTAATAATTCTTCTAGTCTTGTTTACACCTTTGAAAAACCTGTCATTTTGTGTACTGTGGGGTTATTTATTATCTGAGAAAGTGTTTGGCTGAAGGAGTGGGAACTCTGACATGCTCTACTGGTTATGCCACTGCTGCTGGTTATTTGGTTTACTGTAGATTGCACACACAGCTTTTGCATATCTCATCTGCCAGCTCTGCCTTCACACGTTGCCTAAGCTTACTAATTGCTGTCTGGTAGAGGTTGTGAATCCAGGCCTGGCCTGTTGTTTTCTGTTGCCTGAGCTCTTTTTCTGTGTGGGAGGTAATGTGATCCCTGACCAATGTCAACTGGGTTGACATAAACCTGTACTGTAGGCGCTTCTGTACTGGCAAAACACAGCTTTGATTGTTTATAGTTTGGGTTTCATGTGGGGCTTAAGTTCAGTTTCACTACAGTCACATTTTTCTTCCAGCTCTATAAAACAGTTTATCTGTGATGGGGTCTATCTACTCAGCTAGCAAAGATCGTGTACCAGATTTCTTCACCATTGAAAGAGCTCCTATTATCAAACACAGCTGCATTGTAAGGAGAGAACTTAGTTTTCAAAAGAGAGCAGAAATTACAGCCATAATATAGTAAAAATGTAATTCTCCCTAAAAATAGTTGCTTCTGTCATCTTTCTGCCCTTCTCCAGCTGTTTTCGTTTCCTAGTTCCCTTGTGGGCAGGTGAGTTATCAAGGAATTTGTTCACAGTCCCCTGTCTTTTGAAAAAGGGTTGTCTTTCACAAATTTCCTGACATTCTGGAAGTATGGTCTTAATAGACATGTCTGAAACCTGGCCTGTGTTGGAGAGACTTTTGAGCTGCCTTTTGGGGCTGGAAGCAGTTTGAGAAACTCAGCACTGTGCTGATCTAAGGCACTTGGCTGTGCCAAGAAGCAGAGCGCTCTGGTTTGGTTGTTCTGTTAGGATGGGCAAATTTATTGCCCAGAGATTTGGAAGTCTGTGTTTGCTGCCAGGCCAGCTGTGGTTGGCTGAGAAGGATTTGTAGACACTGATGTGAGATCTCAATACCTCATGCTAGGGAAAGGGGCTAGTGAACCCTCAGTAAAACTAGGTCACTTTCTGGCTTTGCCATAAAACATTGCTGCAACACTTGCACAAAATTATTGTGCCAGAGCACGGCCTTATCTTGTTTGGATAGCAGGAGGTAGGTGGATAACAGTGGGCTATTTGTGTCCCTTGGAAATTTTAAATGAATGGCTTGGACATGAATGGCTAGGAAAACTTGGAGTAATATTTCTGTGACAAAGTGGTGTAACAAAGCTTATTTTAAAAAGCTTGTTTGACTTGGCTGGTTTACTGGGCAATTCAGCTGGAACGGGACCTCTGAAACAACTCTGTTGCAATACCTGCATTGTGTATCAAGTGGGATCTAGGTTTTGCTTTTGGGAACTCTGGAACGCTATGGGTAAATATACTTAAAAATTGAATTCTGTGCTGTGTGATCTTTATATCTAAATTATTATGTGAGTTCATCACGGCTGTTTTTGTATACTGTATCTTAATGTTTTAAGTACATTTTCAGTTCTCTCATTTGTTAAAAATCTCCCTTTAGTTTAGCAACACAGAATATATTTTTAAACAGCTGATTATTTTGGTTTCTTTTAATGTAACGGAAAGATTTTTAAAGACTTCAGTAAAACAAGTTTCTTGTTTGTTGATATCGGGTGACCTTTTTGGATGAATATTGGAAATATTGCTGCTTTTTTGGTTTTGTTCCTTTTTTTCAGGATGAAAGTAAAAAAGCTGCCTATGATTCTAGCTCTCCATTTGAAGAGATTTAAATACATGGATCAGCTGCATCGATACACAAAACTCTCTTATAGAGTAGTTTTTCCTTTAGAGCTTCGTTTATTTAACACCTCAGGAGATGCCACCAATCCTGACAGAATGTATGACCTTGTTGCTGTGGTAGTTCATTGTGGAAGGTAATAACTCTGTTTTGATCAACGGATTTTCATATAAGCATAACTGTGTTTAAAAGAACAACACAAAGCACCCAGTATCGTATAAATCAACAGCGTTTAAAGCCATCTTAAAAAGAAAAAAAATTTTAGGAAAAAAAGGTGTTGTGGGGAGAAACTACCAGTCC
Source organism: Machaerirhynchus nigripectus (assembly GCA_013397975.1). Lineage (NCBI taxonomy): Eukaryota > Metazoa > Chordata > Aves > Passeriformes > Dicruridae > Machaerirhynchus > Machaerirhynchus nigripectus. Next base: position 635,703 of record VZRQ01011018.1, read on the forward strand.
TGACAGAAATTATGGCTTTGTTACTATGACAGATCACTGTGAAAAGTGGTCTTTAAAGATCATTATATGAACTTAACTATGTTTAAAAAAAACAAAAAAACCCCACAAAATGCACAGTATCATGTAACAATAATAACATTTAAAAACAGTTTCTGCAAAAAAAGCTTTCTAAGAAAGGAAAGCATTATAGAAAGAATAATGTATAAAGCATTTCCTTTAGGGTGTGGTTTTTTCTTAAGGTTTGAGCAACATTTTCTGAAATATCCATGTGAGTTTTGTTGATTACTTTGTTTCATTGCTTTCAAAATAGGAGTTAGACTTGTTAACAAATGTTCTTGTGGCCTCAAGGCTTAAAATCAGGTTGTTCTACAAACTTCTTAATGAGTAAATGAAAGCCCCAAAATTGAAAATTACAATTTGACATCTAGAATCACAGAATAATTTATATTGTGACGTCAAATACTTAAAACTCAAAGCAGGGTAACGTTGACATTAGATTAGGTTGCATTGGTCCCAGTTTCATAACTAGGAATGCTGATTTCACGTCCTCTTTTGGCAATTGGTTCCAGTTATTCAGTGTTCTCACAGTGAGTAAAGAGCAGCGTTAAGATAAATGGGTATCAAATTGGACAGTTTTGGAAAATAAGCCTTTGTGCCATAGTTTTCTGGGACACTTTTGTTTTGGATTTTAAGGGAAATTCTTTCTGGCCGTTCTGTCCAATTCTGACTATTTCTGCCTCCTTCATTGAAGCTGCAGCCTTGGGGACTTCTCCGTTTGCAGAGCCATGGCAGACCCATGTTTTCATGGTGTTGGTGATCTGGTACACAGACATGTCCCTCAGGGCAACCTTCCCTCCCTGATCTGGGCACAAAAATCACAGGAGTGCTGTTAGCTTGTTAGGGCAGTTCCAGAACTGCTTGAATTCAGTTGTACACTTCCAGCTGTAAGGTTCAGCTGTTGTCAGAAATTGTACTGTTTCCTTGCTTGAAACCTGATGAGAAACAAGACACAAAGTTCTGCTGGGTTGTTTTTTCTGTCGTAGTTATGGTGAAATTTCTTGTCTTCCATAACTGAAGAGGCTGAGCATTGTTACAGTTTTAATTGGGAGCCCTTCTTAGTGCTGTGCTTCTTGAGACTCCTAAAGTGCCAGTTTAATTCAGTTTCTGTGTACAGTGAACCAGATAAAAGAGATTCATGACTGAGACTGTAGCTCAGCTGCAGTTCTACAGCCCTTTTTCTTTCTGAAGATCAGAAAAAGTTTGGGATCTCTTCTGTCTCTAAGAAATACCAGAATGTTTTCTTGATTTCACTTCTCTGTCTCTGTTTAAGATTTCATATATATTTTCAATGCTTGTGCTGCTAATTCCTCATTGTAATCCTTTATGTAGCACAGTAAATAAGACCATATTATGAAGATGATGTAAGTAGAGAGTAAAAAAAAAAAGAAGAGACACATCCAAACAGATATTGTAGTGGTAGCCATTTTAATTACTGTTAAGTATTGCTTTTTTACAAGAAAAAATAAGTAAGTGGAATGCATCTCCACATATATGTGTGTTATTGCTTATGTTTTTTCCTAATTTTATTTTGCAGTGGCCCTAACAGAGGACATTATATTGCAATAGTGAAGAGTCATGATTTTTGGTTGCTTTTTGATGACGATATTGTTGAGGTAAGCCCAGCCAGAGCACAGGCACCCCCCTTGTGGATATGTTTATTTAAAGTAGAATGACTGGTGTGCTAATGAAAAGAGGCTTCATCTCCAGTCTAAACGAGCAATAATTGTGTGTGCAGAGCTGTGCCTCACAATTTGACTGTACAACACTTTGAATTGCATTTAGGCTTTTATACTTAAAGAAGATCCTTTGTTTATGACCACTGTCTTTCACCGTTGTTTATTATGCTATTCTGTGGCCAGAAGACAAATAATGATACAGATAAATTGGGTTTTTAGCTTACAATACGCAGGAATTTATGCATGCTTACAACAATATTTAAAAATTTACATATAAAACATACAAAGCTGCTACCCTCTGCAGGTGATGGCTGAGGGGAAGCTGAAACCCAACAGGTTTAAGAATTATTTGGATTTTATTATTTTATGTAACTATATGAAAGTTAATTTGTTTTGACAGTAATTTTTAGAGTGGAACTTAATTTTATGTGTATATTATGCAAGATATCCCTACTTTAATTTTTCATGTTTTTACATCCAGAAAATTGATGCACAAGCTATTGAAGAATTCTACGGGTTGACATCAGACATCTCAAAGAACTCTGAGTCTGGTTACATCCTCTTCTATCAGTTTCGGGACTGAGCGGGAGCTGCAGTGAGGAGAGATCTTTGTGTCTGACGTCTTCTCTATCCTGGAATGGAGCAAGCACTGAAGAGAAGGAAAGCAGGGAGCTGTAGGGGCAATAGCACAGTTTGCACACAACTAAGTAAAGAGTTTGGGGGTTCTTAAAACTTTTGTATCATTTTCATTTTATTTGCTCAGGTATCATGCTGACTACACATCTCCACTGCAACCCATAAGCAAAAAGAGAGATACCAGCCACTCTTGCAGGAGCTTTCCTTTGGGGAATAACATCTCTGTGGTCCTAGTTCAAAGCCCACTGAAGCCTTTCATGGACTTTGGTGGCCTTTGAATCAGGTTCTCACTGGGCTGCCAGCCTGGTGCAGTTAGGAGAGTTAGAAATCTGTATTTTATACAGACTTTGTGTGTAACAGCTAAAGGATTCTCTGTGAAGTTAGTTTCCTGTGCTTAAGTTTGGAAGAATTAGGTTTTGGAGGGTTAACATGTAAGCAAGAAGTTATGTCTGGGCCCAACTCAATTGCCTTCTTGATGGAAGTGGTTTAACTGAAGGTGTAAACTGGTGTCAGGGAGGCAAGGATGCTTTGCTTCTCTGGAGAAGCTTACGTTATTTATAGCGTGTGATCGGGAACAATCAGTCAAGATTATGGCTTTTAATCTCCGTATGGGGAAAGATTTGGTTTGTAATAGTTTATTTTTATTTATAAATTATTGTAACTTAGGATCTTGTGTATTGTCCTTTATTCTAACAAGTATTGGAAATTTTATATATTAATTTGAATCAAAACTAATTATGTTTAAATGTTAAAGGAGAGTCAATACAAATCATAAAAACAACGCCTACAGTATCTGAAAAAAATTAATAACACAGAAGAGATTTCCTTCTGGAGGAACTGGTGTCTAACTGAGGTACTTTAATTAAATTAGAATAGACTCTTTTCATTAATGGGTGAAAAAAGTGATCAAACTATTACATAAAAGACTTAAATCCTCTTTTATATAATAGAAAATCATGGTGCAGTGGTGGTATACTGGTCTTTGTAGTTCTTTGATGATTTGTTAATGTTTCATACTCTAGGCAAATCAGAATGATTTGGATCGAAGTAAACAATTTTAAGAATATGTTTCCTCTCCTAAAAGCAGATCAACTTCTGTTAAACATTAAATTATGTCTGAGTAATAAGAAGAAATAGGTTTGGAATTTAATGAGACTGAAGATACCACATTCCCGTAACAGTAATAATACTTAAGTCCTGTGTAGTGGAAATTTTTGAAACTAAGCAGTTTACCTTGTTTTAGGTTTATGAAACAGCATTAAGATTAAATCTTGACAAAACACCTGATCTGTAAGAAATGTGAACTATTTGACATTCTTCACTTAGGAGTACATTGTCTGACAGTAGCTGAATGTAATTTCTGGAAGGTCATTGGATGTGCATTCCAGATTATGGCAATCAGGTCTTGGATGTCCTTGTCACTCCCTTGTCAGCTAGTGATTTTTACATTACTGTAATTTTCTAAGGTTATTTTATTGATACTGTTACAGCTTTTAAAAAGAATGTCTCCTGTCTGCTGCTATAACTGACTATTTACTTACCTGTATCTTTTAGCTCAGGAAATGACTTCACCTATTCTCTCAGTTGAACAAATCTTTAACAGGGTCACTAAATAAATTGGGCTATTTAGCAACTGTCATACTGTAACAAATCGCTTTTGTAAGATGCAGAGTTTCTAACGCCTCGGTTTGGCTAGAATTCTTTTATAGAAGATTATGTATCGTGATTAAACTACCAGCATTGTAAAGTAAAGCCTAAATATTGTGGGAGATGCAGAAAAATATGGTTGGATTTTTCTGAAAGGATTCACTCGGTGTTAACACCTATTTTCGGCTTTCAGTAGGAAAAGGGTTAAAGGGGTAAATCAGTTGGATAATGGTGCATGTTAGAAGGATGAAGTCCTTTGCATACTAAAGGTACAGTATTGGAAAAGAACTTGTCATATTACTTTTTGCTAATTTGTTTGGACTTTTTATTTTCTTCTTTTTTTTTTTCTTTTGTTTTAATGTAGTTAAAAGCTGAGGCTAGTTGATAAATGTTTTATACCGTAACAAAATTTAAAACATTTTTGTTGTTTCACTGGTTTTACTCCTGCTATGTATTTTTATAAGATACTGACTTTTATTTTATATAGGGGTTTTGAGATAGTACTCCGAATTATATATTTCATTTTTCTTTTAGCGCAGCTGAAATAATTTTAAGTTCTTAATTAAACTGACGTCAGAGACTACAACTTAAAAATTAAAAGAGACAGAAATAAGAAATATAACTGATTGCTATGTAAAACATTACAGGATTTTTTCTTGACTGTAATACAGTGAGGAGTGTGGGAAAGTTGTCAATTGTTGTAAATGGTGGAATTTATTTGCTGTGTAACTATGTAAATGTTAATTGGGATTACAGTCCCTTATTTTGTATATTGGAGCAAAAAACTTCTATTAAATAAAGTATGTTCTCTAAAGGTACATACTGTATCCTTTGTGGAGCCCCGATGGTCAGTCAGCTGCCTTTTGTGTTTTACAGTGTTTTTAAACAAAAAACCTCTCTGGAACTTCCTGTATTAAGCCAAGTGCCCTGAGCGCTGGGGGAGAAGTGGTTTAAATATGCTGCATTGAGTATCTTACTCCATGTGTTGTTAGGGAAATCATTGGGTGGCAGCCATCGTGTTTGGGTGGGTAGTTTTTTGGTAAGTCCTTGGTCTCTGAGGTAGAAGAGAAGGGAGTTTTAAGTACTGTTCTTCCTGGACTTCTTCTCCCTTAAAAAAAAAAAAAGATTTGGACCTTGCCACAAAATATGTGTCCAAGTTACCCAAGGGATTTCTTGGATTGGCGCCTTGTGAGAGGGAAAACAGAAGGAAAGAAAAACGGGTATTTGGCGCACTGACATGGGAGAGAGACTGACAAAGGACCTGAGTCCAGCATCAGAAGTACAAGCTGCAGCTGGTTACAGTATCTGTGTATGATCTGGGATCATTCTTCACTTGGAGTCTGCTCTTCTTTGTCCTCCACTCCAGTCTGTGACATCTGCATAGGACTGGCGGATTAACATAAGATCCACAGATCTGTATCCTTCTGGGGCAGCAGCTTGAAGCTGTGTAGGACATCCTGACTTGTTCCCCATGTCTCTGTCTCAGTGTTTCCACATGCACTGTTGCATATGCTCTGGATCATGTACAGATGACGGTCTGTATTGGGTGGTTACTCTCTTTTGTGGTGATGTTTGTAAAATTTAAAGCCTGAAGTATCTGAAGCTTCTAGTTACTTTCCTAATTCCCAGTAGTGAAATTGAAGGAGCGTTATCTTGTGCTGTTTGGTCTGGTCTCTCAGCTGTAGGTATAAGATGGTTGTGTATAGGCTGTCTTATCAGGCTCATCCTTGTAACTAAATGAAATTTTGAAACGTATGATCTTCAGTCTTCAGTTACTTCAGAATTTATTTAGCCTTTTTACTTCATACCTTTTCCTACAGGGATTTCCACTTGTCCTTATCATAAAGATCCTAAATATATGCACTTATGTCGTAAACTCTTCCTGACTTCCTTTGTAACCTTTCTAACTCTCTGACTGTTGATTCACAATTAGTCGTTGGCATATGAAAACTCCACAACGTGGATTATAAATGAACAGGGGTGAATTCTCTTACACACAAAGCTTTGTCTACTTACACACAAAGAGGTGACATCTTTTTGTTCTGTTTAACTGCTGACTTTGTTCAGTGACAGAATTCAGCTGGGTCTGAAAGATGGAGAGCGGGCGCTTTCAGAAAGTTTTGAAAACGCATCAACCACCGGGGATGCCAAAAAGGGTTGGGTGGTGGTTGGTTGGTTTGGATTTGTGGGTTTGGTTTTTTGTTTTCATTTTGTTGTTGGTTTGGGGTTTTTAAAGTTGTCTGGGAGCAGTTTCTTGAAATTGTATTCATAGATGAAACCACCATTTCAGTTACCTGTATCTCCAAGGAGTAGAAAATATTTCAGTACATGTTAATTATTTGTGGTCTGCAGTATTACACTGAAATACTTTTGTGACTTTCCTAAAAATTTAAACAATCCAGGTATGGGTTGTTTGCCTCCAAAGAGTGGCTTTACTATGTAAGATTTCCACTTTTCCCCCGACATTTCTCTGCGTTGATCTTAAGTTTGTGTGTCTTAGAATTTCAGAGTTTTTTTCCCTCTTGACAATGCAACATGCACTGTTTCGGGTTTTGCTCTTGTAAGGCTTCAAAGTCCTCTAACCTCTCACAGCATAATGTGAGATGTGTAATACATGAGTCCCTTTACCCGTGAGCTTCCAAGTACTCAACTATTACTGAATTAATATTCCACGTGATCTGTATTCAAGGGTGGTTCACTTTGCAGCAGCTTTGCTACTCATTGATTGCTATAAATGAACTGTGCAAGTCAACTACCATGCAAACAAACACAGGCTTCATCTCTTAAATACAGAGATCCCCGAAATCCATTGTTTCCAGTTTTAATGATGAATGTGGTGAGCCAGTAATGAACTTTCTTTGGTCTTTGTTAAAATATGTTCTTTGGGGGACTTCTATAAGAATGTGTTGGATATATGAGGAAGATTGTAACTATCACCAGTTTTGAAATGAACTGAGGAATATCTTTGAGTTCCTTAACAAAAGTACAAATAAATTGTATTCTTTCTGTCTCTCCAGTGGCTTGTGATTGCTGCCTGCATAGTAGATTGTAAGGGCTCAGAAAGAGAGCAAGGTACTTTGTACCCAGGCCATTGTTATGGAACTCGTGTTGGCATGATTAGGGAGCTTCCGTTACAGAAGGATCATCAGTCGTGTCCTTGATCTGCATTCCGCAGGTTATATAATCCAGGAGAGAGAATGCACAGCAGGAATCTGTCTGGAAACAGAGAGAAGCAGCTTTACAATTATTTTCTAACACAAGAGGTACGAAAGCAGCATTCCCTCAAAAGACAAAATACTGTATTTAGTCCAGATTTCTGTATTCAGAGAATTTAGGGGGTGCTCAAAACATCCTGCCATTCTGGGCTTTTTCATGCCTTTGTGTTTAATTTGCTGTTTCAAGCTATTTGAAATTACTGACTGTACATAGATTTTTAGGTTGATATGATTGTATTAATGAGTGCTCCTCCAGAAACAATTTATGCATATATGTGAGTCACATGGAGTGTAATCTTTTAGTGGTCTGATCTACAAAGATTTTCTGACTCTTCACTAGGACCCCTTTGTGTATTTTCTGTAACTGATTTTAGAAAAAAAATACTGAAGATCTCAAAATATTTCATTAGCATGTTGTATTATTAAGTGATTCAATATCCAGGGATGCCTCTGCTCTCGAGTATCAGCTGAATTTGAGTGTCATCACATCGTAACACAGCTTGATGTACATCAGCTGCTTTGAGGTGTTATTGTTAACGTTATGTCAACTCTGTTTCACCGAGTGTTGCTTCGTTGCAGTGGCTGCTGTGATCAGCTCTCACGAGATGTGCTAACAGCATTCAGCTTGAGTTGCCTGTATCGAGGCTTGCACATTTATTTGGCTTTCTGGAGGTTCATTATCCCAATGTTATGTCACATCAGTCTTCTCTGCATCTTCCATGTCAAGGAAGATTGCCGACACAGCCTCAGACAATGGTAAATTACTGAGTTGTATGTCAGAGATGAGATAAAGTATTTGCACTGAAAATATCTGATGCTGTTTTCTAAATTTTCATGTCTCTGTGGTGAAAGTGCTCTTCAATATAAAAAAAAAAGTTGTAATCATGGGATTGAACAAATGCAACCTTGGTGTACCCTTTTCCTCCTCTTTTTAAGGAGACTATGAAAGGCATGCAGCGTTTCTCCCTAAGGTTGCTACATAATCAGAAACATATTTGAAAAATGAAATATTTGTTTTACAGAAGACGCCTTTTAGATTATTTTTGAGTTTGTTTAGAGTTCCAGTGTGATGGCATGGCAGTGTTACACGGGGGTCTGTCAGAAGCAGGTTATGAGAAGACCTCTTAGGAGCTAGATGCCAAAGAGGTCTCACTGTAATTGCTAATCCCAGTGAGTCTAACAGGACCCAAATTTTGCAGAGCAGCCACCAAGAACCTTTAGTGAATAATGGGAGAAAAACTGCGTTCATCAGGGCTGTACTTGCTGCATATGCAAGGCTCTGAGACTGACCACTGCTCTTTTTCATTGCTTTTTTTTTCTTTTTTTTTTGGTAAAAGGTAGACAAACCATTTTAAATGTACAATTTCAGTATGTATAGGTTATGGGGTTTTTTTGGTTTTCTTTCTTTAAATTCTGTTAACTTTTCCTGAATTGCAGAGAACTAGAGGGAGATACTACAGGTTGAGATCAAGAAGTGTGTTTCACGTGTATATCACAACACAAATTAGCCTCTTTTTTCCCATATTTTGCATGTAGAAAAACTCATAATTCATTAAAGGAGAAAAGAGACAAAAAATTACTATAGTTCCTAAGCTGTCTTTTGTCCTTATTCATTATGGGATTGTGTACAAGGTAATGTTTATTTGTGGGGGGGTAAAAAAACATTGAAAAAATAACTTGGCCATTTAAAAAAAGTAGAATGCATCATAATTTTGTCCTTCAGTGAGTAAAGAAAACTTTTGAAGAATATGAAGCAGTGAAACGCTGCTTTTTGGACAAATTAGACAAATTTTAAAAATAATCGCCTACTGAAAGCTTGTTGATAAGGATTAGAGTGAGATGAAAAAAGCCCCAGAGCCTTGAAGTCTCTAAAAGCAGTGACATCCCACGAGGCTGGCTGATGGGGAAGTCTCTACTACTCCAATTACCGACCTGCACTGTGAGCCTGCCTGTCCAAAAACCAGCATCTCATGGTGTTTGTGTTGTACATCAGATACATCTACACACGTCAGAAGACACAGCTCTGCGTTCAGCTGAAAACTTCCATAAGGAACGTACCTGGGATGATAATGACAGCACAGCAGTATTTGTCTCTAAGTGCACAAATGCCAGTTTCCATTTTGGAAACTGAGAAGGAAGAATGTGAGAACGCAGCTGCCAAGTGTCCGCCTCACAAAAAGATAATTCTTGGGTTTATAATGGAGATGCTGAGTCCTGAGAATCCAGTCCCACTTCAGTGTTTTCCGTCAAGAAAATGTGTTTCAAACAGCTGTCACAAATCTCAGGAGGAGATTTGGCCTGCCTGGCACTTGTCCTGGTGTATTCTAGTGTTGCAGCCGGCTACGTGAAGTGCGATAAAAATTCCATCTTACAAAACACTCCTTGCAAAATGAGTGGTAAACCTGGGTAGAAAGCTGCATAAGCTGGTGGCTTGCTCTTCCTCTTGGGTGCAACAGGCACAGCAGCTTCAAGGGCTTAGCCTATGCTCAGTGGTTTTCCTAGTCAAGACATCTTGTTCTAACTTGCTCTGTTTGGTGGTTTTTAACTGAGGGGCATTTTAGCATCTGCTCATGGCGATTATCTCATTAAACCATGATCTGACTCCAATTTCCATTCCTGGCTGGGCATGCATAGAAAGCATTTCCTGATGTTTCGTGGCTGTTTACCGAAGTAGTAAGAGCAGACCTGTGGTTTTTGTTTAGTTCCCTCAAGGTTTGGGTAAGATGGGAGGGGTCAATATGCAGGAAGGTTAATCATTAAATTTAATAGGAGCTATGTATTTCAAATACTTTCGTTGACGAGGACAACAGATCATGTGGTGCAAAGGCATAATTCATGTGGAAGCAAGGAGTGATGAAAGTTTTTGGCCTTGAATATCCGCGAGAATAAGAGCATATGGACCCTCTAAATGCAGCATCTCTCTCTGAGCATTATCTGATATGCTGATTCAGCACAGATGACTTACCTTTCTGGTGAAAGGCAAAGCAGTGAAGCATTTTTCCTATTCTCCAGGCAAGGTCTACAGTAATTTTGGAGGCTTGAGGTGTTTTTCATTGAAAATTATTTTGATGCTTTGTGATTAATGATTAGCTGGAATCCTTCTTACAGATGATTAAATTTGGTGAATTAAATTTCCAAGTGTACTTGTGTCAAGGCTGGTTTCCCACTGTTGCTGTTATTTTTTAAGTTATATTAAGGAAGATGTGGAGATTAGAATTCAGCTGTCACGTTAGTGTTCCATTTCTTTGGCTGATTGCTCTGTTGTGGATGTCTAGATAATTACATGTAAATCACTGACTTCTTGCTAATGGCTAACTTGAGGGGTTTTTTCCACAAATCTGTCAGTTCTTGAATGTTCATATCCTAAAGTGTGAGGAGGAATTAAAAAAAAGTTTTGACATATTCATGGGAACGTAACCTGAACGTAGTCATGCAAATGCTTAAAGTGCAGTATCTAAACGGGGATGTTTTCAAACTGCTGCTATTATACAGGAAATCAGGCTACGTATTTAAAAACAAAAACTGCTGAAATGTAAGTGCCTGAAACTAATCGTTTCAACGTGATTTAAAATCCTGCCTGTCTTCCGAATATTTTTTCAGTGTCAGCAGTAAAGGTCCCCTGAAATGAAAAGGATCTACTTAATCTCACTGTCTTTGAAAAGGTCATTACAACGTGGATGCCTAATACAGACTTGGAAGCCTAACTTTTTATACAGAGTTGGCAGTTTTGGCCTGACTTATTAATAGAAATTCTCAGTAACTTCACATAAGGTAAAAATTCCATCTCGTGAATGGTGATGAAAATCTACAGGGCCACAGGATTGAAACTTCTTGCATTATGAAATCCTTGTTTTCTTAAAATCACTGGAGCTAGTTAATAGCTATGGTCAAAGTGTTAGAGGTGTCCTGATTGTGGCATATTCAAACTGTGTGAGCAAAGGCGTGTGTTTATGAATGATTAATGCTATTCATGCAAAAAGACTGACATCAACAGTGAAGCTTTCACATGCTATGTGTGAAAAAGCAGTTGAATTTTTAAAACTCTTTTGAAAGCAGTCTTTGCTCATAACTTCACTGTGCTCAGTTAATTGAACTACTCTTTCTCCAGAACTTTAGTCTCGTTCAGATACTGTTTGGGGCTTGGAGAAAACATTTGCAGTAAATTTGGATGCCGTTAAAATTCAAATGAATGAATTTCAGCCTAAAACTGAGTGAAGTATGCAGCCAAACATAGTTACAATTATTTCATTCACACATCAGTAATAGCTGACTTACCCCATACAGAATTTTAAATCTTCAAAACTGAATTAATAAGCCTTGGAAAATTGTGCTTAGTCAGTTTTCTTATACTGTTGACCTGAAGTTTTTTTGTTTCAATCATACAGCTATTTGAGAAGAACAACCCCCTCCTAGAACATGTAATAAACTAAATTACAAAGTTATACAACATATACATGCTGGTCTGTGAAACTGTTTGTATATCTTTCGTAAAATACTGGAATAAACATTGATGATGACGATGATGACGATGATGTTGACTAATAAAGTGCAATTCCGAGCTACAGAGTGGCCAACTGACTGGACGGTTTGGATTTTTTGTTTTGCAAGTCATGATTACGTGGCTGGAGGTATATATGTGCCTACCCCTACGCCTCTGCTGTGCCCTGAGAGTAAAACCTAAATCTGATGTTCCTGTTGCTGGATGAGGGCTGGCAAACCACGAGGAATAGTGGCCGCTGTGGATAATAGAAATGGCCATTAGTGTTGCCCCACACTGCTGAAGAACAAGGCAGACTGAAACCTTGTGGTTGTGACTGAGAAGAGCAATGGTCCCACCAGGATGCCCTGGGACCTGGGCTCCAGGACTGGCTCTGGGTCTCTTGTGGAAGGACGAGCATCGCACTCTGCTGCAGAATTCAAACACATTAAACCAGTCCTGCCAAGGCAGTGCCATGTATATGTACTAAATACTCAATGTCATCAGGAATTTTGCCGATGACTAATGGTGTGTTAGGGATTTTTTGCTTTAGAGTGCTGTTGTGATGAAAAGCAATTGCATTTGTGTCAGTAACACATGCTTTTAAAAGCAGAGCTACAGGAGCAGCTTTCTGAGAAAAGGGAATCTGGTTCTGTTGAAACATGTTCCTCTTTCCACATCAAAATAAAACACAGCAATTTGCTTGGGCAAACAATGGGAGTGCAGAAGGGAGCGTAGAAGGAGTTCCAGCTTGTCAAGCACGCAGTGGGCCTCCTACCAAGCAGCACTTGTCATGGTAAACAAAACACGCCCAGCGTGCCCTGTGCTAGCTTCCAGTGGGATACTGGCTCCGATCCATTGTGCTATTCCTGGTCTTCAGAGCACCCGCAGAATGTGTCTCAGCTGCCTCAAAGCCCATCCATCTCTCCCTGATTCTCGATGGACTGGAGGTCACCAAACCACCCAGGGCCAGGGTAAAATCCACTAATGGGGTACGGTGCTTTCTGAAGAGGGTCCGCTCCTGTTGTGTTTGTGCACTTGCTTCTTCAGAGCTATAACTGGGTAGGGATTTTCCAGCAAAGAAAATTTTGTTAGAAATCGGTGATTTGTGAAAACTGAAATGTTTTGTGGGAATGTAATTCACCAATTTTTGGTGAAACAGAACAGACTGAAGACAGTGATCCATTCACTTGCCTACCAACTCATCGGATGGGTTTATGGGGGTCTAGGATTCAGGACCACTCCAGGGTAGTCATGAGGGTTTCAAACATAAATATCTTGAGTCTGCTGTTCTTGTTTAAGTTGTCCACAAGATACAGTGGCTTCAGCCTAAACATTTGATAAGTGTGTTAACGTGCATGCACTAGGAGGCTGGATTGAGACTGCTTTCCTCCCATTTCTACCCATTCCATGTTTGACTTTGTAGCTTTCTGGATTTCACTGAAAGACAACCGGGAGAAGCAGATGTTGTTTATTGTGCTGATATCTTATCAGTATCTAGAAGGACTGAAAACTTTGGATATGTATAAAAAACTGTGATTTGAGCTAATAGAGCAAGAGATAGGATGGTTAACTTCTGAAGACTTTGGTAAATAAAAAAATTAATCATATGAGATAGCAAGGGAGTTTCACAGAGACTTGAAGAAAACAGGTGACCTTGCATTGAACTTTGACTCCCCTGGCTGGAGGAGATGGTTTCCCACTTAACCCTCTTTTTTCATGTCTGCCCATGGCAAGTTTTTGGAATTGTCTTCCAGTGCCATCCTCTTGTTTGTTTTTTAACTGTGGTGAATTAAAATTTGTTAGTGAAAGAGCAGGAGCTATTCCCTTCCCAAATCTGTGCTCAGTGTCTGTGGTCATGCTAGGTTACTCAGGGCTTTGTCCATTTTGGTCTTGAAAGTGCCCCACGCAGAGATGCTATAGCCTCTCCGGGCAACCTGTGTCACTGCTTGACTGTACTTGCTGAGAAAGTTTCTCCTTGCGAGTCTGAATTTCTCTCTCTTCAATTTATGATGATGATCAATCATCCTCCCACTGTGTACCACAGGGAATAGCCTGGCTTTCACCTTCCATGTTTTAAAATCAAAGACCTATTATTATTTAATGTGACCCCTTGTGTATCACAGAGCTTTCATCCTGCTGCTCCCGGGGGACACCTCTAAGTGGTACGTCTCCTCACTTAAGGTGCCTCTTGCTGGCTTTCTTACGAGGTTATCTATTGCAGCTCAGTACCCTTCTGTGCATCTGCCTTCGGGATTTTCATGTGACCTTGTATATGGTCAGTTTGAACCAGCGATTTCCTCCTCCCCCATGTGACTGACCTCTCCTTCCCCGTGTTTGCCTTCACCTCACTGTTCCTGAGCTCCAAATTTCTTTGTTTGTGTGTAAGTCTCATTTTCTATATGACCTGCTCCCCACCTCTGAACTCCATCTGCCTCTCAAGGCACATGTCTGCATCCACACGATTCTGCTTTCTGTTCCTCCCTCTGCCTTCCTCAGCCTCAACTTCCAGCCTAATTCATCACACCAGCTCCAGTCCTGCTCTCCTCTTACTCTCTCCCCTCTCCTCTGGGGTGGATCTGAGACTTGTCTCCTTTGCATTCAGGCTGGAAGTTCTTGGGCTCTCCCTGCCTGGGCTCAGCAGCAGAATGCTTCTGCTGCATAATCCAGCCTAACCCCCAGCCCCAACCCCAGAATTTAGTTTGTGACTTGTGAGTTCTACTGTTTGAGAACTGCAGATTCATAGGCTCAAGGTAGTCCATGTAACATGGGGTTAACCTTTGCCAGAGACTGGGCAATGCTGCTTGCCAGAGGGGACATTACCACTTACTCTGTTTTCAGCCCAGAAACTCTCTCCTGTGCAGTGCTTTTGTTGTACTATACAAAGCTACACACTTCAGTTCCAAGATCTCCTGCCTGTCAGAGGTCTGCTCCTCATCCGTATCTGCACTTTGGCTTGGGCAGCCATGTCAGCTTCATTTTCCTAACAAAGTCACCATACCTTTTTCTTCATCTCCATTTATGAATAACATGAGGGCTCTGTTTAAGATTTTGTAATTTGTCAACTAAAAGCATTGGAAAGATGACTCCACTTCGTGACCTCCTTCCTAAGAAAAAATTGTCATTGGAACACCTGTAAATTATCTGAGGTACTGTGTCTGCTGGTAATAATATCCTATTTTTTTTCATTTTCTAATTTTAAATTTGCACTGCTCGTATCCATTTATGTGTATCTCCCAGTGAGTTACTGTGTTGTCCTGAAATTGTAGGCTATTTCCACCAGTTTATACAGCGTAAGTCCAGTGGGGCTGGGTGCATATATGCTGGGGAAGGTAAATCACAGCGATTATTACCTGTGGAGGGAGTATTCCCGGCCACTTGCTGAGCAGAGGATGCTGCTGCTCCTGTCTGCGGTGGCAGTGGCTTCTCCAGCTGCTGCTCCAGTGGCTCCCCTGGGACAGCTACACCAACACCTTGGGGGCCATGACTCCCCAGCACCCCCTTTCCTTTTCCTTGTCAATAGATGAACTCTAGTGCCCCCAGGGGAGGTGAACAGCTTGGCAGCAACACAAAAACTTTTAGACACAAACTCTGGGGGAAGTTTTATAAACATTGCACTAATTTTTTAGAAAAGGTAGTGAGGCTGTAATCAGGAGTAATGAGAGGAGGTGCAGTTCCAGCGTGCTGCTAATTAGGCACTAAAAACCTGAGCACAGTTGTCAGCACCTCTGTCTCCAGTGATAATTCAAAACGTGGTATTCCTCCCAGTTCCCCCTTGATGAATCAATAAATTGACATTCCGTTATAATCACAAGAAGTTAAGGCAAAAGCTGTTCACTTTAAGCTGTTACACACCCAGCTGTCCCTGGCAAAGTCAAGAGGGCTCATTCCAATTATTGAAACTAAGAAATATATTGCTATCTTCTTTATAAACAGTTACAGAAAATTGCACTTGTTATTTCCCCACAGCCGATGGCAGTAGTGCCGCTTCTTCGCTTGGCTAGAATCCAGCCCCAGCCTGTGCCGTGTGCCTGCCATGGCTTGTTTGGGAAAGCAGCTCCTGAGCTGTAATTTATCCTTCCATCTGGTGCCTGTGCAGCGTTACTGAAGGGTTGTGCTAATTACCTTGTATTAATTCAAGCAGAGACAAGCAAACTGCACTTTCTAATTTGTAGGTGGGATGGAGATGTGGGACATCGGTCCTGTCTTTAACAGCCTTATGTGCACACAGCCAAGCTGTGATCATCCCAGTCTCTCCAGGAGAATGCTGTGGGAAACAGTGTCAAATGCCTTACTGAAGTCCATGCAGCCAACATGCACAGCCTCTCCCTCATCCAATAGGCCTGGCACCTTGTCACAGAAGGAGATCAGGGTGGAAGACCTGGACCTGCCTTTCACAAGCCCATGCTGGCTGGGCTTGGTCCCTTTGTTGTCCTGCATGTGCTGTGTGATGTCACTCAACAGGACCTGCTCCATGAGCTTTTCTGGCACCAAGGTCAGGCTGGCAGGTCTGTAGTTCCCTGAATCCTTCTTCCAGCCTTTGTTATAGATGGGCCTCATGTTTGCTGACCTCCAGTCAACTGTAACATCCCCAGTGAGCCAGGACTGCTGGCAAATCATAGAAGTGGAGAATGGATTGGCGTGGAAGGGATCATAAATATCATCTAGTTTTAATCTCCCTGCCGTGAGTAGGAACACCTTGCACTACACCAAGCTTCATCCAGCCTGGTCTTTGAACACTTCCGGAGATGGGACATCCACCTGCCTGGGCAACCTGTTACACTGCCTAACCACTTTCATAGTAAAGAATTTCTTCCTAATATTTAATTTAAACCTACCCTCTGATGGAAAGTGGCTCGATGAACACCTGAGCCAGGTCATTCAGTACCCTTGGACGAGTCCTGTCCAGCCCCATAGACTTGTGTCTAAATGGTGTAGCAGCTCTAGGTAACTAAACATTTCCCCTTGGAATGTCCCCTTCATTCTTCTCCCCATCCCTGTCTTCCATCTCAGGGGGGTACCCTGTAAACTCCTTTTGGCAGGCCACGTTGCAAAGGTTGCAGACTGTATTTATTGCTGAGATCTTGGAGGAAGAGAAACTGACTGCTTTTCTTTAGAAAATCCTCACTTTTCTAGATCACACTCTCATCTTCTCTGTTTCCAAAAGGAAAGCACACACACCGAATGCAGGGCTGTGTAGAGGTCTTAGGTGGCACTGAAACCATCCAGCACATGAGGTCTGTCCTTGAGGTGCTGGTGATGCTCAGGAGGCTTTTGGTCCTTGGCTGCTGCTGTGCTGGACCCTCCATGCCAGCCAGTGGCTCCCCAGGGCAACAGCTTGTCCTGGCTAATTGAGTCTTCCAGCCTGGGAGAGGCCTAACCATGAATGGCAGGAAAGGTTCCATGCTTGATTCACATCGGATCAAAAATCCCTAAATGGAATTTAGGATGACAACCCTGATAGCTGGCATTCCTGTTCTTAGTAACAGGCTGGATTAGCTGGGACATCCAAGGGGGTGTGGCTGTTCATCATCCTTGCCTGTGGTTCCTTCATGCACTGGCTAGGGGCTCGGGACCCTCTCCCCTTGTCACTTCTTCTGCCAGCAATGCCCTGGGGCAGAAGGACATTTCCCAGAGCTTTAAAGGCTGGGAAACTAGAGGTGAAGTTGTTCATTCTTCACCTGACATTTACCATGGAAGTAATAATAAAATCCAGATCAGCAGTGACATAGAGCTGGCCGGAGGTTCTGAACCTGGGAGTTTGATGAGACAAACAGATGGGTTGCTTTAGCTTCAGAGAGGAGTGGGTTTGTGCTCTCAGCCCCTAGTGAGGTGCTGGGGTTCCAGCTGCTGCCCCAGTGGGCCCCACGGGATCCTCTCCTCACCCTCTGCAGCTGATGACTCCTCCTTGCTGCAGGGTGGCTCTCCTCATCTAAGAGACCATCCTGTGAAAGAGCTTTCCCCCAGTTTTGTGCCTTACCCACAGCCTTCCCCCCATGCTCTTTCTACAGCAGATTCTGAACCAAACCCATGCCAGACTCAGGAGTCTCAAAGGTCATCAAGTTTCTCCAAGCTTTACGTGTGCTGTTGGATGGGTAAAGGAGAAAACACAAATAATTGTTTCCACTAGTTGTCTCTTTTAAACTTTTCATAGCCGGTTTTCTTGAGGCATTTTCACTCTTGAGGAGTGAAAACCATCTCTGAGGGCTGAAGATGGAGAAAAAGCTCCCTGCCAAGTGTCAGTGACTTTGCCCAAATCCCAGGGATGTCTCCTTCACACCACCACCCTCCCAAGCTTCTCAGATAGTTCTGGTTTTTATAACAGCACTGCCCCTGTACCTGTACCTGTACAGGGGACTGTGCATTTTTCTAGGCCGAATCTCTTTTTTTTTTATTTTCCATTTTAGTCTACATTTTCCATTTTAAAAATTATTCTTCTTCCAATACCTCTACTAAAACACACACCAGGGCTCATTTTTCCTAACTCTTTATAGTCCTTCACTACATTTTAAGTTTCTTGTAGGGGCCCGCAAAGCTTGGCCTAGGGAGGCTGGCCAGAGGTGGGGCACGGTTAAGTAATGTCAAGATCTTTTAATTCCGTGGGTGATAGGAAAATATTAACCCCAGTATCAGTGTTAGGGCCTTAGTTCTGGTCAGTGTGCCTAGCAGTGCTCACCTGGTGTGTAGTTCTCTTAGAAATATCCTAAACTAGGGCATAACCTCGCTACAAGGAAACACCCCAGGAGCTGGCCGCTGGCTTGGTGCCCAAGCCCTCTGCTGTGGACAATGCCCTTGAAATGTAAGCAGGATGCCTCGGCTGGGAGCGGCCCGGCCGCCTTAGGGCAGCCCTGAGGCTGTGCTGCCCTGCTGCAGCTCTGCACAAAGCCAGAGCCGGCTCTGCCCAACCCACCCCGCTCGGCAGCTCTTGCATTTCTGTAGGTGCTCCTCTAAGCCCTTAAATAGCCCCTGCTGCTTTGAGGCTAGACACAGGTATTGAAGTCCCGCAAATATTTCAGCTGTCATCAAAAGCAAGAAAGAACTTGAGTAGGCAGCGGCTTATTTTTAGAGCTGATGATAAACCCGTGGAAAAGGTTTTGTGGTTGTGTTGTGAATATCTTTCCACTTAATAAGAATTATTCACCCACTCTGCCGCAGTTTGCTTGTCTGGAGTAGGCAGTGACTTGGAGTTTCAGTCACAAATCCTCACTCTCCATTTCTGAGGATCCCTCCTGGCACAGTCTACTCCAGCCGTCTTGGGGACAGTGCTTGTGTCAGCCCCTCCAGTATGTCTGACAAGGCATGGGAGAGGAAAGTGGTCTGTCAGCTCGCTGCCATCAGCGGCGAGGAGGGGCACCTGGCAAATAGAGAGTGGGGACTGGGGGTCTTCCCCTCTCCCCAAGCAGCTGAGGATTGCATGCTGCTTGCTGTTAGCGAAACAGACCACCCCCGTCTTCTTTAACGCTGAAAGATACAACCTGTTCTTCTGGCAAGTGCTTCTAGAAAATCTCCGGGCAGCAAGGTAACAGTCTCCCTCATAGAAAGGCACGCCGGCATCATGATGGCTCAGGTCCATGTGGTTAACCAGTCTCTTGGATAATTAATGGATGTTTTTCAAATCGGTAGACCCTAAAGGTGATTCTATTATTCAAGGTAGTAACACTAGAAAGAAAGTGGTAAGAGGCCTCTGGGCTGTGATGAGCAGTGGGTGTACATGTAGCTGCAATGAGCAGTGGGTGTATGGATAGGACAGCAGCTGCCAGCTGAGTTTTCCCACGTTAGTTAGGACCTCTCTGAGAATCAGGTTGCACTGAAAATGCTAAAACCTGCTTGCAAGCAGTCCTAACCGTGATACTGAAACTTGAACGGAGATGCGCTCGATCTGGAATGAGATGAAAAGTCCCTGGGGTTGGACAGGAAGAGGGCCTCCATCTCAAAGTCCCTTGCTCTCTGCAGCATTTTCTGCTGGCTTGCTCAATGCAACTCCCTCTCAGATGGCAAGAGACTGGGCTTTAGAATCTTTTCCCTTCTCTGTCTATGGTACCATGTGGTGTATTTTATTCCAATGAGAGACAAAAAGGGAGAGATGCTGGAAATGTGCATTGCAAGTGCCTCAGTCACTTACCAGATCTTCCAGTGAATATTTCTCACCTCACCCAAAACATTCTCATTTCAGGTATATAATGTGAGAGATGTAATTAAAGAAGGAGAGATCTGGCAGTGCAGCAATGAGTGCCTGCTGGAGGGCAAGAGGTGCTGCCTGCAGCCACGGAAGCCCGGAGGAGCTCATGGGCAGCTTGGGCCAGCCATGGGGGGATCTGTTTGGCATCTCCCCTGTGGGAGATGGCCCCATGGCCCCAGCTGCTCAGGATTCAGTGGCCAAGCTCTCACCTGGACAAGAATGTTCATGTCCCCAGCAGACAGGGCAGTGCTAACGTGCCCTTCCAGACCAGAATTTCCCCAAAGGCACAGCCAGACCCAGCCTGGGTTACCTAAAGCAGCTCATGTATTTTAAAGCAGAGGCAAGTAAAAGATCCAGTAAGACCTATAGGAAGGTTTCCAAAATGCTTTTTTTTCTAAATCCAAGTCTGTAGGAAGCACAGGTGTTAAATTGCAACACTCACACTGGGCAGCTTGATTTAGTAGGTCAGGTTGAGCCCAAATGTAACTTCGTTTGATTTAGTAGGTCAGGTTGAGCCCAAATGTAATTTTGTCTGTCCCTCCTCTGCCTGCTGTCCTCAGATGTAGGCCAGCTTCCTTTTAGATACAGTCTAATGGTGAAAGGTCTCATTTCCAAAGGCCCATCCCAGCTGTGCCACCTGCTGCCTCCAGCAAAGTTCAGGAGCTCCTGGGCTGTGTGAAGAATCAGAGCCCCAGCACATCGCACACACAGCCTTTTCCCTGCAGGTCTGCAGGAGCCTGGAATCAGCTGTGATGTGAGATCCCTACAGAGCAAAGGTTCATCCAGCTCAGTGACTGGTTCAGCGTTGTCCTTTGCTCTCCTCCTCTTCTTGCTGTGCCACACTAAGGAGCATGAAGGGTGTAGGAGTGCTCATCCATGTGCGGCTGCTTGGAAGGGGAGTGGGAAGGGAAGGAGCAGCTGGCTCTGCTGGCATGGGTGCTGTGAGAGGCAGTCGTGGGCCTCTGGGGTTATTTCTGGTGGGGATTGCAGAGTAACTTGGAGAAACAGCATGCAAGCACTAGGGCCTCTCTGCTCAGCCCAGGTACTTGCTGGGTTCCCTTAGTCACCTCACTTATGTCTTCTCCAAGAAAGGCTCTTGCTGTTGGGAGCTTGGAGAGGCCTTGTTCTTGGAAAAAAACTGAAGCTGGCAAGAGGAAAGAGAGAAGATGTTCATTAAAGGAGGGAGCACATGTGGAATATCCTTCTACATCCAGAGGAGCAGCAGAGCAGTGGGAAGACAGGAAATCTTTAGGCTGCCTCTCTACAGCTGCCTTCAGCTCCCCCTGCCTCCCTAGGGGAATGACTTCGGTAGGACTGACTCACAGAACTGAGTGCTTCTTTAAAGTCTGGAGATAAACATGAAGGGTTTTATGAAACCCTCTGATGCTGCCCACGACGGGGGTACAGGACAGCACAGCAAGAATGGGACAATAATTCTTGCTACACAAATTTGCTGGTGGATCAGGGTTGGAGATTTTGCAGGGTGCCAGAGGGATGCCAAAACATCCCTGCCCTGATCTAGGAGGGTGGGGGCCCTGGCAAGCCAGACAAAGCTCCTGGACAGGACAAGGCCTTTTGCTGCAAAACTCTTGCCAAGAAGCTGTGCTACTCCTGTCCACCTGACTAGCAGCATGCTCCCATCTGCCTCCCTTTCACAGAGTCACAGAATATTCTGAGTTAGAAGGGACCCACAAGGATCATGAAGTCCAACTGTAAAGTGAATGGCCCGCACAGGGATCAAACTTGCAACCTTGGCATTATTAGCACTGTGCTCCAAACAACTGAGCTCCTCTCGGGGTCTTTCCTCCCACCAGCTCCTGTGGGATCTTGACCTGCCTGTTGGGATTGCATTGGGAGTGCAGCTGTAAATACAATAGCATATTATTTATTTCAATTAACCTGTTTTCCGATTAGAGCAATCAAGTCAGCAGTCATACATCTCATAGAAAGTGACTCCAATGTATTTTTTTGATGGCTGATGCTGCCGCCTGAGTCACAAGAACCTGGGATCCAAGTGTTCAGGTCCCTGAGCTTGCTCCTTTCCTGGTCCTGTGTCCCTTGCAGATGCTTTCTGCCACCCAGCTAAGTCAGCGTGTCAGTGCCATCAGCTCTGGGAAAGCTATGAAGTAAAACCCTTTGCAGTAGTATCACTATTTTCCTGTGCCATCTGCAGTGTTCAGGATGGCACCCACTCAGCTCCTGGGCTGAAAATGCGAGTGAAAGTACATAGGATCATAGAATGGTTTGGTTGAAAGCTCACTTAGTCCATGGCCGGCTACAGACATGATACACCTCCCACTAGACCAAGTTGCTCAAAGCCATATCCAACCTGGCTGTGAACTCTTCCAGGGATGGGGCATCCACAGCTTCTCTGGGCAACCTGAACCAGTGCTTCACCACCCTCACAGTAAAGGATTTCTTCCTAATATCTAATCTAAATCTCTCCTCTTTCTATTTAAAGCCAATTCCCCAGGTCCTGTCACCACAGGCCCTGGTAAAACATTATGTCACCCTTGCCACCTGCTGTGTGCGGTGTGTGGGTGTGGGGCTATGGTCCCTCTTGTGCACACACCAAAATCTGTCCCTGTCCTCAGTTCAGGAAGGGAAGGAGCAGGAGGTGGTGGCTGGGAGTTGTGGCAGCTCCTGCCTGTGCTCCCCTGTGGGCGCAGGATGGCTGCTGGGGTGTCAGGAATATGTCTTGTGCCTACAGACGTGGTGGTGAGAACCTGCAATCTTGTTGCTTTTATCTTCAACAAATTCTATGTAGGTGGAACCAATTATATATAATGTACTTCAGTTTCCTAAATGCAAAGCACAGGAGGCTAAAATGTGCCCTAGACTGACGTCAGGAGTATTTCAAGTGTATAGCTGAAGGCAGTATCCCTTTGATATCTGTCTATTAGTATGTTTTGCTGACATCATGGGTAGTTTTTCCTTCCATTCATCTGTTTAGAGGGGGTTTTTTTAACTGTATTTTAAGTAATGATTTTCACCAGCAGAATGAAAGAGAATTAGCAGAGGCCAGGATGGGCGTGCATGTAGCTGTTGCAAGAATATGATGCCATAGAAAATATTCCCTCGAGCTTCCTGAGTTCAGAAATAAGCTCAGAGTCACATTCTCTGGAGGTGCAAAGCACATCACGCACAAGCCAGTGGACTTCAAACTGTGCATGTGTCTCCCAGCTCTTGGGGACCCAGGTAATGGTTTTATTTTCCTAAGCACATCTATTCAGTAAGAAGTGGTTTCTCAGTAGCTTTGGGAATCCAAGAGCTGGCTCAAGGCTGTGCTGGCAAATTCATTTCTGTTGCAGGCAGCAGTCAGGCAGCAGGGAGGGGGCAGGGTGGGGGACATGCTGGGGCACATATTTGAGGGGGTTGAGGACAGGGAATAGCCTTCAGGGGGCATGGGCTGGGCTTTCTAGGGGCTGTTGGTAGGGCTCTTCATCCCACACCTTCTACCTCATCTCCTTGGGGAAGGGAAAACCTCCCATTAGGCTCTCCCAGGTCCTGGGAGCCAGAGCCATCCTTATGGCCATGCTGCTGCCTCACAGTGCCCCACTAGATCAGCCCACATGGAGAAGGTAAGGGGTGCACAGGGAGTCAGGGAATGAAGCTCCCACAGGTAAACAGATAAAAAGACTTCCCACAGGTAAACAGACCTGCGAAGGGTGCGAGATGCAGACTTTCCATAACTCCCAGACCTTGAGCAGACAAAGAGGAGTCCCTGGGATTGCATGACAGGCTACTGGAAGATGTACACTTCTTGCTCATATGGAAAATACTACTAATTTGTACTAGGATAGAGATTTATTTATGAGATGCTGGGCTTATTTAGCACACTCAGTAACCAGCCGTCTCCTTTTCACCAGTCAAGGCTTTCCACCAGTTCATGCAGGCCCCAGTGCCTGTATCTTTAACTTCTCCTGATGTTTCCAGTGCATGGGGGAAAAGATGGTGAAAAAGAAGAGGGTTTATCTGTCTCAGAGAAGGCCACATTTTCAGTAGCCACTGACAACATTCACATTTAATCTCATAACATGTATTCATAGTAATGCTTCATGCTGTGGATTTGGTATAAACTGTAGCTTTACATAAGCTGCTTCTTCAGAAAACTCATATCAAGCAACTAATAAAGTGTAATTAGTAATGTGGGCCTTTAGTGATGTTATTTTAAACAGGTTGTTCTCCACGGATGGTAACTGTCAGTCTGTTCTCTGTATCATTTCCTTGAAAGCTCTAACAAGTACCTCTGCCCCGCTGATAAGGGCACTGCTCAGGGAGTTGGGAAATGAAGAGAGAACCTGAGCACAGAGGCAATTAGATGAAAGTACATCTTGTCCCTTAAAAAGCTGGTCCTGTTAAAGAGCACTCAGCCCAACACACTCAGGTCTGAAAGAAAACACCCTAAGAGGTAATCTGGGGAAAATTGCTTTGCAAAAACAACATGTACCAAACCCACTCAAGATAAAGGACATTCAGGTTCCTGAGCAAGTCAGCAGCCATCATCCTGAGGGCTGTCTATACCAACAGCTCTTGGCAGCTCTTCTTCCTTCTGTGCCTCTCAGTCTTTCCCAGTATTCCACAGCTACCACGCACTGCCATATTCACTGCCCTTCTTGGATACTGAGGAAGCTGGAAGTGCTCACTGAGCCACTTCCATAGAATAATAAAGTCACAGAATGGTTTGGGTTAGAAGGGACTTTTAAAGAACATCCAGTTCCAACCCCCCTGCCATGACCAGGGACATCTTCTACTAATCAGATGGCTTAAAGGCCCACCCAACCTGGTCTGGAACATTTCCAATGATGGGACATCATTTATCAGAGTCCTGGCTAACTAGGGAGGTCCCAGAGCCCTGGAGGTCAGAAAATGTGGCATCCATTTACAAGAAGGCCTAGAAGGAGGATACAGGGAACTACAGGCCTGTCAGCCTGACCTCGGTGCTGGGGAAGGTCATAGAGCAGATAATTTTGAGGGCCATCACGAGGCATGTGCAGGACAACCAAGGGATCAGGCCCAGCCAGCAGGGGGTTGTGAAAGGCAGGTCCTGCTCTTCCAACCTGATCTCCTTCTGTGACAAGGTGACAAGCTCAGTGGATGAGGGAAAGGTTGTGGTTGTTGTATGTCTGGACTGTAGTAAAGCCTTTGATACCATTTCCCACAGCACAAGGGTGTCTGGAGCACGAGTTCTTATGAGGAGCAGCTGAGAGAGCTGGGGGTGTTTAACCTGGAGAAAGGGGGCTCAGGCAGGACCTTATCATTCACTACCTGAAAGGACGGTGTAGCCAGGTGGGGGTCAGTCTTTCCTCCCAGGCAACAAATGACAGGACAAGAGGAAATGGCCTCAAGTTGCACCAGGGGAGGTTTAGATTGGACATTAGGAAAAATTCCTTCCCTGAAAGGGTGGTCAGGTATTGGAACTGGCTGCCCAGGGAAATGGTAGAGTCACCATCCCTGGAAGCGTTTAAAAGGCATTAGAAGTGGCACTTGAGGAGGTGGTTTAGTGGTGGACTTGGCAGTGCTGGCTTATTGGTTGGACTCGATGATCTTAGAGGTCTTTCCCAATCTAAATGACTCTATGATGCTGTTTCACCCCACCACCACAGTTTTCCCCAGCTCTCCAGCACTTCCCGCCCCTGAATTCAGCCAATTCACCCCTCCTCCTGCCCAGTCCCCAGGGCTGTCCTCTAATCCCTGGCTGCAGTCCTTCTTAGGGCTGGGTCAATTCACTCCTGCAGCAGCAGCAGTTGAGAGAGCCATGGATGGCTGGGGAAAAGCTGCTGGCTCAGAGACCAAGCCCAGCCATGTGGGATGGAGACCGGAGCTGGGAGTGGATGTGGGGGGATGCTGTGCTTCAGGAAATGACTGAACATATCTGGCTCAGAAAAGAAGGAGATGGGGGCAAGAGCAAACTGAGGCCTAGAAGCTGGCCAAAGCTGCACACGGTACAACAGTGTCAAGAGAACTCCAAACGCCAGCCAGCAGCCTTGGGGATGCAAACATTTCTCCAGAAGCAGGTCCTCTGAAGCCACTAATGCTCAAAAGTGTTGTCGTTTCCCTTATTTCATGCTTGCAAGTGGAGTGGAGTGATTTTGGCTCAGTCTGTTCCCAGTCCACCTGAATCTCATACCTACCCTGGAAAAGTCAGCACAGAGTTAAAGCTGATAAATTTAGACACAAAAGAACCTCCTCAGTTGCAACAAATGTCTACACAGTGGGGAAAGTCATTAAGCCTTGCCTAAATGGACTATCCTGAGCTGGGGAGCATCTCTCCATAAATGAGCAGGAGGGAGATAAGTAAACTGCACTGATGCAGATGGAGAAATGCCACTCTGCCCTGTCTCCTTGATGAAGTCACTGGCTGTGCTGCATTTGGTGAAGTATCCAGACACAGGCTTGCACCAGGTTTGTTTTCTTTCTATTGTTTCTTTCTGTTGTTTCTTTCTCAGTCAGGCCCGGAAAATGCAGCTCATCCGACTGATAAGAGCCCCCAGAAAGCACACCGTGTTTGGTGTTAAATGCAGGCACATCACTTCCTCAGCCTCGCTTCAGTCATCACTACACATGAAAGCCGGCAGAGGATAAAGCAGTGATGAGCAAGGCAGCAGGAAGATCAGTGGAGCAGGGATGCTGTGGCAGGGACTGTGGCCTGAGAATCTTGTTAGTCAGAGGGACAGTCATGCTGGGGTGACTCAGCTTGGGAAAACGTGCTTTTTTGATGACTTAATAAAACATTGTTTAATTGTTAGGTTTTTGGATTTAAATAATCACTATCAATGACTCGTTGTTAGTGCATATCGAGGAAAGGGAATGTGATGGCACTAACTTATCCAGCAGGCTTGTAGCTACCACTTCAAAACATGCTCCACGTGGTGCCACCTGTAGCTCAGGCTTTCATTTATGCCATCCCTGTGATTTTGGTGGATTTACAGTTTTGTCAAGTGGGCACCATTTGAATGGAGTTTTCCCATGCGGGTAGCCTGCCTTGAGCTCCTTGTTAGTAACAGGATTGTGGTGTTTCAGCTGTTTCTGAGAACTCAGTTAGGGGGAAATGTTTCGCAGATAACTGTTTTATACATTGCAGGACGGAACAGTAGAGGTTCTGGTCTCAAAACACCACCACATGACATGAATGCTTTTGAAATTTATCAGCCTCTGCTTTCTCAGATCTCATGTGTTCCCCAAGACTTCTCCAGATCCAGCTTCTCTGGGGATGCTTTACACCAACACTGGGCCTGCTGTGCCCTGGCATACCCCTGTGCCCTGCCTGTCCTCCACACTGGCCATCTCTGGGGGACAATGACCCATTGCTTCCTCCACAGGGCAATGTCAGAGCAGGGCTTTCCCAGCAGTAGTTTATTTCAGCTCCTAGGTGCCACGGACCAGAGGCCAGAAAGCCTCTCAGCCCTCTGCTTTTCATACTTCTCCCATTGGCACGGAGAAGCAAGGAGGGGAAGAAAGTATTTTTGTTTGAATGCCAAACAGAAATAAGTTCATTCAAGGATAAAAGGTGTGGGGGGAGGAGGAGCAGGGCCTGAGGAGACAGACAGACTGGAGACAGCAGGGGCAGAAGGGGTCACGCTACCTCGGAGGGGATAAGCAGATGAAGAACAGCCTGTAACCAGTACAGCACACTCCTTTCTTAAAACCTGGAACAGGACCCAGCACTGGCAGCTCTCCACATTCCTGTGCAACCAGCAACATCTCTGCCATCAGCTGGCGGAGATGGCGTGGGGTCAGCAGTTGGGACGCACGGGCACTGGCACGTGGGCATCCCTGTGGGTCCTGCCGCAGCTTGTTGGCCACAGAGCCTTGCAGTCAGCTGCACATACCCGAAGAAAGCTTGTGTGAAACCTCTGGGCTTCAGCAGAGGGGAATTACTGCTCGTACATGCTCTGCCAAGGGAAGGAAGGGAGAGAGGAGGGAGCCCTCTGCAATGACAAAGTAGACATTGCTGAGAACACTGAGAGCACCTGGGAAATGCCACCACGGATTCAACCTCCTCTCCATTCCTCAGAGAGAAGGAACAATTCTTTCTTGCTTCATTCCTCGTTGAGTAACTCCATGCTTTAATCAGCAAATCCAAGTGGCTCCAGGAGCAGAGTCCTGCAGCACATCCCCTCCCGCTGCATCTGGCAAGCTCCTCATCCTTTTTGTAAGTCATTCAAGTCATCAGCTTGGGTCTGCTTGTCCAGGAAGACTCTGTCCCGGGCTCTCACTACTCACATCGCTCTTCAAATTCTGATTCCTCAGTGTATCAATTTTAAGTCCACTTATTCTCAGGCTTTTCAAGGTTTTCAAAGTACATCATGTACTATGGAAAGGGTAATCTCTATGCTAATAGGCGAGTCCCCAAAGAAGTACCAACCTGACAGTCAGAGTAGGATTGATGTCTTTGATTGCTCGTTCTCCTGTTCATTGCATTTGTAGCACTGAATGGTTTTAGAGATATTGCTGTATGTCACGTAGAGTTATTGCACCAGACTGAACTTAAACAGCAGCAGCCTATTGCCAATATTGAAAGTCCACACTAACTGAGAGCTATGAGCCTACTATTTTTTGTTCTTGTTTTGCTTAAAATTTAGCCCAAATCATCTCAAAGACGACAAGAAAAGTTGTGACAGCTTAAGCTCTGTATCCGTAGAGCTTTCTGGAAGATGGATTAGATAGTGAATTTGTTTTATTTGCCATATAAAATATAACTAAATAAAGCTATAAAAATGTTCACTAAGAATAATTCAGCACTGGCAGAAAGACAGATTATAACATCTATGCTCCTTCTCTTCAACAAGGTTTTACAGTTTTAAAGGGAAAGACTCCGAGTTCCTGAGAATGGAAACGGCTGCTCTCAATCACTCCCACTTGCAGCTGTGTTGGTCTAATTTTGCTCCGGTGCAGCCTGGATGGGTGCATGGGGACCCTGTGTCCCAGGGAGGAGCAGAGTATCCTCAAGCCTTACAGACTATACCACTCCCCAGGCACTTTGTTTTGCCTAAGAAGTATCACAGAGCATAAATCTTTTGAGGGGAGGAGGAAGGATAAACTACCAATAACAGCCACTCACTTCTCCACCATGCCTTCGGAAACCCTCTTCAACAACTCCTGCTCTTGTCCTTCCTGCAAGTTTCCCACGCCCACCTAGCCTTGGCCCCAGCCCATGATTTTGGGAAACATTTTCTGCCCTCCCCTTTTGGTCACCTTTTCCTAATTCCTTTTTTCTCCCTGCCTTCCTCACTCTTCTCCCTTTCGGCAAATTGTAACCTGGACAGTCTGGCCCTTCCACAGCACCTTGGCTGGTCTGGGTGTCCTTCAAGCAAGGGATGGCCACAGTCAACTCCCATCCTACCACCCAGCTGAGAAAACAAGTGGGGGTCCCCCAGAAGTCCTGTGCGCCCTCCTTAGCAGCCGAGGCTTTGCATGATCCGTGGATAAAGGCGACGCGGGAGCTGCCGCACCTTTGGTGGGAGCGCGGTGTCCGCCCGGCGCCGGGCAGGGCTCGCTCGGTGTCGCAGCGCCACCTGGTGGGACAGGGCGGCTCCTGCTGCTGCCCGGTGTCACCTCCCGGTGCCCTGGGCACCTCCCGGTCAGCGGAGCACGGCTGGACCCCGCCCGGCCACGCTCTGCGGGTGCCGCGGCTCAACCCCGGGACGGCAACCGAGCCCTGAGTAGCTGCTTGCTTATTCACCTCTCCCACCCCTCAAGCCTGAAAAGGGTTGGAAATCTTGAAAAACCTTGGAAAGCAATGTCCTTGCTTGCAGAAAATGCACAGTGGTTCCTTCTATACATGCACAGTGATTCCTGCCGTGGAGGATTAGCACGGAATTCGCAATAATGCACCCAAAAGGTGTTAACAAAGTTCCCACCACAGCAAAATTGGCTGAAGTCACATCCTACACAATCCTGGAGAAGGCTTCTTGGAGAGTAGCAAGATTTCCATCCCCTCTGCTTCCCATCTTGCTGTCTGTATGCAGCACATTTGAGCCCAGAGGCAAATTAAAGCCACCACTGGCAGAGCTGCTGCAGATCTCATGCTCCCTTGATTATATCAGGCACGCAGCCTATTGCACCTCACCGCATCCCCTTTCCATGAAACAGACATGCATTTTCCCTGAGGTTTTATAAAATTTCTGCTCTACATCCCACTGGAAGTCAGGCCAGTCAAATGGAGGGACAAGCTCAGGACATGGGGAAGGGCTCACAAATGGTGGATTCTAACCTTGTCCTGCCACACCTGTACATCACCCCCATTTAAGGGAGCCCTTTTTGTCTGCAGTCTAATGAGCTCCCAGGAAAAACAGCCTTCGGCTGTGTAGAGGCACGGTCTGCAGCTCTACAGGTGAGACCTAAATATTTTGTGGAGACCTGTGCTTGTGGGCTCCTCTTTAAGCAGCAGATGCGTGACCCTCGGGTGGGCAGTGCATGCCACACTGGCGTCACCAGCCCCTGCCACTCTGCCTCCCCTGCCTGCTGCACACACAAATGTGCCACTGGAAAAGTTATGAGCTTTTTATTGTCACTTGTGGAGTGAGATATTGAACCATCGAAGTGTTTATTCATTTCTGGTTATCTGATTGTCATAATGTTTCCAAACTGCCAGTTGAAGGTAAGAGATAAACTACAGCCAGCCTCAGACTGAGAGGCGCCTTTGACGTAGCCAGGTTTTTTTCACCAGGGGATGATATATTATTTATTGACTCACACAGGGTCACCTGGAAATACTCCATGCAGGGAATCGAAAGGGAAGAGTAAATACTGAAATCAAAGGCTGTCAGGACCTCCTTTTGCCAGTGGGATGGTTTTCCTCTGCTTGTGTGGCCGTGGTGGACACAGACTCATGGCTGGTGTCTCTGCTTCTTAGAAGGAAGGGAAAGTCCCATGCCCTCTGTCACTCCAAGAAGAACAAATGCAGCATGGAGAACAACAGGCATCTGTTTATTTATTTCTCAAAGAATTCTCTTTCCCTGTTTTCATAACCTTACTCTTTTAACACCAGCTTAGGGACGCCAAACTACTTAAAGGAGTAAGATGCAGGGATCAGCTCAGGGATGGTGGGAAGATTGCTGCCAAAGGAGATCCAGCAGGAGAGAATGTTGCTGCTCTGTAGATTTCCCAGGCTTGCTCTCTAAAATCTAATCCAAATCTATCCCATGAAACAGCATTTGAACTGTAAAATGAAAAAAAAAAAAGGCTTTCCCAAGGCTCAGGGGAGAGGTGCATGCTCAGAGCATTCGAAGATAACAATTTTCTGAACAAATCTTTGATGTTAGCCTTTCAGCACATAATTTCAATGGGAGGCAGGAGAGACATCCGTCTGCTAAAGGGAATATTTCCCTCTTCCATTCTGCATGCAGCTTTGCTGTTGCTATGGTCACATATTGTTATAGTTGTCTTTTATTAAGGAGAATCTCCTTTAAAGACTTTTCTACCCAATGCATCCTTCCAGCTCTCTGATTCATGAATGTATGTTTACCTATTTAGTCTGCCTGATGATGGTATTTTTAAGGCCTCAGGATATTTGGTTTCCAAGCACTGATAGAATTAATAGAGAAGTTCCCAGCATGTTCATGATTTCCTGAAGTCAAAGTCAAGTGAAAAGAGGTGGGGTCATATATTTTTATGTCCCTTTATGAAAAAAAAAGTGTGACGATTTTTGCTTTTTATCAACCAGAGATCAAAAATAATAGGCTGAAGTAAATTAATTAGTGTAATTTGTCTTCTTGGATAGAATGGCTTGCTGCCTTCTGACAGAACCTTTTCCTCACCTGTTTTTCAAGGGCCTGAAACTGACCTACTATGACATATATATGGGTTTTACAATTTCCCTGAAGTCTTTAGTACAGTGGGCAGAAGTGTCTTATTTTCAAAAGCAAATTGCTCTGCAGCAAAGCCTCGCTGTGCACCAGGCAGTGTGTGAGCAGTGAGGCCAGTGCCCTCTGCACAGGAGCCACTGGAGTTTCTGACATCTCCATGCCTGTCACTTGTTCCAGTGCCTCACCACCCTCACAGTTAAGAACTTCTTCCCTATATCTGGCCGGAATCTCCCTCTTTTAGTTTAAAGCCGTTACCCCTTGTCCTATAAATGACCTCACGGAATGATATCTAATCAGAGGAGACCCATATTGGGCTTCTCTTCACGTGCTCTCCAAGAGGGGAAGTTAATTGTTGGTAACTACTTATTGCCTTCTTTGGTTTGAGCACACAGAGAGGTTGAGCTGGCAATGTCCCCTCAATGCTGAGTGTAAAACGTTGGCTGAGTTCAGTCTGACCTGGCAGTGGGACAAAGCTTTCAAAGAAAATTGTGTCTGTATAAATATCATGAAAGTGGATATAGTCAGACGGAGACAAGGACCCTTTTCAGTAACTTTTCTGAGCAAACAGCTGCAGCTGAGCTTGTGGCTTGTCAGACACTGAGGAACCCGCACAAGTGAGAGCTCTTGTGAACCCTCCAGACAAAAGCAGAGCTGGAGCCAGGCTTATTGCCATTGGTGCTGGAGTCGGTCACAAGGCAAGCAGGCTGTGGGAGGCACAGGGCCGAGCACAGCTCCAGAAGCCGCTCCAAATCTGTCTCACCACCACTTTGCCTCCTTTTCCGGGTTAACCCCAGCTTGGTCAGGGTAAGAAGCAGTACACTGGTCCAGAGGAACAGAAAGCAGCGAATGTCACCCTGCAGCAAGGCAGTGATGGTGCTGGCTCTGCTGGACAGGGCATGTGTGCTGCTGGCTGGTCGGTATTGCAAACAGTAGAAAATCCTAAGGAAGCAAACGCAGCTCCAAAGCTGTGTCTTGCTGCTCCTGAGATGTGATGCCCAAGTGAATGAATGAGAACTGTTTTACAGGCCAGGCTGTGTCCTATACTACCACTGAAGGGCTGTTCTACCCCTTCAAATAGAAGGTCTGGGCTCTGTCCAGCTCAGCATGTCTGTGCCCACCACAGTCCAGCCAAAGCATTCAGCATTTGTGCTGAGGCACCTTGTCATGCTGGGGAACTGACTGCAGCCAGGGCCTCCTAAACTGCATTACCATGGTAATCTGTGCTCTGGCCTCATCCCTCTTGGTCACCCAGCACACAGCAGGTATCACCTCCTTCTTACGTCTCTCATCCTCCTGCCAAGTTCTCCATGGTGTAGTCAGTCTCCATGGCCCCGGCTGAGCTGTAGCTGCTGTCACAAGCCCCATTTTTATCAGGAGCATCCACTCTTGCTTTTGCTACACTGGTTTGCCACGGTTTGCTGTGCAGCTGCTCTGGGAGCTGTGCTGGTTCTTCTTGGGCGCCACAGTGCTTACATCTGATCACTTGTATTACACAGTGGGACTGTAGAGCCAGGACCAGGGGCCAGGCTTGAGTGGCTTTCATGATTGGGAGTTTTGTGCTCAGAGGTTGCTGTGAGGGTAAAGTGCTAAGGTGTTGCTGACATTTTGGTGGTGTCGAAAGGACTTGTTCGCTTTCAGGGAAAATGGAAAGGAAGGAAAGAGGAAAACAGGTGATGGAGTGACAAAGATGAAATGGCGTAGTCAGAAACACACCCTTTGTTTTCCTGGGGTGAGGAAGTGGAAGGGCAGGTTGATGGGGTTGCATTCCTCCTCCCAATCCTCAGCATCCCTGCATTCAAGGAGCACTGCCAGACCCTTGGCAGCAGAGCAGCTCCAAGAGTGCATCTCAGTCTCCTGTTCAACTGTGTGATTATTTGCAATTAGCTGTGTGTAAATCCAGCAGTTGGAGTATGATGGGAATTACCTGATCCAGCTCTTGAGCAGTTCTCAAAGTATCTGGAAAAGCACTGCTGGTCACTAAACCAGGCTGGCACAAGGATGATGGTGAGGTCATAGGAGCAGCTGTACCATGCCAGCCCAGCACCCTGCCCCCAGCAGGTGGCTGAAGAGAGAAGGAGGCTGCTTAGTCTTGTTAAAGTTGTGTTGATGCCCATCTCCAGTGGAGAAAACGAACAGAAGTGGTTCAAGGCAAAAAAATAGAAGCACCAAGCAAGCATACTGAGAGATTTCCAAAATATCTCTTCTTTTGCACAGTAATCTATGGCTTAGGGACCTACGACACCTCAGTGGATTTCACCTCCTTGAGGATGTCCAAAACATATGTGAAGCCATGCACATTTACCTTACATCCATAAAGTCGTCTCACAGGGAACCTCACTTTTTTAAACACTGTGTATCTCCATAAATTCTGCACTGTATAAAAATAAATCTCGTTTTCTTTTTCTTGAAATTGCAGCCTGCTGGTTTTGTGCGAGTCGTTCCCATGTTAGAAAAGGCTGATGGGTTGTTCCTTCATCGTCTTCCTGTTGTTTGTCATTTATAACCCGCTAGCATAACTTCCTGTCTTTTCCGGGGCTAAAGAGTTCTCTCTGCCTGTTTTTTTCCACACACAGAAGCCTTTCTGTACCTTTGTTCACCTTTGTCAGCTTTCTCCATATCTTCCCAGCCATAAAGTGATATGCCTTGTCACCTGCCAATAGCACTGTGTAAACGCTAAGTAAGGCCAACGTGTGCCAATCATTAAGCCCAAGGGAAATCTTTGGAGGTGTATGTACCCCACTGAGGTGGATTCAGAGCAAACAGACACAGTGGGGACCAGAGCACGGAAGGTGGAAAATCTGCAGCACCACAGACTGAGCAAATTCTCATGCCTGCAGAGACACAACATCCTCAAACAGCTGATAACAAATGCAAAATTCTCTGTGCTGAACACAGGAGAATGCCTGCTGAATCCCTGGAGGGACATGTCTTAAACATGGGAAGGGCTGGACTTACCCTTAGAGTAACAAACCTCACTTCTGGGTCTCCCTTGAACCAAGCAATGGACACAGCTTAAGTCAAAGAGCTAAGCCACTCTGCAGTATCCAGGTGTGTGTGATGAAATGCGAAGAGCCTGTGCTGGGAGGTACGGGTCAATGAACCATTTAAGTGTTTGCCTTAAATTCACAGCAGGGTCTGCGTTATACACAGAAAAGTCTCCAGATATGTGGGGTCTCACTGTTCTTACCATGTGGCAGCCTGGATCCTAACACCAGGTCCTCCTAGACTCTGAGCACAGTCCTTGGAACAGTGACCTTCTTCTTTAATGTCTGTCACTGAAATATATGGCTATAAAAACTGACACAAATCATAGCCCCTTTTTTCCCTCCTAGAGCTAGAGGCGACATCTGCTGCTCAGGGTGGTTTTGCAGACCCCATGTGCTGGTGACAACAGAATTAATGAACTACTGAAAAATCCCTCACAGCCCCTTCCTGTAATACTTTCCCTGATTTTTTCTGCCCAGCTCTGTGGATAGCACACACCTTGAGGATGGCAGAGAAGTTAGTCCAGTCCCCACCTGAACATATTTCAATCCACACCTCCATCTTGCCAGAAGAGGTCTGTATTGCCTGCTGTGCAGGTAGTCAGTGTACGTAAGGGAGAAGAGTGCAAAATACAGTTCTAGGTCACCTGACCATTTTAGAGGGAAAAGAGCCTTCTTTAGGTGATGCCTTTTCAGCCCTAAAATCACAAGCCAAACAAGACTAAAATGACAAAAAACAGTTACTGTTTATTGAAGGTCTGTCAGGTGCACTTATGGCAGAATGCCCCGACGATATAGGGCTTCAGCCCTTTTATAAGTTTAGCAAATTAGCATAATTCACAAGAATCCCCAGTTAGAAGTACATGAAGTAATTCCCCTTTTGGTTCAGCCCCATGCTGAAGCCTCCTCCCTTGCTTCTAGCCCCACATTGTTTATGTCTAAATACATGGGAAAGTGACATGGCCTTGGTGCAGTGGAGAAGAAAGATCAGAATAGGACTCCTGGAATGTGTTTGTCCAACAAAATACTGGAGTTAGCTTAAGAAACTATATAACTATACAATAATAGTCTACAGAGCTACGAATATATGAAAAATACATAAAAAGCAAAAACCTTTTGGCATCATAGGAGTGACTTTTCTGACCTGATGCAATGTCTGCTCTAGGCAGAGCCCAGCTGTACTGCAGGTGAGACTGCTTCTTTTCATGCATTTGCAGGAGGCCCAAGACCCCCGGTTCAGACATGGATCCTCATCTCACAGGGCAAACGCTTCCCCAGAGCCCCCAGTGGACTGACTTTAAGGAAGGCAGAGGAAAAGGTCACCATTATAGAAGCCTGGTAGGAATCAGACAGGCCAGGGACCCTGTTTCTGGTTCTTGGTCCCCAGCCTCTCTCCCTTCTGGCACCTTGGTGTGCTGGGATTTCCTCCTTGGCTGCTTCCTTTACCATGACACTGAGATCAGCTAAACCCAAAACTGTGTGGTTGTGTCTCTATGTGAGGAATATTGAGGCTTAGTGACAAAAGTGTAGGCACTGTTGCTTTGAAAATGCATTGCTAAGAAGAGGCTGAAAAATGTGAAATACAGGCAGCAAACGAGAACACAAGCAGTGCTGTGGAAGGAAGGAAGAGGCTATTACTCACAGCTCCCTAGCATCAGATACTGCAAGGTTTAAAACCTGGCTTTCAGGAAGATCCCAGAGCCATTTTTTTTTGAAGGCACAGCAGCCAGGTGCCATCAGAAAGAAATATTTTAATAGCAAAGTAGAAATTTGCAAGTAACAGAGAGAAACAGTTCAGCAGGGTCTGCAGCTTCTTTTCAAACCTTTCTGGAAGGCTGGAGGAGAGATGTCAGACGAGTGAACATGGGACAGAGCCTCTCTAAGGCAGTGTTACATTTTTTCCCTGTGTTATTCTTGGATAATATGAGGAGGTCAATGGAGGGTGTTTGAAACATCTGTCTGAGCCTCAGCAAAGAAAATAAGGGAATCCAGAACATTTTAACCTTTCATAACAAGAACTCCAAAGGTGCTGTGAGCTGCACGCGTGACTGCTACAAAGGGTATGAACATTTGTAGTGCTCTACATATTTTAGTGAGCCATGTAATTAATCTAAGTAACATCATCAGGCAAATTAAACCATTTATCTCCTCAGAGATAAACCAGCCATCAGAGTTTAAAAAAAAAATCAGGTCCCTAGTAGAATGGTTATCTAAGCGGGAAACTTTTACAGTTTTTAATTTATTTCTGCAGAATAAAGAAATGTCCTGATATTTCTGCAACAGATGAGCACAGAATAAAAGGAAATTAATTTGAAAAGCATGTTTTTCCCTGCAGTGTTACATCAACATCAGCCCTTGTTTTCAGAAGCCTTGTTTTTCATCAGCTGGTGTATGCACCTGGAAAGCTGGAGTCTTAATTCCAGTGATTGCTCCATCAGCTGTGGTCTTCCTCTTTCATATGCATACAAAAGAAGGCTTGAGCAATGTGCATAAAATATTCTGATGCTGAAATTGGGTTCAGCTGCTTTTCTGCTCCCTGCCATTTGCCATGCTTAAACTAAATGAAGTGTTTTTTCCCAGAGCTGAATTCACTCAAGTCTGAAATCACTGTCTAAGAACTGGGCATTTATCTTCCTTGCAGCCTTCCAGTCTCTCTCCTGAGCTCATGAGCAAGACCACAAACCAGAGCTGGCTGTGTTAACTGGAGGCCACAGCTCCCACTGCCTTTGCAAACCCACGCCTGGGCTCTGGCAGAACCTTACGTAGCTGAATAAAGGTTTTTGAGGATGTAGCCATATGAAGTAATGTAAATACTACATAAAAAGTAATCTTCATTGTGGAGGAGGAAATAATGCAACTTTATGAGTGGGAAGGTCAAGGAGTGTTATCTGCTATTACCCAGGAGTTTTGTGGTCTTCATTCACATTTGATCCATTTGCTTTTCTATTGACACTGGCTTGGGATAGAGGAAACTCACGTTAAAATCTGATTGCCTGTCAAGATCCTGACAAAGGAAGGAAATGGCCCTTGATTACAAGGCACCTGATCTGGCACTCCTTACAGAGCTCCCTGCCCCTCCGCAGGGCTTGCTGCCCCTTTGCTGGCTGCTTTTCGGGTGCTTTAGGCTGGCAGCAGGTGTCTGCTGTAACTTGCAGACTGGCTGTTATGATCGTGCTTGGGAAATACCTACTGCAAAAATTTCGGAAGAGGGCTCATCATGAATAACAGCATTGTCCCAGCTGGGTCCTCTTGGTCCCCTCAACCGAAGTATGATCAGTGTTATTCTTTGAAAAACAGTTTTCCATCTAACAGTAGAACATATTTACATGCCATTATAGATACATTACATGAGTATATAAACACATGCAGACACACACGAGGTTATACTCCAGGAGTAACCTGCTCACATGGTAAAGTTGGATTTCTTTTAAACACCTGTTTTAAAAAAGTTATGATAAGGTACTTTGTAAAACACGGGAAAAATCCTACAATCTAAGATTCAAAAAAAATAACAAATAGAAATTAAGAAGAAGGGGGAAATTTTGCAGAGGATCCACAGGTAATTATAAAGTTATTTTGCTTTGGAAAGTAGCAATTTAACAGCACCACTGAGTTTAAAGACATTCACTGGCACAGAACAAAACACCCATAATTATGTTCTGTCTCGTCAGGTCAGTTTTGCAGATTTTTCTCTCAGGGGGGTCTGAAAGAAAACTACATTTGTCTCCATTTTCAGATTTATGCCCATGAATCAGGGACTGGAATATGGTCTTCCATATTTGTTCATTGCAGAAGTTAGAGAAAGACTAAACTCGTCCCTCATGACTATTTCTGCTCTTGGTTTAAAATGCAGCAGCAGGGGATTCTCTGCCGGTGCACAGACAATCAGGAACACTGGGCCGTGGTAAGGGTTTAGTGAACAGCCCACCAGGAGAGAGGCTTTGCCCCTGCAAAGGGTTTTCTGGGCTTAGGAAAGATAAACTTTCCCATTGACGTAGGCACATGTGTGCCTGCACACACACAGAGCCAGCCAAAGCCTCAGGGACTTTTGCCACCATGCTGTTAATCATTATCCAAGCAGAGCTGTACTCTTTGAGATCTCTGACCTGTTTTGCAGCCCTGAAGGGGTTTATTGCAGCCAGCGCAGCCTTGGCCGGTGTTTGGATTGCGTGCTGACAGCCAGCCAGCTGGCCCTGGTTCAGAGCTCCGCCATACGGAGCCTTGCACGGCCACGCATTTGTGCTTCTTGGGAAAAGGGAGCAACGCCTGCTTCCATCAGCCACGGGGGAGTGGGCAGTCCGAGGGACACAGGGTGAGGAGGAAGCAGCCAGGTGAATTTCCCTTGGGTGATAATGAGGTCATGTGGATGCGGTATCTGCAAGAACGTGAAATCAGGACTGAGGAGCAGTCAGGTGAATAGGGATGGTGCAAGGAGAGGCCCTGTCTTCAGCAAACTGTGCCGAGCACATGAAATCTCTGCCTCAAATCTTACAAGATTCATGCACACAGAAAAATCTTCTCCTGCAGGTCTTTGTTTATGTCATTTAAAAAAAAAATTCAGGTCTCTGGGAGCTTCTCCTGAGTCTTTTATGAATTGCTGAAGCCTTGAACTTCTGCAAGAAATTCATTCAAGCTTGAATTAATTCAAGAATTTAAGTGTTGCTCTATTCATGCTCTCCTAAATTGTAGATAATTTAAAACAAAGAGGAATCAGAACAATTTTTTAAATCATTTTGATTAGCCAGTATCTTGTTGAATCCTGTGTGTCATTTCTGGTTGGTGACTCTCGGGGTAGGCATCTGCTTCAAATCCCATGATAGTGTCACATTAAAAAAATCCATAAAGAAGTGGAATTATGAATTCAAACCCAATAGCCTTGCTACTGAAAATATACTAGATACTCCTCAAAGATCCCTTCCAAACCAAACCATCCTATTGGTCTTTGAGTACAATAAGCGCATGATCATGCAGTCACTCAGGGAAGTCTGTCTTTGCTCCTAAGAGGGCATAAATGAAGAAAATTATTCCTTCTTTTCAGTACCAGAAACTCATTAAAATCCCCTGCACCAGTTCTAAGAAAGGGCACCTGCCCACGTTACATAGGAGACAGATCAGTGGGGTTTTTCTGGTTCAGGAGGCTGAGCCCTGGCAGAAAAGTGTGCTGCAATCAGGATGTAATCCTTCTTTCTTCATAACATGGAAAGGTGTGACTTTCATGGGACCGGGAAAGGGTTGTATTGACTTTTTTTTGCATATGTGGAAGACCACAAAACTTCGAGCCTCCCCTGCTGGCTCGCCAGTTCAAATCCCTGCACTTTGCAGAAATGACAGTTCTGTGCAGGAACTTGAAACTAATGGGACAAGGAAGGCTGCATACTATTGACAAAAGCCTTTTCATCAATTACAGCCAGCTCTCTGGGTGCATATTCCCAAAAACCTTTGAAATTCTGGGGACTGAATTACTTTGGTTGCATGTGTCTGTAATCTTCTTCAGCCTTACTCAGAAGTTTGCAGTAAGCAAATTTTATTCATTAGGGATAAAATTATAATTTACTTGTTGTTCCATTCCATTTTACCAACTACATCACAGGCAGTAATCTTGAAGGTATA
The DNA here is from genome assembly GCA_013397975.1 of Machaerirhynchus nigripectus. Taxonomy (NCBI): domain Eukaryota; kingdom Metazoa; phylum Chordata; class Aves; order Passeriformes; family Dicruridae; genus Machaerirhynchus; species Machaerirhynchus nigripectus. The sequence goes on from VZRQ01011018.1 coordinate 675,997, forward strand.
AAATATATATGTTCAGCAAAGGGCTATTTTTGAGCAGTCAGTAAGATACAAACAGGAAAGAACAGTTATGGGGAATTAGGAGTTGTTTTATGAATGCAAGAATAAAGCTCACTTCCAGCAGCTCTGTGCTCTGTGGCTTCTCTGGTGCCTAAGAAAGGGCAGTGTGTGTCCAGTGGGGACACACAGGGTAAAAAACCTTCCCCCAGCTGTCCCTGGAGCTGTCTTTAGATCTTGAAGAACAAGCTTCTTGATGACTGGGACAAGGGTGTTAGTGTGCACCAAAGGCGTTGACTGCCACACACTCTCTGTGGATTGTGTTTTTGGGGTGTTCCTGAAGGCTAGAAGATGATTTACACTGTGCTGGACATCTGAGGGTGTCGGGGAAGCATGTTTGCTCTTCCCTTGATAAAGATCTGGTAGGAGGCAATGATGCAACTGGTAACTTTGATCAGCGGAGGGTACAGTGCAGAAGAACAGGAATGAGACGTATAGAAGTGGAAAAGTTGGAAAGACAGTAAAAGAAACAGAGAAAAGCATAAGGGTTAACTTTGGTACCAATTTTCTTAGGATCGGGATGGAGAGAAGAGGTGAAAAGAACAGAGAAATGAAGAACAGACAGCCGTCTCCAGTCCTTTGATTTATAAATAAACCCATGGAAACCCTCAGTCACACAGGACTTTCATTTTCCAGAAGTGCCAAGTTGTGGTGCAGCAGACACCCGTGCCATGGCTGCGCAGGCTCGAGCAGGATGCCTCTGATGCCCGGTGTAGGGTGCAGCCCTCAGGACATCTCTGCAGACCCAGCACTGTCAGCACCACCCTTTGTCTCGTGGTCAGAAGACAAGCTGCAGGCATGACCGCTCCAAGATTTGTACCTGCTTAAATTAAGTTTCCCAAACATCTTGCTCCGTGTGCAGATCTGTGTGCATGCTTTGTCACTCAGGTACACGGAACTTTTCATGCAGGTATTTTAATATGACATTGTGGTCCCACATCCTAATTAGCTCCCCTGTGGAGGTCCCTGGCTGGAGGTGTGTAGTTGGGAGCAGGAGGTTCCTGTCCTTCTCATTACTTTAGGTGATTCAAATCCTTCTTTCAAATATAAGAGCAAGCCTTGGAACTGGAATTTCATGACTTACAGTCACCTTCAGAATGCTGAGGCTCACTAAAAGGCCACCCACGCAGGGTTTGGGCACTGACTTTGCACCAGTGTGCACAAAATGCCACTCATGGAGTTGCATTTTCCATAAACTGCCACACAACAGAGCAAGTGCATTGCCTGTATTCCTCTGAGTGGTGTTACATGGTATGCAAACACTTCAAACACCTTTATATTTCTGTAGAATAACATAACCTGAAACAGGAGCAGAGCAAGTTCACACAATTAAGAGGTACCAAAAAGTGACGGTAGTTGATCAGTCAACTGACTAATTGCATTTGACTGCAGCAAGTAGAGATTCTTCTGTCCTGTGTTTGCTTGCAACCAAGCGAGGAAGAGAACTGGGTTGCCTAAATGGCCTGGGGCACAGGCTACCCAAGGCAATCAATTGCTTCACTCAGTCACCCTCGCTTACGGGAAAATACAAAGAGCTCCCTGGTAGCCCTGGAACGTTTAGCCGAGAGGCTGCCTGCGAAGAAATGCTCAGGATAACAAGCATTTTGTATTTTTGATGAATTTCTAAAATGTAACTGCTATTTTATCACCTAATCAAGCTATATAGTAGTATTTTATTACCAAATCTGAAATTTATTACAGCTGATTTGTGGTTATACACCAGTGTTGAATTAGTGCTTTATTACTATAAGTAACCGATAACACACACACAATTAAGGTATCTTTGTATCTATCTCTATTTGGAACTGTTCCGACACCAAGTCCTTGTCAGTACTGAACAATTGTTATTATTAGTGACTGAAACAGGACTAAATTAACAGGTAGAGAAGTTGTGATTGCACCACTAAACTCCTAAGTAGTTTGATTAGTAAATAATATAGTAATACCAATTAAACATAACAGCTGCTTATCTCCTGGAGATTATAAAATAAATATATAGCTGTAAATATATCTTGTTATGGTACAGTGTAGTTTGCATGATTTAAAATACTTTTAAGAAATAATTAAGCTTTCTATGAAGTCAGGCACCAGAAAAAAACCGTTGTCTGTATCTCAACATTGTGAATATATCACCACAAAAACACAAGCAAGTAAAAGGAAAACATAATCCAGGTGATTTATGAGATATTATTGTGTGATTCTAAGTTCCAAGTATTGTTTCATGTTCCATTTTGTGTCTCTACCAAAAAAAACACCCAAAACCACAATCAGACGCAGCAGAATATGCATGAAAATTGTGGCCTCTTGGCAGAAGGGTTTGATCTTTGTGTTAACCTGGGCTTTGAGTTGCAAACATAGGCTGTATTTTGACATTGACCTTCCTGTGCTTTCAGAAAATCAAGGGTTTGAATCCTCTGTGTAAGTAACAAGACTGTGATATGTGATCCTAGCAGCAGTTTCCTTTTCCAGCTGCATCTCCTAGGCCAAAAAGGTTCCAAAGAACAAGAAATATCCCAAGGAGTTATTGAATAGTCCCCAGTGTGGCACAGCTCCTTAACTTCTAGCTCGGGAAGATCACGGAGCTGAGGTGGACACTGTGCTGCTGAGAGATGCTGAAGGAAGCAGAAATCACTGCACAGCATTGAAGCATAGCCCTGTTCTTGAGGTTCGGGTGTCTCAGAGGGGACACTGGAGGTACCTTATTTTCTGTTAGGGATTTAGTCTTCTGGAAAAAAATGTCAAAGAGCTCATATGCACAGAGAAGATACAAGGCAGATCAATTTGGGTTTCTGATAAAGAAAGTAAGGAAGAGGCAGACTGTGACATGAGTCATAGCTGCAGCAGCTGGGGAAGGTGGGAACAGAATGTGGGTTTCATTATTTCAGTTAAAATTTTCTTCTGTTTTTTCCTTCCTCAGTTATAATTTTATTCAGTTCCTCTCCTCCTCCCCTCTTCTCCCTCCTCCCCCAGGACTGGCAAGTGGGAAAAGCAAATGATGAAGGCCAGCACCAGCCACTAAAATTCAGCAGGCAGTAGGGCTGGTGAAAATTCCCTGCTCCCAGCATTTATGGCAGGGTGCAATCAGTGGCTTGTGTTTGCTATCTAAACAAAGGAGCTTTGGAGTTAGAGGGAAGGTCTTCCCCAAGAAGCTGCTGACTCCTGAAACCTGATGTCCTGTTCCTTATCAGGCCAGTTTATGACAGGTTTCATAAATGTTTTATGAGACCCTGATGACTGCATGGCTGAGCTGGGTGGTGGCAGCTGCCTCCAACTTTGTGCGTTATTGACAAAACATCAAAGACCAGATTTACCACCCTGATAAGATCAGATGGATAAGAATCCTGAACTGACTTTTCCCCCGTTTCCTGCATGAACAAACACGTTGCAGGATTTATTGACAGTGGCTCAGTCCTGAAGACCTTGTTTGGACAAAATTCCTGCCTGTTTCTGCACCCCTTCCCCTAGGCTTAGTGGAAATTCCACAAAATGGGCAGTAGAGTTTGAGACCCTTGTCTCACCATAAAGTGAGCCACCACTTTGACTGAAAACCTTTCTTCCAGGAGTCCCTGAAGAGAGGGATCTTGAGGGGATCATTGGTCAGGATGAAAGGAACCACCATGCACTGCCAACTTCCCAACAGTTTTAAAGTCCTGGTGCATAAGGCCTCCCACCAGATGTAGCAGAGCTCTGTCTCACTTCCATCTGCAGTCCTTAAGGATGGGATCTGCTGACCACCAGCTGAGACCAGAGGATCCCAGCAGCAGCTGGGAACATGGGCTGCATAATAGAGGCCAGCCAAGCCTGCCACACACAAAGCATCCGAATTTGGCACTTCTGACTTTCTAACAGCCAAACCCCTGGGAAGGTCCTGGGGTTGGTCTGAGCCAGGGTTTGAGGCAGTGCTTTTCCTACAAGAGATGTCTCTCCTAGGCATGTCTGCCAGCACGTCCTGCACCAGGAGAACTGTCAGCCCAGCTGGGCGCTGCAGTCCCAGGACCTAAAGGCTGCAAGGTGAGAGGGCCACTCAGCATGGTCAGAAGCTTTACATTACACCTGCCAGATTTAGGGTGTCAGACGTGCCAGCAAGCTAAAGAAAGCAGGTGACAAGGCAGGACTGCAGTGTGTTTCAAACAGAACTGCAGGTCCTAAGAGTTGACTGCTGTTACTATTTTTTGCTGTAAACTTTTTAGGTAATTGTCAAAAAAATGTATGTCTCTTTTGCAAGCCTGGAAGATAAATATTTTTAGTTTCTTGTCAGGGGATTATTTCATTATTAGTCAAAAAACTTTTTGAGATAGCTAAAAATAAGATACTGTGGAAACACTGGACTCAGTCATTCTGTGTTTGTTGATTTTTTTGAAGTGCAGTAGCAGAACAACTGTCTTTGAATGACACAGGGCATGCCTGTACTGTGAAGTTTGTTTTCCAGGAGGCCTGACTCCTGACTCAAAAAATGTTCAATAATAGGGTTTAGTGAGACTAAAGTATCACAGAAATTACCTTCAGAGACACTTTGACCAGCAGAAGAGATGGGTCAAGGAACTGATTTGCCCACAGCACCTAAATACAGGCAAGAGTACAAAATAAAGAGAGGTGAAGTGTGATCGAAATTCCAATCACCAAGAGCTCAGAGCCAGAGCCTGTGTTAAATTGGATTCTTCACTGCCAGACACACCTGGCCTGAGAGAGACTTGTGTTCCTCTGCTTGGAGAGCAGGGAAAGACAATCTGAACTCACCAGGAAAGATTTAGATTTTCTCATTCTGTTGTGTCGGATAACAGTTGGCTAAACAAGGGATTCTCCCAGGCTTGAAACATGCGATTTGCTGGGAGCTGCCGTCTGGTTTGAGAGTTACATTTTCTTCAGTCTCACTGAAAATCAAAGTCTAAAAAAAGTGCCAGTTTAAGCATTTTTCTTCTGTCCCTGATGCCAGAAGCTTGCTTCTCTACAGCTCGAAGGCAGATATTTATGTAAAAAGGTAGGACTCAGTGGCCATGAAATAGCCCATCAAGTAGAGATAATTGGGTTTACTCCTCTATTTGTGGAAGTATGAGTAACTCCACAAAGTTAGGGAGAGCAAGAAATCAAGCCTAGGGACCTGAAGTACCTGAGGGACTTGTTTTTTAAAAAGCACACATGGAAGAGTAATATACACACAATCTGTCATGGTTTTGCTGGACTTAGTAAGGACAAATACTGTGTTATGCTACAGGTCCAGTAATACAACATCAAGAAGCAGAATGTGGAGAAGCAGCTGCTGGTGGCTAGGAAAGGGGCTGAAAAAATTAAAAATAAGCAAAACACCTTGTTCGAAACATTTCATGTTGCTCACAACTCCTCTCTAGACAGTGCTGATCATAAATGTTGACATTAGTAATCATTTGGCTTCAAAATAATTACTTAATCCTCATGCTTATTGCTGCTGTGGGAGGTGGAGGTAAGGGTCTGCATGGGATTTGGCAGTGTGGTCAGGGGCCATCCTCACACAAGAAGGGTCACCAGCGGATCAGAGCTGATGGGGCCACCACCAGCCCCTGCACCTGGCCACCCCCCAGAGGCCAGATGAAAAGTGATGCTGGGGAGAGCCCCTGCTCCCCACTGACTGTGGGGCTCCACCACCCTGGGCTGCAGAGCAGCCTGTGCTGCCAGGGCTGCTGAGCCCTGACATTGCTGGGCTGTGCTTCTCCGCCAAGAGGTGTAAAAGCTGATTCCTAGGGAGAGACTGATTCCCAAGGGGCTTGGCAGGGCAGGAGGACAGGCAGCAGAGCCAGCACAGAGGCAGCAGCGCTGTCTTTTATAGCGAATGCATGCAGGTGGACACGGATCTTTATCTTCTTTGAATTTGTTTTCTAAACATTATCAACTCAGATTACTCTTCACAAATTTCACTCCAAAACTTCAGAGTAATTGGCTTTTACAATGCAGTAAAGAAAGATATTAACTGGTTTGGGGATTGACTAGACAACCATTCACACCACTCTTTTATCAATATTGCCATAATTTGACACTTGTGAATGGACGAGGATTGTAAAGCGCCTGCAGACCCTGTAAAACATGTTAAATGGAGATTAGTCTTACTGCTTAGTTTAAGCCTAGTAAAAGATAATTAAATTGACTGATGCAGCTGTAAATCTCACTTTTATCAAATCCTGGTTCTCTTTGTCCTTATGATTTTACAGCATCATTAATGTTGTTGTGACAATATCATTAATCCCCTCCTGCTGTTCGGAGAATGAAAGACTACCAGCAGACACTATAAAAATCTGCTCTCTCCTCACTAGTGTTATCTTTTCTCCCTTCTTGAATGTCATACAACTTAGAAACACATTTCATTCATGAGGTGATTTCATAAGCTGTAAATTATTTGTAAACACACCATATCGTTTCTTTCACTGTGGTTTGTGTAAAATGGTTTTATTAGTTTTGGCTTTTTAGAGGATTTGTTTTGTCAAGCAAAAAGGGATTAGAAATAATTCCCCAGTGTTCCTCAAAGTTTTGGTTTGGCCTTTTTTTTAATGCAACTCTTTGTAACAACACATAAGATCATCAGGCGTACAAGTGAAGGTACATCACTGTTTTGGAAACCCTGGGAATTCCATCTAAAGTAATGGTTTTTATTTTTCCTGAATTTATTAGACAGGGAAGATGAACTTTTTTCCACTTCTGATTTCCTAGTGAGGACTGTGACTGAACTGGGCATGGGGAGGGGGCGAACAGCCTGAGTGGGGAACCTGCAGCTTAAAGAGACCGTGTAAGAGATTCCAGTGCAGTAACTGGAGCTGCTCAGCCTGCAGTAGGCTTTGCACATCCTTCCCTGGTGCAGTGGCTGCTGGGGACATAACTCACCCCCTGCTTGCTCTGCCTGAGCTAAGACACCTCTGCCCTAAGACACCTCTGCTTCTCACAAAGTCTCTTCTGCCCACCACTGTCCCTCAGCATCTCCACAAAATCATTCCATCTTTCTTTTCTCTGTGTGCATTTCCTCTTTGTGACTGCATATGAGCTGTACAGCCTGAATCATGTGGCCTTTTAGTTTCCAAACTACTTTTCTTTCGGGGGGAAGGACACCTGCGTTCCCAAGATGTAACTGTGGATACTGGGTCATGCACCTTGAGTTGATCAGGGCACACAGAATCCCCTCTCTTGGTGTGAGGTGGACAATATAATCCCACCTCAAACAAGAGGAGACTTTAGATAAGTGAAGTTCAGATAACCACACTGTCTGTCTTCCCCAAGGTCAGCTGGCTCAGCAGGGCTTTATCCATATTGTTTTACCCAGAATATTTACCTGCGACCCAGGATTAAATCCCTTCAAAGACAGATATCTACTCAGGCACTGCACTGTAGGTGCTGGGTCTTACATGACTGAAATCTTGTGGGGTCCTCCTGGAAAAAAAACAACAGCAGCCGCCTAACAATCTGAATGCTTTTAGGCTTCTCCTAACAAAGGTCTCAGCAGGCTGCTTTTTCTGACTGTCCGTATTTTCCTGGTTAATTCAAGGTTTGAGGCTGTCCCTTAGGACTAACGTAAAAACAGAATTGTGCTGCACTTGGCTGAAGTCAATGGAACAAATTGACTACTTTAGCTCACTGTTTATGGGGGGGAGAGTTTATGTAAAAAATATTTCAGAGTTTGTAATCCGGCATTTAAGTTACAGTTAAGCCTAAATATAGTGCTTTAATCACAGCAGCTATAATTTCACTCCAGTATTTCTTTAAACTCTTTGGTTTGAAAGTCCAAAAGATAAGAAGTACTTCTCAGTAATGCAAACAGATGGAGAGCATGGAGTTCACCCAGAGATTATTTCTCCAGCCTGGGCTGTGCTTACCTTTTCAGCTCTCAGACAACTGAGAGGAAAAAATTGCATCTCAACTCTTTCAAATCCTTGAGGTGGACAAAGTTTGCCCTTCTGGAAAGATCTAGGGCAACACCAGCATCTCTTTTCTGTGTTGGCCCTGTAGATAAACAGCCATGGTGGTCCAGGGGTGATCCCTAAATCCTGCAAAGGGGAGGAAGTGATGAGGAGAGTACAATGGGATAAAGGAGTGGTGGGAAGAAAAGCATAGATTAGTTTGGGTTTGCTGTGTGCTAGGCCTAGCTGTTCTTATAAAAGACTATGTATGAAGAACTGGTGCAGCATCACCTTGAGTCCTGTGTGCAGTTTTGGACACCACAGTATAAAAAGAGCGTGTCCAAAGGAGGGCAATGAGGATGGTGAAGAGTCTAGAAGGGAAGCCGTATGAGGAGCTGCTGAGGTCACTCGGTCTGTTCATCCTGGAGGAGACTGAGGGGAGACCTCACTTGAGTCTGCAGCTTCCTTGTGAGGGGGAGAGGAAGGGCAAGTACCAAATTCTTGACTGTCATGAGCAGTGGGAAAACTCCCCAAAGCTGAGTCAGGAGAAGTCTAGGTTGAATATTAGAAAAACTAGAAGCACCTAGAAAAAGATGCTTCACCCAGGGGGTGGTTGGGCACTGGAACAGGCTCCTCAGGGAAGTGGTCACAGCACCAGCCTGTCTGAGTTCAAGAAGTGTTTGAACAATGCTCTCAGACACATGGTGTGACTCTTGGGGTGTCCTGTGTAGAGCCAGGAGTTGGACTTGATGATTCTGATGGGTCCTTTGGGTAACATAGAGTGGGTCCTGTCTGGCAAAGAAATTACCAGGAAAGAGAAACCTGTGTGAGCAAAACACAGAGATGACTGTGCAGGAGTCCCAGGTCTGGTGTGAGCAGCTCACTCCTTCCTGCTGCCTGCCAGGGATTTTGATCATGCTTAGAGGCCCTGACTCCTGTTCCATTGGATAGGAAGGGAACAGATATCCTGTGGGGCAGGTCAGTAGGGCAGGAGAAGCATTTTTCCAAGCTGGGGATGGCCTCTCACTGTTCAGAGCTGTCTCCCGAAGCCTGGAGAAACCCTCCAGCAGAGCACCATGCCTGGCTTCTTCCAGGGCACCATGACCTGGAAAATCCTCTTAGGCAGGTCAGCAGGTGCAGGTGCTTAAAAGTCCAAGGGCAGAGTTTTGCCAAAGTTCACTCCTTTATGGCACACAAAGTTCTGCCGCCACATCCGGGCGGCTCCACTGCGCCCAGGTGCAAGGCACAGGCTGTCCTGGTTCGGGTGGAGCACTTGTGCCCAAGCAAAGCATTGTATTTTTCAAAACCTGCTACAAACGAGCTCCCAGATGCATCTCTGGGTCCCCCAAATGGAGCTGTCAATGCTCAGAGTTGCAGTCACACAGCAGCTGGAGTGGCTCCAACATTTGATCCCAAACTAATGGCACAGATTATCTGGAAACATAAATAGCAGAAAATACTGAGTGTTGTTACTCCTCAATAAAAGGTGCACATTATTTGATTCTAATTATATTTAGTTCAAGTTGCTTCCTAATGATTAGCATTTGAAAGAGATGTCAACAATTTTCACTTTCTTTAAATGAAGATAGGCTTTTATAGCAGAGTATAAAGATATCAACTGGGAAATCTATGGCCATCAATGGCTTTAGTTTTCTCCCTTTATCTATTGGTATAGCCCTAATTTTACACTTGCCTGTTGAGGAAGCTTGTAAAGCAACTGCTGACCCTGTTAAATTTAGATTAGTCTTACAGCTCACTTAAAGCCAGTAAAGTGATAATTATATCCACTCTTGAGCTGTAAACTCCAGAGTACCTGGAATTAGCGCTATTCCTGCCACTGGCAATGCGGCTTCATTAGAATTTATACTGTCCCTGCTGCGGGGACCCTCCAAACGTGGAATGGAGGGAAGTGTCTGTCTGGCCACACCACCCAGAGCCTGCAGCCTCCTCTGGCCCATGCAGCCCTGTGAAACACTGCTTCATTGCTGCCACAAGGCGCTTCTGAGCCTTGGCACAAGGCTGATATGACAATACTTATCTCTAAATTCAAACCAGAGGTTACAATGTGGGTCAAAACCATTCAGTTTATCAGACAGAAAAGATAGCCCTGCCCTGTTGTTGGGGCAGACGACAAATGATTTTGTGTTATCCTTTCTTGGCTTCTACTTTGAAACAGCATTAGTCATTTGGGAACTGAAGCTCTCAGACTTTGGCTGAGGTTTCTTTGTGTCTCTGCTGAGCTTTGCAGCAGGAGAGAGCCCAAATGCCCCATTGCTTTTGTCATCCACAAGCCAAATGTGCCACAGCCCCATGGGGACAGCACAGGGTGGGCTCAGCAATGGATAAGAAGAGGAGCTGGAAGAGAGCATTGCAGTCTGTCCTTCCCTCATAATGACCAGTTTCTTGGGTCATTTCATTCTGTTCCTGTATCCCTGGCATCCACACATGGATTAAGAAACACAGGGGAAGACAGTCTTCTCTCAGCAGAACCTTACTATGTGCCACTTGGTTTGGAAGGGTGCCTGCCACTGCTTGTTTCTTTGGTAGGGGAAGGGATCTTAATTATCCCAAAACTGCTTTCTCGTATATCAAAAGGAAACAATTTTACATCAAAAAATTCATGCAAAGGAGAACAGATTTCAGGTTTGGTCACTGTGACGCAGCAGAAGGCTTATGAGGAAAAATGTTTTGAAATGTGTTCAATGCACTTTGATGTCTCAGTTCAAGTTTTGTGTGATTTTTTTAATTTCAAAATTTTCCAGGCAAGCACTGGATCATATTTTCTGAGAGGGTTTCTGTTGCAGACACTTGTCCATCTATAGTCTTCCCACTGCATCCGCCACTATCAATATCTTCTAGAGGCAGGAGGCAGGTGGAGTTTGGGCCTGAATCCAAATAACAGTTTATTTTCTAAATTTATTGAGACAGTAGCTGAGTAGTGCCTACCCCTGGTTGGATGCCAACTCAGTGGGAACATCTTGTGCTATGTCCCTGCCCTTCCTGGATGGGAGGGGATGAGATAGCTTTGTCCCAAAGTAACTACATGGGAGGAGCAGTTCAATTATCAATGAAACTCCCTAAATTTAGCAGCCTGCCCATCTGTTGCCACATGCAAGCCCTGCCTCTAGGCTCCCCTTAGAGGCAGTGCTGTGGTCCGGGGAACAGTGCTGCCAACCCCAAGGCTACCAGGCTAGCCCTAAGAATCTCTGGCTGAGCACAGCGGGCTGCACTGACAGGGTCTCTGGTATGGTAGGTGTGCCACACGCTCAGTGTGCAAGTGGACATCTGAACACAGCTCCCTTAACCTTGGACCGAAGTCTTTAATTCAAAAAAGGGGATAACTCATGCAAGTGCTGGTCTACATAAAAGCTTCTTCAGCCTGGTGCTTGTACATAGTGCTTTGCAAAGCACCAGTCCCTGCTGGGAGGCAGCAGGAGAGAGATGTGCTGTTCAGACAAGGACCGTGATACATACAGTGCTATTTCTGAAAGCTGTTTAGTCACTGCTCCTCAGGGTGGCACAAAAGAAGTGCAAGCGTTACCGAAGGAAACCCAGGGCAGGGAAGGGATCACCTCTGGCAGCATCCAGCGCTGCCGGGAGCTGCGCCTGGCCGCGGTTCGGTGCTGCCACCCGCCGGGCAGCGCCGGGGCTCGGCACCGGGGCTCGGCACCGGGGCACAGCTCCCGCCCGGGAACGCGCCCGCTCGGCTTTGTAGTGCCGTAATCCCTGGGAGGGTGCAGGGTTCTGGAGCGTGCCACGGGGATGCGAGCGGAGGGTGCGTACAGCATCCCGGGAGACCCTGAACGCTGAGGATTAGAAGGCAGAGTGTGCCATGAGGCTAAACCACCTCATTTTATAATTTTCAAGCAGCTGGTTTGCTGGTCTGGTACTTTGAGTGCAATAAGGAGAGAGATTGACAGCTGCTACCAAACCAGGGGTGAGGGGCCAGGGTTTGTTTCGGGAGCAGGGATGCTCCTCCACACGGAGACCTGACCCTCTGCCATTCTCCACCTTCTCGGCTTCAGGGCATTCACTCCTTCTTTCTCAGACCCACACATAGGCACCTGACAGAAGTGGGATGACCCTGACTGTAAGGGCTTCTGTGCTGATGAGTTATTTTCCCTTTGGGCTTTCACCTCCCTTCCTTAGACACTAACTCAAGGAAGGACAAACAGTCCCCGCCTAGGGGCTTCATGTCCCTTGCCAGGCCAGTGGAAGCTGCTGCCTCCCAGTCACCAGGATGGCATCTGTCGTTCCTGTCTGCCCAAATGAAACTGGTGTTCCTTCTTTGTGTCAGGGGCCTCATGGTGAAACCTGCTGTCTTGACCTTGTCCTTCCACTTCTGCCTCTTTGCAGCCTCACAATTCCCAGCTTCTGCCTTCAACCCTCCTGGCATCTTTCTCATCTTCAGCAGTGATCACCAGAGTGAAAAGCAGAGAATGCAAAACACCCCAAACAGGGATATTTTAATGAGCGGAGGGAGCACAGCAAGACATGAGTGCTCTCTTAAAGTAACCTAGAGTTAGACACTGTCCCATGCTAATTGAAGACATAATAAAATTTAATGCATTAGCTTTTCAAGAGTTACCAGTGCATCTCCCCTTGGCTACCTTCAAAAACACTTTTTAAATATTGAAAATCCCTCTGAGTCTTCACTATGAAACTTTAATGGAGACAGATTCTCTGAGCCTGCTGAAAGGATTTCTCTGAAGCATATATTGGTTAATTTACTGAGCTCCTTTTTCCTCAGCATCTTGCTTCTCTCTCTCTCTCTCAAGTGCCAGTTCTGCTCTTTNTTTTGTTTTTCCACCTTTTCCCCCTTTGGTTTCCACTTTACATCGCCTCTTTCCTGTGACTTCAGATGAGCTCTTTTTCTTCTGTGTCTTTCTATGTTTCCACGTGTCCTCTGACAACAAAGTTTGTAATTAACTGAATGTGTTAAAATGACTAGAACAACCCATTGTCTTTCAGATCACTAAGCTCAGGAGAACACCTAGCTGCTCAGAAAATGTGACCAAACACAGGGTGAACATAGGTTAAGAAGAAAGTCTTCCAGATGCTAAACCCCCGTTGAGTGACAGTCTTTGTATCAGTGGTCAGACATCTCATCTGAATTTAGGGGATTGCAATGTGGCATCTGTCTCTGAGGGACTTGTCTGACACCTTCATAACTAAAGGCAAGACTTAGGCTCTCTGGGGTATTATTCACTGGACAGATTTTAAATACCTGTTTGGATGTGAGACCATCTTCTTTCGTTTTCTATCTAACCTATTCCACAGAGCCTCAGACAATAACTTGTTGGAGCTGCTGTGAAGGCACAAAATAAATCCTTCCACTTCCTCAGCTAATAAAGCTCCTGATCTGAAACAGCTGTTGCTATTTCGGTCCTGAAGCCATTTCACACTTCCACTGAAGTGCACTGGGGCTGCCACACGGCTTCATTTCTCACTGACTCTTTGGAACCAGCGGAGCCAACATAGGTCATTCAAGGAGTAGGGGTAAAAAGTAATGAAATTGAGAAATGAAATGAAGTGAGTGGAGAGAATTTGACCTGTTTTCAATGGTCTGGACACTGAGAAAAAAAATCAGGATTTCTTCTGGTATTTGTTTTACTTTCAGAAAGACAGCTGGGAAGGGAGAGGCTCTGCCTCAGAGGGAAAAAGTCTGTCATTGTATGAAAAAATGGAGGTTCAATCCACAGAAACAATTCCTGGAGCACTGGGAATAGGTGGATCTAAAATACATGAAATACCATCCAAAAACCTTTGATGTTGATTTGAAATGATACCTTGAGAAATAATTAGTAACAAACTGGTATGTCAGATCTTTATTCCATTGGCTGGCCCATTTTACAATCCAAGCACTAACGCTGTAAGACATTTCTTCATGCGGACAAATTCCATGTGTTCCCAGACACGCAATCAGCTACATGTAGAAAGAGCTTGGTGGAAATCCATGTCATTCCTCTAGGAGTCACTCCACTGAATTGACTGTGAAGGAGCTTCCTCCAGGGAAACCAGCCCTTCTTAGAGTCACTGCTCCTGGAAAAGCCTGTTTAGATATTAAGGCTTTGCATATGTATAAATGGCTGTGCTATTTCTCCATCTGTTAATCACAGTAATAAATATTTGAGCAGACCTGGTTTGTGTCAGATCATCGTGTCTGGATTGTCTATCAGAATGACTTCAGGATATGGGAATAGGTCCGTAAGAAGACATCTAGAAATATACAGCTCCAAAATAGCAATTAAAACATAAATGAGCAATCCAGAACCTTTCTCAAGGGATATAAGAAAATGCCAGATGCCTTTCCCTGCTTCTCAGAGTATCTCACAGGATTTTGAAATAAAAATGCTAATAATAACAGTCAAGAAAGCTACGAAGAGCAGAATATTAAATTGCTAATAATAACCTGAGCTCTGAGTTAAGTAACATTGTTAATAAGGCAAAAACATCAGCAGACATAATTTTTTAAAAAATCCCTTCATATTGAAAAAGGCAGATAAACCATAGGGGTTATGCAAATTTCTTTCTTAGCCTGTTCCTCGGGGACACCAGTTTCTTCTGATTTCCTTACAGTGATTGTCTTCATTCAGAGGCTGCCTCAAGAACAGAGTCTCCAGGTGATGGCGCTGCCAGAAGATGGGTGGACAAGGCCCCATGTCTCCGCTGCTACATGCAAACCAATAGGCAAAAGTGCCAGCTGCCTGGGACGTGAGGTGATGCTCTGCTTTGAGGGCATGAATCATAGAACAAGGGAAATATTTAGGTTGGAAAAGACCTCTAAGATCATCGAGCCCAGCCAATAACCCAGTACTCCCAAGTCCACCACTAAACCATGTCCCAAAGTGCCACATCTACATGGCTTTTAAATATGTCCAGGGATGGTGACTTCACAATTTCCTTGGACAGCCTGTTCCAATGTTTGACAACCCTTTCAGGGCAGAAATGTTTCCTAATACCCAATCTAAACTTCCCCTGGTGTAACTTCAGACTATTTCCTCTTGTTTTATTGCCAAGAGCACATGAAGAACACATGTGACTGAAAGTGTTAAGGGACGGGAAAATGCTTGTCCTTAGCTTGAACATGAGCCAACCTCCCCCTGGACTTCTGCTGAGTCAGTTCCTGTGGTCTCTTGTGCACCTACAGAGTGGTTAGTCTTACACACGTCTTCAGGGAATAGCCACATCCATAAAAAGTTGTCTCATGTTACGTGTAAGAGCATTTCTGCCAGAAAGACAGCTAAGGTGGAAATGTTCAAATGCTCAGAAGCTAGGAAATGCCAGAAGTCAGACTGCCTGAAAAGATGTCAGTCTGGCCCTGGAACAGTACAGCTGGGCCAAAAGTGATCCTCTGTATTTGAGAGACTGGGTCTGAGATGGTCCTGTTGTATTTCAGAGGTTTAAGGCATTTTAAAGGCCAAAGGGAATTCAAGAATTATTGAAGTGTATATTTTAATTTTAAAATGCATTGTCTTCATATTCTATATTATGTCCTAAATAATAGATGAACTTGCCTCTAGCAAAAAAGCACTGAAGAGATGCAATGGATGGATACTGTCCCTCTACTGCATCTTAAAAAAGCAATATTTGACTTTTTACAGGACTCAGTGTAACTGAAAAGTACATGCCCTCTGTGTTCCAAGTACATAACCTCTGTGTTCTCTTATTTTCTATTTGTAGCTTCCTAACCTTTAGAAAGTAAACCTGAATAGCTCCACCTCCTGCCACCCCACAAGCTCCTATTATTTTTATTTTTCTTCTGTCTATGCCTTTCTGATAAAATTTTTAATGACATTCAAATGGCCGCTGAACCAAGTGAACAAAGTTTTAAGTAAAAACAAGAGTTTTCCTAATTGCCCCGTGAACCTGGTACACAGAAAAGTCCCAGTGCCCTGCCAGCCAAGAATTTGCAACATCCGAGTTTAGGAAGGAGTGAACAAAAGGGTTTCTCTTTGCCGTGAAATGCCTCCTCTCTTCCTGCTCAGCCAGCTGTGTTTTTACTGCCATGTGTCCCAGGCTCGCTTTGAGGTTTGGAGCCCACGGTGGTGAGAAGCGCTGCCTGCTGCTCCCACTGGAACTCCTGTCTGGGCAGCAGCCATGCACAGAGAGTGGGAATTGCAAGGTGGTGGGGAAACTGCTGCTGCTCAGGGAAGAAGCTGGGAAGCCCTTTTAAGCCAGATGTGTTCAACCTCCCATGCTAATCTGGAGTTCTGAGAAACTAGTTACCTTTTTTTCACCTGTGGCCATCAGCCATAGCACTGGGCAGAGGCAGGAAATAGAATGACATTTTTAAAATAGTGATTGGTATTTGACAAGTCAAAGTAGGTCCTGTTTCCGGAGGAGACATCTCTGCTCCTTGTATTCATGTATAGAAGTGAAACACAAACTAGGATTAAAAAAATGCAGCTTGCGCCAATTTTTATGTACTTCAAAGAAGCTGACTCAAAATAGAGGGGAAAAAACCTCTCTGCTTTTTAACTCCCTGTTCTGTTTGTTTTCCTTTTTTGCTTGTGAGAGCTATTGAATTCTTTCACGTTTTCTTCTAAAAAAACCAATATTGTAATGCTGCCCAGAGTACTTTGACAGCGTGTTATCTCTGGCCAATCTCTCTGCACTGGACTGAACTCCAGGCATCAGAGAGGCTGCCCAGCATGAGGCTGACTGAACAGCTCCAAGAGTGATGGAGTGATTCCCACCATATATTATGGGAACAGATCAAGCTTGCCATGTACAAATAATTCCTGATACTAGAAACCTAATCTTCTCAAATCATCACCTGTAGCTCAAGAAAGTTACAGATCTTTTTCTGCTCCTGTGGTTTCACACCAGTGGTAAATAACAGGGATGGATATTCCTTCCATCAAGGATTTTTTTGAACAGAAACAAGTTCAAGAACAAACTGCTGAAGTTGAAACTGTTCTTTGTTTTCCTGTTATTTCACAAGAGCAAGTAACACCTTGAGATAGAAATGCCTCCTCATCTGTGCAATCCCCCAGGTCATGCTGGGATGCTAATGCACCTTCTGACGGGAGGTGTCCCTGCCCATGGCAGGGGAGTTGGAACTAGATGACCTTCAGGTCTCTTTCAACTCAAAGCATTCTGATTCCATGACTCTGTGATAATGCACAACTCATCGTCCTTGAGCATCTTCTAAAGTTCTTGCATACACTCCTGTAGAAGTTCTTACTTCTAATATTTTAGTCTGAACTGTCCGCAAGGTCTTAGATTTTTCCCTCCCTCATTCTGTCTACACCTTTCAGACTGACGTTGCAACCTCTGCCACTAGGTTCACCACCATGTATCTAAACCTGCGGCTGTGCAGCTGGGTGCTGCTTGCAGCACGGGAGCTCCCCCTTACTGCATTGCTGTAGGGGTGGGAGTTGTCTCACTGGTTCAGCCTCTGACAATGTCTGAGTTGTCAGTCTGGGCTTCCTTCAGAGGACAGTGACCTTTTGTTTGCCCTTCTGCTGGAGGCTGTGCCCTAAAAGTGCCAGTTTCTTTCCATAATTATGAAGGGACCCTCTTTCCAGCACGGAGCAATTACTGCTCTGGCACACATAGGGGAATCACCCACCACCAAGACACCTGGGGAAACCTACCTGCACACCTCAGCTCCACATTTGATGCTGCCTTATCCTCATTTTCACGAGTATCCCACCCTCTCTAACTTTCTCCAAGTCTATCTGTTTCCCCTGGCTATTCCCCTGAGCATGAGGTCCTCCAGCGTGCAAAACACCAAAGGAGGATGCTGCAAGGGAACCTTAATGAGGCCACCCAAATTAAGTCCCAGGCAGGAGAAGCAAACTACACACCAGAGCAAAAGCATCCAGGCTACCAGCCCACCCTGTCCTGCCATGGCTCTGGAGTAAAGCTGGGTG
Organism: Machaerirhynchus nigripectus; assembly: GCA_013397975.1. Classification (NCBI taxonomy): domain Eukaryota; kingdom Metazoa; phylum Chordata; class Aves; order Passeriformes; family Dicruridae; genus Machaerirhynchus; species Machaerirhynchus nigripectus. The sequence continues at coordinate 693,785 of VZRQ01011018.1, forward strand.
AGCATGTCCTCCTCACTTTCCCACCATAAACACCCGGTTACCAGTGTAAGTCACCATTCCTTGTCTGAATAAAGCAGGTTAATAAGATTTGATAATACTTTTTTTACCCAACCAGTTCTCTTCAAAACATGCATGACTTTTATCCAGATTTTTAAGCCTGGATCAGCCACTTTTCAAATATCAGTGCTGATATTTTTTAGTAAATTTGCAATCAGCTCTGGTTTGCGTTATTTTGTCAATTTTACCATCATGATCCCACCCTCCTTGTCCATAACTCTTATGGCTACATGGGCAGTAACAACCTAACCTGCTCCCATCCAGTTTGCAATCAGGAGGATGTCTTGTTCTGCCTAGGATCCATCCAGTTCCCACTGGAATTATGCAAAGCAAGTTAGACAGTACCTCAGAAAATAGACTACTCCGGAGCTGGTAAGAGTAGCTGCTGTTACTACAGCTCCTCTCCTGCAAGCATTTGGCGAGGACCAATCCACATTCCACTCTCATGGGGTTTGACCCAATATTTTAATTTCTCCAGCAAATCCTAGGTGGTTCTCAGTCCCCTTGGGTGTGTTCCTCACCTCACTTTGGAAAATGGATGGAAACAACAGCAATCCAGATATTTATGTCCTGAGCAAACATCCTTGCTTTAAGCATGCAGTCATGCTTCTGTTCTTCCCCCATTCCCTCTTGAGGGACACACCACTATGCGCCGTGGCCTGTAGGCAGTGGCCAAGTGCTGGGCAGGGTTGGTGCAAAACTTCCTTCAGTGGGGGGAACTCACAGTGCTCCTGGGTGATACAGGCACTGCACTGGGGAAGACGACAGCTGCAGGGGTCTGGGATTGGTTTTTACACAAACACACACACACACACACCAATCTGTATTTTTTATTCAGTAATAATTCAGTCTGAATCAAAATCTCAGCAAGTCCAGACCAGTTCTGTCTGAGATGGCAGCCAGAGCTGAGAACAGCCATGCCAGAGCTTTGCTATGAAAGACAAAGGTAAACAGAACGCAATGTGAAAGCACATCAGGTTTCATTACAATGGGCCATTCACTTAAGAGTTAGACTCGATGATCCTTGTGGGTCCCTTCCAACTCAGAATATTCTGTGATGAACAAAATAATAAGGGTTCTAAATGGAGATTGGCTTTTATTTCTAAGCTGCCTTTTTTCTGGCACTTCAAAGGCTCTGCCACTAGATGTAGCAAAAGCTCTCTTAAAAGTTGCCTCAGCTACTCTGCTCTATTTCTTTTTCAAAGGGGGGAAATGGACTAAAACTCAACAAGTAATATAAGGACGATCTTAAATTAGGAGCAAAAATGTCCAGAAGAAGTAGCACTGGTGACAAGCAGCATCATGTAGGGCATGAAAGGTCTCTCCATTAGAAAACACAGATGTGAATGAGATTGGATTATCATGCTTGGAAAACTCTCTGCACACCAAATTCTGCTCAGCTTTCTTTGGAGTAATCCTAAGTGTTTTATTAAACCTGCAAATGGGAGTTAGCAAAGGGGAATTCAACACCCACAGGGGTGGGTAGCTGAAGTGCCAGCCATCAGGAAGTGCAGGGTGTATTGCTCTTGTCTTTCTCTTCTTCTTTGAACAGCACTATGCTTCAGAAGAAGGTATTTTTAGACCCTAAAAGTGCAAGAATCGAATGTAATAGACCACAAATAAGATAATTTTGTTTTTTTCATTTACTTAGAGGGTTAAACCCTTACAGCTTCAACAGAACTGATCAGTGTGGGGAAAAAATCCCTAAATGTCAAAAATATATTTTCTTCTGTTGAAAAATATGTTGTTTAGGCATTTGTAGTGCCAAGAATAAGGTACCTGGAAAAAAAAAAAAGCACCGTAAGTTAACAGTACAATTAAGGAGACAGTTACATGAGGCTTTGCAACATCTGAATCCAACATGAGGACTGAACAGAGTTTACTGTGAAAATATGAACAAATCTAGGAATTCGGGCAGCTGTAATTCAAACCAGAAACTGTCTTTACCAGACAGGTCTGGTGCACAGTGGGTAGGTTTCCTCCAGTCCCATGGGGACGTGCACGTCTGAGCTGGTCACCCAAAGGTGCTTTCACAGGCACACCGGTGGTGGCTGTTTCATCCTGTCCCAGAACAAATACCCACACTGACCTGACAGACCACATGCCAAAAGTGGCCATATCTCCTCACTGAGCCATGGAAAGAGCCTGGGCTGAGCAGTTCAGCTGCAGGTTGGAAGAAGAAGAAAACAAAAGAAGATGGTCTTCGCTCATTACCTGCACTCTATCTGGAGCTTAAAAGAACTTGCTCTAATTTATGCTCTCCAGTTTGGTGAGATTTTATTTGAAAACAAATTCATCTTAATTAAACACATGAATCTGCAGTCCCTGCTCACCTTGCTTACCTGGTGCCATGCAGGTCACAGTGAGGGGACAAGCTGCTTCTCTCTCTGCTTGTAAAATGGGTGGTTTTAAGGACAATCACAGAAGAAAACTTGAGGATAAAGCACGACTGTTAGCAATGCTATCTATCCCATGGGGAGAGGGAATCACCTGAGCAGGGGACTGACAGCATACATCTCCAGCCCGTCATGATTTATTAACAGCTGGTAAAAGGCACGGCAAAAAATTACTTCTAAGTAAAAGCAAATTTGGCACCTAGATATAATTTTTTCCCTGAGCTCAGAAATAGGGGAGTATCTTGTTTCAGAGCACTGTAAGGTCTGGATCTGCAGGCTAAGAAAAGAACAGGGAAAAAAGCAGTTTTTTCTCCCCTAGCACAACTCAGGTAGCGCAGGTCTCTGCAGCATAGGGTGTAAAAGGAGCTTCAAACCCAGCTCTCAAGGTCTCCCAGAAGGCAGCTAGCCCAGATGCCATGGGGCTGGCCACCAGCTACAGTAGCCAAGAAACTATCTTTGGGAAGCATGCAGATTTTGTGTCATGACATACCTTGAGAGAGCAGATTAACCCAGGCTAGACATAATCATTAGGAAACAGATGGCCATGGTGAAGGAAAGCAGCTCCTGTACTGACAGAACAAGGTACATCCAGCTCGTGCGAGCACCTGGAAGAGAACAGAGGCTACACGATTTACAAGGGAGGTCAGAACAGCTTGTGCTTGGGACATGCCAGCCACGTTACACAAGGGGATCAGATGCACAAGTGTATAACAGGGGTGATTTTCTTTGTGTCATTTTCACAACTGCTCTGATTTCTCACCAGTTTTAAGCTGACCTCCACATACAAAGCATGTCATGCCTTCCAAGTGTCACAATGTGAACTGGGAAAAAAGTTCATGAGGTGTTATATTTCATTTATTTAATTACTTAGATCAAGCTTATTTAACTCCATAGAGCAGAAAGTGCTTCATCTGCAGGATCTACCATGGATTATACTGCTCATCACGTCACATAACCCTGGAAATTAATCCAAAATTTCCTTGCAGAAGGACAGCCTTTCAGAGAAGACTGATGACTATGCACCTGTACCTGTGAGGGAGAAGGCAGGCGTTCAGCCAGTGACCTTTCAAGTCTGGATTTTGGAAAGGGGGCTCAGTGGTTTGAGAAAGGCACCTGGACTGGGATGTTTGGGGTGCAGGCACAGGATGCACCCTGACCCTTGAGGGAGAAATGTGATGCAGCACCACAACCCTTCCTTGGCAGTGTCTGGGTTGCCCAGTTATTTGTTTGGTCAGGGTTTACAAACCTACTGAAACACCAAACAGTGGCTTGTAGAGAAACAGCTCTCAAGTCCAGCCACTCTATTGCTTATTCTTCCCATGCCAAATTCCTAATTAAAATTTGGGAATGTTCATGTTTTCCTGTTTCCTACAGAGTAAATTAGATTATGCCTTCAATAGGAGATAAAACTATTTGCTTTGCTGGCAATAAGAGCTGTGTAAATACAAAAGCAAAAACTGCCCTTATATATGTCTAAAAGAATCCAGCAGAGCTCCTAGAAGCACACAAATAATACAAAGCCTGCTTTTGTCAGGGTTTTATTTCAATTCTAATGACACATTCCAATTCTTGCCACAAATGCAAGACCTTCAAAACCTGTTAATCCATGCAAACAAATAGAAACAGAATGACTTTGTGCATTACTAGAATGATGCCAAACCCTATGGCTGTTCGACCCTCATTAAGCAAGGAGTCCTGGCAGTAATGTGGAATAGGATATGGATGTTGCTAATAATATGCCTTAGACTTGGTTGTCTGTATGAATTGCAAATGGGTGGCATTTTTAGCAAAGAGGTTTAACCAACCAGGGGCAATTTCCACTTATGTAACCACCAGTATCTCTGGTTCAGCTCTCCTCCTGCAGCCAGTCAGTGTTCAGGCTAGCGAGGCTGTACGGGAGATTGCGGTGTGCAGATTTACTCTTGACCCAGCCAGCTGGAGCTATTTCATGTTGATGCTGCTCACGAATTCATCTCTGCCACATGTGACATACCAGGCAGCTTTCAGGCTCTCCGTTTTGCAAAAGAACACTCATGGACTTACCGCTTAGTTGTTGTTCTCATTAAGGTTAATAGCCGATAAAGGTTCTCCACCTTCCATCCTCTCATTAATCAACACTGATACTTGGCCTATTAAAAATCTGGAGGGAGAAGAGAGAAAGTCAAAAGCAAAATGGCCTCTGGGACAATAAAACAACACTGGTACCATCCCCAGATTCCAGCAACGATGCCCAACACACAGAAGTACTGAAGGCACTGAAGACTCAGGTTTAACAACATTGTGCTTGGTTAATTGCCTTGCACAAATCCCAGATCTACCCCATCTCCTCTCTGTGGCTTCCTCCAAGTTATTTTCTTATTCTGCCCTTTTCCTTCTGTTATTTCCCTCAAACACCCTTCTGCTCTTTGTCTTGCTCTGCTTTGCTGTATTTCCCCCTTTCTCTCTGCCCCTACTCCCTTCTGTCACTGTAGCCTTTCTCTGCTGCCCCCCAGACTGTGCCCAGAGCAGGTCATTGTCTGTCCCGACAGATCACAGCTCAGACAAACCCGGACTGGAACCATCACTTCATACATCTCGTTAGACTGGCAAATGGAGACTCACTAGCCTTGACTAGTGACCCACATTTTGACCATGAACCATCACCAACAGGTCATGCAAGGTTGACATGAGTGGGGTAAAGCCAATCTGCAAAGCAGATTTTCAAAATGTTGGCAATCAGGCAAGTTTGGTAACAAATATATTTGCAAACATGCAAGTCACAATCCTTAGTGGTCATGAAAACCTTTGCACTTTCTTGGACTAGCAGGGGCTGGCATGTGAAATCCTCCAGGTAAGAGGTGGCCACAGGCATATCTGACAGGTGGCCATGGCACAGCTTCCTTAGCAGGCACTACATCTAAAACCTCTGATGCTGCTGGGCAGTGAGTATAGGTCTGTGGTTAGGTGGTACTGCAAAATGGGGTGAGGTGAGAAGATGCTTGTGTTGATCCTGCTCAAAGTAGTTGAGGTGCCAGGAGCAGAAATGTTGCATTAACACCATGCTCTGATATTTCCTGCCTGAAGGAAAACACGACCAGAGGCAAGATATTTGCTTGATCACTGCTCTCTCAAGCTATTTCCTCAGACCAACAGTCAGAGCCCACAGGAACATTATTCTTCAGGACACACAATCTGTTCTGGTTGCTACCAACAATTTGTATCCTGAAGGCTTTTAAGCCCTGCCTATGATATCATTCACTAATATAGCCCTGTTCCAGCAGTCCCTCTGCATCCAAGACACTGCCATTAATCTAGGAAACTACTACTGAAAAATATCAGAACGGTCAAACCAAGAGAAAAATGTCCATTCAGCTGGTACATAGGGGATAATGAAGTTTCTCTCCAAGGTTGGCCATCACAACAATATTAGAAGAGCTACATTTTGTTGAGGTAAAATGTCATATGAACAGCTTGATGGAATAGCACAAAACATAAATAACTTCTTCTAAATGAAGTACAGATGAGCAGTCCTTAATGTAAAAAATGCAGAAAATAAAGAAAAAGGTGCTTTCCCCCCTTTTTTTTCTTTTAATCTAAAGACAGATATTCTCTACCACACTCTCCAGATTCACAGGGAGTTTTTTTTAAGGATGGAAGGACAAAACAATGCCCTTGATTCATGTATAGGATATACAGCAGCTATGAATCCTACTTTGTTCCCTCCCATATCCATTTACTTCTCCTTTAAACCACAAGACCTAAGGGCAAATACAGGCAGTTCTTTCTATAATGTTAAGCAATGATGACAAACCATTGTCTAAAGACACTGGTACAATCAATCTAAAAGTTATTTTTTTAAAACCCACTGAGACCATCCAGTCTTCCCTGTCCAGATGGAAGGTTCCATCCCCTGTAACAATGATCTAATGTTACGTTGGTCACTATTGCGTTTCTGTGCCAATTCAGCTGGGCTGTGTGATCTTAAGCTTAGGGTGACATTTTATCAGTCAGGAAACTACACAGTGAAATACTTTATCCATAACAACTTCATCTACTTAAGAACAAAGAGAAGTGTGCTCACTGCCTCACAGAAAGCATGTTCATCTTGAGCTGAAGGGATGCAGCATGCAGAGCATGAGGGTTGTCCATAGCCTGCCCATAAAGAACATGGGAAAGATGAGGGAAGTGGCAATTACACCACACTGCTAAGCACACTCAGGCTGGGGGGTTCCGCTCAGTCAGGGAACCGGTTTCCTCCACCTTCCTCCCGTTAAGCTGCATCACTATCTTAAGAACAGGAGAAGCATCGAGGATCAGGATGAGGGATTATTATAAGAACTTGGGCTCAAAACTGTACCCTCAGAATTCTTGTGAAGTTTCCAAGTCATCTACAAACATCTGAATTGCTTCATCTTACTGCACATACCTGGGTACTGGCCATGGGATGCCTCAGTGTGCCTTATGGACACCAACAGGCATCACCAATCGTCTCTTCCCACTTCTCTTGGAATAAAAGCAGTCCCTGCTGGAAGTGCATGTTCCCTTTCATTGGCTTTCGGAATTCATTGCTGGGACCTGATTAGACTTTGGCAATGGACTTAGACTCTGAGTTGGGTGAGGTGACCTCCCATGCAAATGTTTGCTCCTGGTAGGTGACTGTTCCTAGCAGTGTGCTTTGCTACAGCCTTGCTGTCCTGCCTTGGCGGCCACAGAAGCAGGTCAGGCTGGGCAACTTAGTGCTCACGTTCTGTAGGAAACCATATCCTGTTGTGCTTGCTCTTGTAGGCTCCCCATGAAATATTACTGTTGGAGATTTCTCCAGTGGTGTAAATCAGGACTGGGTATTCCACCAAATTCAGACTATGATGGTCATGTACTTCCTTAGATTAATTTCACTTTTATTTATTTGTTTGCAACATACATCTGTCTATCTCAGACAGGGTAACCAAGCTCCCTACGTACAGAGGAATTAAGAGAAAGTGTAAAATCTTGTTTTTATGGGATTGATTTTCCCCCAAGCAAGACATCTGAGGGTGATCAGGCAAGTTGTCTAGTTCTCCCTGCTGACTACAAAGGAAGCCTAAAGCTATAGTGAGGATATCTGCATTTGGCAGGGTATAAACTATATAATATGCATATGCAAAATGTGTGTTATACTTAAGAAATTCATAACGATTTTCCTTAGTGAATAGTTCTTGATAAAAGACATGAAAGCAGAAGTTGTGTCAAATCTAACCTTAAATTCTAGGCCTTTGGCTCATTTTACTTTTAAATGCGTTTCTTGTATATTCATGGAAAAATAATGGCAGAGCAAGTGATCTTAGCAAGCGATCACAGATTAGCATCTGTGACTAATTGCAAACAATCACAACATGAAATTATATTTTCATGTCTTTAGTTGGAGAATTAGTCCCTTTATTATTGCTGGTATGCTACTGTACTGCCTGGTTTAACAGACAGAAGCCACTGTTTTCTTTGGAGGTCATTTTAACATATATAACATATATTCCTGTACTGATCCTACATCCTGCAAGGCAAGATTTTTTTTTTTTTTGCAGCCTATTACAAGTTCAGAAGGTTGAAGGTTGCACTTGATGATCTTGTAGGTCTCTTCCAATCTTAATAATTTAATAATACTAAATTAAAACTGGCTTAAGAAAGCTCTCTCCCCTGACCAAGGAAAGTGGAAAATCTTGAACTTACCTTCTGTGAACAAGGCATTAGTCACAGTTACTGAATATTACAGAGAGTATAATAGTGGCATGCCATGCCTGGGAAATATTTAATTGTCTAGTTGTCCCATATGATAATTCACCTAAAGCAATGGCTGCAGCTACAAAAATGTTCAAAAAGCAAAATGAACCCCAACCATCAGCAGGAAGCAGGGGCTGGGCTGCTGCTGGCTGGGTCTGCCTGGCTGCTCCAGGTTATACCACTGCAGGAGATTTAGCCTTGGGGTCAAGCTGCAGCACAGGAGGTCTTTGGACCTGTGCTGAAGGTGGCTAGGAAGAGAGGACAAGGTTGGATTATTTCAATGTCTGTCCTGAGAGCAATGGACTTGTCATCATGTGGGGCAGGCAGCATTATTATGGCACTGTTAGTCTTGGGAATTTCCCCTGAGGGTGGCCAGCAGCAGCAGCAGCAGAGAGCAGATCTGCACACGGCAAAGTCTCCCAGAAGGCTCATGCCAGTCTCTGAAGGGATGCAGACCAGGCTTTCACCTCAGCTCCAGCTGGAGCTGCCCCATCTCAAAACCACCTCAGCAGCACCTTTCATTGACATTTATTTCCTAAACTAGGGGAGAGAGTGCTCTGCATCACTGTGCTATTTCTAAAATGTGAGATTACAAATGTTTCCAGTCTGCCAGGTCTTGGCACTCCCTTCATTATAATCTGTCCCTACCCGGGCGTGTCAATCCACCACCCTCATCATGGTTTCCATAGAAAGGATGGGGGCACAGAGGCAGGCCAGAGATGTGAAGCACTTTTTTACCCTAGAAACAGCCAGAGGATTTGAGGAGTAGGAGGAGTATTACCAGTCCTGCTCAGTCTTGTTCCACAGACACCTCACCCCACAGATCCTTTGCACATGGCTAAGAACTGTGATGAGACTCAGTGACATCAGCTGAGGAGGAGAATCCATCCATGTCCTGGAGAAGAACGGGTCAAGTCATGTCCTGCAGATGGGAGCCCACCAGTACTGTGCAGAGCCAGAGACCTTTCAGTGCCACACCAGAAGAAGCATCTTTGCCTCTGGCACTGCTAAAGCAGTGTCAAAAATGATGATTAGGAGATGTCTTCTTGCGCAGCCAGGTGCATCAGCATGTCTGAAGGATGTGAAGAACAAACATAGAGATCCTGACTTCAAGGAGAAAAGCCCAGTAAGACTTTTCAGGTGTATATCCCTCCTCAGCACATCAAAACATGACATTTTTCTTTGTTTGGCTGGTATTTTCCCACCCTTTTTTCATTTAAATTGTTCTGCTTTATAGGATACATGTCCTTGGTCAATTATGCCACATGTCTGCTGCTAAATGCTTGCTGGGTTTGCTCATGCCTCCAGCAAGGATAAAGAGCTAAAAAAGTGATATATTCCACTCAGCCTCTGTCGTGTGGACAGTAGATGTTCCACAGCAACAGGGTATAAGCTATTTTCAGATTATAAATCAGGCATCTGTACTCTACTATTAAAAACCCCTCTGTTATTATTTTATTATGTGCTATTGGTACACAGTGAGACATTTTCATTACTGAGCACCACTAGTAGGTAAGGACTTACATTAATTATTTGTGTTATCGTTGTAATCTGTGCAGGCTTTGCAGGTGTATCGGAATTTTCATCTCTTCCCCACACAGCAGAACCCAAAAAGCCAGTTGTCCCTTGGATATCTGTTCTGTCACCTACAGCTTCCCAGACTCATAAACCTGGCTCTGCCTCAGTGCATCCAGCACTCATACCATCACAACATCCTCAGTTCCATGCAAAGGTTAACAGCCCAAAGCTCACACAGAAGGACTGAGAGGAGCAGAATATCCCTGACACAACCCTAGACCTGAAGGACATTCAGGGGAAGCTTAACATCACTTCATTGATGACAGAGCCCTCAAACAAGAAACCAAGGACATCTGCTCTTCTGCAGACCACCAAGTCCACCACCCTTTTCATCACGGGGGGCTCAGCAGATGTAGCAACACTGTGAAAGACCTCCTGCTGTATCAGCTCAGTCTTAGTTAACAGAATAATTGCTTGCTTGCATGTCAAGGCTAAAGAGAAACAGCTGAAACACGGCTTTGTGCAACTCGGTGCTACAGTCGTATTTACATTCAGAAATGCAAAAGGCTATGGACAGAGCACTGCAAAGGAAAGGAAACACCACATCCAAACAGTGGGCCTGGGCACAAGGCGGTGCATAAACACTCTCAAAAGGTTAGGAGCCACTGGGGGGTGGGATTCGGATTCAAAACCCAAAGATTTCAGGAGCTGCTGATTTTTTTTTCTTTTAACCATTTACGTCATTTCTTCAGAGATTTCCGGAGAAGTCAGTAACCTGCATTAGGCAGTGCACTGTATCTCACGTTTCAGAAGCAGCCTGGGGCCAGTGCCCCTAGCTCTGCACTTCACACTGCCAGTAGCCCTGGGGACATTTAATAGCGCTGGATGGGAGCTGCTTTTGGCACTCCAGCAAGGGGGTCCAGGGTGCCTGAGCCACATCCACACATCTATTCCACAAGCTCCTTCTCTGATGAGCCGCATCCAGCGCAGCACCTGGTTTAACCTTCTGTTTATTTTATGCATGCTCTTTCCTGGCAATTACTCCCCCTCCTATGCATCCCTGCAGAAAACTTTCTGCTCCTGCTGGGGCACCTCCTGGGTGTCCTGGGGAAAAGCAGAATGCTTCTAATGAGCTCCATGCATAATTTCCTATCAGATTTATCCAGGAGTGGATCAACCAATGTCTTAAAATGAGAGAGGAAATGCAGAATCCGATCTAGAGATAAAAGAGGCAAACCTGGAGCACACATCAGCGCTGAAGGCTGGAAGGTCTCAGTGGCATCTAGCTCCAGAGAGCAAACATTTTCATCACAAAATTAGCTTGTTACCTTTTTTTTAATCCATCAATGCTCTGATTTCTCAGGTGACCCTAGGCAACGCAGTGCACTGGAATTACTGCTAGAAAGGAAATTTGTATTTTTCCCCCCTTGCTGCCCCTTTTGCACCATGAGCTCTGTGGGTGTGGGGAGGTGCCACAGCAGCCGCCACAGAGACATTCCTCATCTGAAATTGCTCCTTTAAGCATTCATGTAGCACAGTTTTCACAGAATCAGTATTTACCAACTAGATCCACAGTAGTTCATTTTCCGTGCATTAGTGACACTGCAAGACAGTGATTTACTGCCTCAGTGAGGAGGTGCTTTCTCTGTGGGAGAAGCTCGTTTAACCCTCCTCCGAGCCCTGCCAGATGCCTCTAGTCAGCATGGGGAAGAGAGTGGTGGTCTGCAGCATCAGGACCCCTGGGGGTCGTGCGGTGCCTGGCTGTGCTCTGCTGCAGCACAGGGAGTGCCAGCCCAGGGCACCCTGAGAGCTCAGACTCCTGCACGTGAGCTGAATCTAAGCCCAATGCAGAGGAGCTTTGAAGCACTGCCTGCTTTTAAAAGGATCATTTCAACAAAAGGGTCTCACCACTCTCGTGCACAGCAAAAGCTGGGCAACATTACTGATACCTTCAGCACATGGCACGCTCGTTCTGACCACTGCTTGTGTCACAAGACTGATGGTCCTTGATCTGAGGAATATTCAAGTGATACCTCCCTCATCCTTTCCTGGGTGGATTCAGTTTTTTGCGAGTGCAGAGATCAAGGGAAGAGCTGGGACAGTGCCCTCACTCTCCTAGTAAATCCCTACGGTCTTGCTGATGAGGTCAAGCAGACATGCTTGACTTCATTATTTTCCATACAGATTTCATGTATAGTTCAGATTATTGGTATTTGGTTGCTTTGCCTTTTGAGGTGTGTTGGTCCTATGGCTGCAAGGTGCCTTCTCTTCTGAGAGGGAGTGAGAGGAGCAGGCTGTGTTTGGGTATGAATGGAAGGTATGAACTGCAAAAGTCTCTCCAGGTGGCAGATTCCCCTGCCCTAACTTTCATCTTCCTTTTTTGCACATAGAGGGGCAGAACATTAATTTTGGGGGTGCAGGGTGGGGGAGATACCAGCATCTCACTTCTTCTCCTGTCAAACAGAGGGAAGAGCCACATTATGTTCTGTGTCTTCCCCTGAAAGGATCTAGGACAAGACATGAATCCGAGACCTACTGATAAACAATCTCCATCTGTTTTATCAAATTTAGTGACTCATTTTTATAAGCCAATAGTGAAATAACGCCTTTTCTTTTTCATGAAGCAGATTCTAAAGATACCCAAAGCCAAGCCTGAAAATATCAGCAATCTAGAGTATGAAATGGGGACAATTGGCAGCCCTGCATAAAGCTAGCTGGCAACACATCCAAGATGTTTGCCTTCTAATAATAGAAAGCTGTAAGAGGCATATGGAGAAATTGAGCTCTAAGATTTTTATTTCCTATGTATAAATACACTGAAGTCACAGATGTCTCTGCAGTCTCAATCTGCCAAGACCAAATGCAAGTAACAGACCCCAAAGACGCCAAGAAATGTGGAACAGCAAGCTCCACATATTGAAGAGTTTGCTCCCTTTCTGATAGATGGGTGTTTTAAAAGCTCTACCAACCAATCTGAAATAAACCAATTGATCTATAAAGAAAGGCACATTTTCTTTACATTCTCTTTTCCCATTAAACAAGGGTATTGGTGCCTGTACTACTAAGGGAAGCCACGTCTTGCCAGGAGCACATCTGATCACCTCCCAGAGTCATGAGAACACTGTCAGCTCTACTAGAAGCCTCTAAAAAAGGTACGAAACATTGTGAAAACAGCTGTTGTGCAGGTAAAATCTGGTTTTTACATGTGCCTGACGACACTTAGATTAGATCTTTACCATGTTAATACAAGCTTTGAGTTCTAAAGGATGAAAATGTAATTTTCTTGCATATCTCATAAACAGAAATTGTTAAAATTCATGGCATTTACAGTCTCCAGCACTGCAAGCAACATTTTTACACAACAGAGCAGCTGGTAACCTGTGAGTCTTATGAGATAATGCCTGTGATTGATACTCATAAAATCTGCAAGGGGAGTCTGTAGGTCCCAAGAGAGCCATAGACTGTCTGCAGCTTTTACAAGTTCTACTGCAGCAGGAGGCCAAGTTTGCAATTGCCAGGAGAGAAATACTTATGGGTCATGAACCTTCAGGGTGTGCCAGGAGAGCCTTCAGCTATTGTCAGGAGCATATATAAACTCTACTTTTATGTTACTCAGTTGTCCAGACGTGGGGAAATTGGATTCATGCCCGTACTGCCAATATCTGCTGAACTGCTTGTAATTTTTTTTTTTGGTCATTTCTTTATGATGTATCAGGCAGAGTATGACAGATTTATCATTAAAGTCATATGGGAGGCAAAATGCTTTCGCTCACTTTTTCTAGGGACATCAAACTCTTGTAAAATCTGGAAAGCTCCACGAACAAGTGAGAAAACGAAGGGACCAGGAAAGTGAAAGGTGGTCCGGCTAAGTGAAAAGGTTTTTTTTAACCAAACTAACTTCTTTTTTAACTTCATTGAAATTTTTAGTTGTAGAGTGAAGGGAAGGTGGGCTCTCTCTTTTCTCCTAAGTATTTAGGATTGCATCTTTCCCATTGCTGGGAAGGTAAGATGACATCCAATATTCATTAGTTCACTATTTATTGGTTCCTTGCAATAAACAAAGAAACAAAAAGCTTTGATATTCCCCATAATTTCAAGAACACAAATTAAATAATTAAAAAGTACTTTCTAAAATAAGTCAGAAAAACACTCTTCCTACATTAGATTTTTGAAACACCTTGTTCCTCTTGTAAATCTTTCAGTAATTTATGAAGCCTTTTGAGATAATTTGTATTATATTGCAATAAAAATGGAAGCTATTATGACAGCAGGTGTCATTTGGTGCAAAGGAACATGTATAATCAGCCATGAAACACCTTCCTACTGGAAGAAGTCAGTCCGCAATTAAAGAGCAGGGTGAATGTCATCCCTGAGTGTATTTATAAGGCAGCAACCACCATGACAAGTAATGGCACAATTCAAATCAATTTCCAGAGGTCCTTGAACAGATCTCCTTCGAACTGCAAAAATATATTTATTAATGACTGAATTGTACAGCAGCAAAGTAGCTGTCAGAAAAGCTTGGCTTTTTTTTTCCAGTGATATCTGTTTCTCTAATAAAAGATATTACCTCTTGCTCCAAACTTCTGCATTTTTGAAACCATTCCTAGAACCCATACTACTTTTTTAGTAGGGAGCAGCAAACATAATGCAAACCTGCTCCCAGTTGTTTTTTGTAGGACTTTTTTGCTGTTTTTCTCAAGCACTGTAATTTGGCATTCAGCATCTGCTGTGTCTGCTAAAACGCCAGGATAAGAATCAAGTCTGTCTTGTCCAGAGCCCCAGCCTGACATGTATAAAACATTATTTTCCCTCCAGCAGCAACCTCTGCAGATCATTCCTTAGCCCAGTGCCTGGGTCTTCTGCAATGTCATCTGCTAGTCTTGGAAAAAGATGGGGATCCTGACACTGCTGCATGAAGGATTGGAGCCTGAATGCAATTAAGTGCCAATGCCACAATGTCCCTGTGCTTCAGCTGTTCCCACTGACAGAAAATATTAAAAAAAACCATGAAAAATCAGTTCAACCTCATAGGGAAGGTACTATCATCAAGCAGATACCAAGGAGACACAAGAGGAAGTTGCTCCCTTCAATGTGCACTGGCAGAGGAATTCTGCTGCCTCTTTGGTCTGCAGGTAGTCTGTGGGTCATATGGCAACATCAACACCGTCAGGTGGAGAGGGGAGCAAGGGGCTCCCAGTACTTTCCCTTTCCTGGTCTTGCTGCCAGCATGGAGCCCTCCTGTGTTCTCCATCACAGAATCGCAGAAAAAGCTGCGTTGAAAGGGACCCATAAGGAAGGGAGGCTTGTCATGGGAGATGTGATGGAGAGACAGCACTAAGGTGAAGTCTGGGTCTCCTGAAGGAGTTAAATACACTTTTTTCTATCCCTATGGTGATCCACGTATAGCGCGTTTCCAATTCTATCCAATCTGCCAACAGGACTAGCATGTGAAATGGACTAGGAATATGAAACAGGACTAGGAATATGAAACTCCTATTACTACTACTACTACTACTACTACTACTACTACTACTACTACTACTAATAATAATAATAATAATAATTTTAAAGAGGGTTTATGCCAAACAGCAGAATCCCCCCACCCTTGTCCTAGGAAGAGTTTTAAGAGCCACTGCCTTTTCCTGCCACCATTCGCCTTATCCCTCCGTGATGGGGCTTTCCCACACTCTCCCTCTCCTTGCCCTCAGCAGCTCAGGAAGGAGATGCTCTGGCTGCTTCCCTCCTTTTCCAGGAACTGCTTTTCACAATGGCCATTGCAGGTCTCTCTGAGCAGATGTCTTGTGCAGGAAGAGATGTCCCCTTGCAAGTGTCAGTGCTCAGTCTTATTTGCACTGAATCCACCTGAAAAATCCCTCACGCTTCCTCCAACAAGAAGAGGGTTGCTCTAAGCATTTCAGAAAAGTCTCTCTTGGTAGCCATAATTTTATAAGCAAGCATGACAGTGGGGACTGTTTCAACCCAGCTTGTTCAGCTGCTGCTGATGGGGCTGACTCCACACACACAAACCCTCCTGGTTGTGCCCCTCGATCATGTGGGACAGCACAGAGGGGGGCAGCATAGCATGAACCGTGGGGACAGCGCCCAGACAGCCTCAAATAATGTTAAAAACTGGCAATCTTGAAAAGCACACACATTAGCAACCCACCCCTCTCTCCTGCCAAGGGCCTTTTAAATATATATGTATATGTAGAGTTGTATATGTGTGTAATTTTTTGTGGCAAGAAAATAAAGTGTTTTCAAATTCTACACCCTCTCCTGTGGGAATGATTTCTTTTTCCTTCTCTTTTTCAGTAATAGTAGCAAGAAAATACAGCCCACCTCATGAGCAAGAGCTGAACAAGGCAGGTCTTCTTTGCTTTAAACCTGCCACTCACACATAATTTAAGCTGCAAGTTTCCAAACCAGGAATATAAAAATGCTGTTTCCACCCACCACATCAACCTGCTGTGCAAAAAATCACATGCAAAAAATTTAGATCTGTTAAGTGCATGGCCAACATCCTAGCTGGAAAAATAATCTGATTTTCCCTTATTCCAGGCTGGCCCAACAGAAAAA
Source organism: Machaerirhynchus nigripectus (assembly GCA_013397975.1). Classification (NCBI taxonomy): domain Eukaryota; kingdom Metazoa; phylum Chordata; class Aves; order Passeriformes; family Dicruridae; genus Machaerirhynchus; species Machaerirhynchus nigripectus. The sequence goes on from VZRQ01011018.1 coordinate 710,068, forward strand.
AGACCCCATGAGTCTGTATCAGTAATCATGAGTATTGGCAGAGACAAAAGCCAAAGGTGGAGCAGAAGTGAGAAGTCTCTTGCCTGTAGGCAGGAACAGGCAACACAGTGGGCAGGAGCCAAGGAAATCCCTGGTGGAGAGCTGGGAGATGTGATCCTATAGCAGAGCCAGCTTGGCATTGAAAACTAATATGCACTGAGTGAGTGCATCAGAAACAACCAGGAAAGATGGAGAAGGGCCCGGGACTGAGGATGTGCCAAGGAGTGCTTTGCAGAGTACCACTAGTCTGGGACAAAAGTATCAGGAACAGAGGAATGGAGGTGGCAGAGGGCTCTGCAGCCCTGGGAGGAGGTGGCTGCAGTCTTATGCCACACCAGGATAACATAAACCATTTATCACATGGAACTCTGTGTATAGTGACCCTACAAGACTTATTATTGAGGCAGATGCTAGATCAATATTAGCAGGAGAAGCTGAGAAGCACAGCCTTGGCAGTACTCCCTGAGAAGGTATGAATCCACAGTATGTGTGAAACCACCACGACATTAAAAGGAAATCCAAATATTGTTAAAAGGAAATCCCTATAAATAATCCCAAATTAGAACCTTGGTGTGAAGTTGAAGGTCAGGTGCTTCTCAGATAGTGCTGGTGAGCACAGCTTAGATGACAGCAATCAGAGCTGGGGGGGTTTGTGCCTCAGCTTGCTGCAAAATGTTACAGGGTAGCTGCTGAGTGAACATGGCTTCTCCCGTGACTCTTATAAGTAATGTGACCAAAAGAACGGGGTTTCTAGGGTCACATCTCATAATATGCCAAGAAAACCACATGCAGTTGAAAAGACAGTACTAGAAACTTCCTTAATGGAAAATCTCATATTTATCAGGAATTTAAATTAGATCATCTGTGCAGGTACCTCTTGGTATTTACCGTAAAGTACATTTTTTTCAGTAACGGGACAGATAAAATTGGAAAGCACAGGGACTGTCAATTCACTCTGCTCCTTTTTCCCCAGCTAGGCTTTTCTGGGCTATTGCTCTAACAGCATAGCAATAAATGCAGTAAATCTGTTTAACTTGACAGGTAATGCATAAATGAGAAAGAGCCACCCCCTTCAAACACACACATGACTATTTTCTAAACTGTGAAATAATTTAGGTTGATGGGCCTTGTGGAGGTCCTCTGATCCACCTCCTACTCAAGCATGGACTCAAATACCTTATCAGTTTCCTGACTTTCCATTGTGACAGGAGAGAGAAGTCTCTCATAACCCAAACCCTAGAGGGGTGAGGTTTAAAATACATATCAGTTCTCGGCATTTCCCCTGCAGTCTGACTCAGGTAAAGCCAATGGTTCCTGGTGCTCAGGTATTCCCAGGAACTTTAGAGGGAGGATGTTTCCTAAACTATTCAGAAAAGGGGCTGAAATTTCCCAGTGATCTTTGGTATAGTACATGGTGAAGGATAATAAAATGGAAGGTGCAAATTGATGTACATAAGCAGAAAGTAACACACATGGGAAAAAAGTGCTTCTGTTGTAGACAGAGTGAAAAACTCTGAACTAGCTGTTCAGGAAAGGTCTTGGAGCGAGATAGTTTGTGAAAATGACAGCTCAGTGCTCAGAAGAGGTCAAACAGGAGGTTAGAAATGTAGCTGGGAAAGGCACAGCGAGGGACATTGTGCCAGCTGTCAGCATACCATGCATGGTGCAGCTCTCTTCATTTCAGAAATGAAGGGGAACTGAGAAAGAGACAAAAATACGGGAAAAGGATGGCCAAAGGCTTCTGTGAAAAGAGAGACTGAGCAGACCAGGACCCTTCAGTCAGGAGAAGACATTGATGAGAAAGCAGATGAGATCCCTTCTCAAAATCATGAAAGGTGTGGGGACTGACAGGAAATTATGTTCATTGCCTCACTGGTACAGAAATTAAAAAACACCAAGTAAATTTACCAGGTGGTGGATTCAAAACAATGAGAAGAGGTTGCCCTTTGTAAAGCGTGATAAGCTGTGGAGCTACTTGCTGCAGGACACTGCAGGCAGTGAGGTTTTTCATAGCTCCAAGGAAGACCAAAGCCAAAGAGACATTTTTTCAAGGAGTAGTAAATACAAAGGCATCGTTCCTGGCTCAAGATGTCAGTGCAGGTTTGTCTTCCTGCTATCCACTTCACCGCACCTGTGGTTTGGACTGTGAATGCTTCAAAATTACATAGTCGTGGCTGTGTCTCAGAGCTGTAGGTTCCAGAGGAGAGAAGAGACATCAGAGGAGATAACTTGCAGGGCCCAGTATCTGGTTCCACACTATCAGCCCTCTGACAGATAAGCAAAACTTCAGGATGGCACAAAACTGGTGGGTGCAAATTAACCCATTCCAGATTTCTGAAGAAGCAGAGTGCTCAGGGAGCATCTGACACCATGACAATCTATTTTTAGTCTGAGCTAAGAGCACTCAAGCAGGCTTTGCTGTATCCTTGAACCACAGACTCAGCTGTCCCCATCAAACCAGTTCTGTGAAGTCACCTGGCTGAACAAAACACGTGTCAAGTCAAAATTTTTTTCTGTCTAAAGATACAAAGAGTTTTCTTAAAAATGCGTAATTTCATGGATCTTTCCAAGGCACAGAAGCAAAAAACAAGGCAACCAGTCCACTCTGGAGAGATGAAATTCCTTCAGGTGCAGCAGCCCCCTAACTGCCCTGCTGCCAAGGGAGGTGTGGTGAGGAACAGCCCCCTCCTCGTATTACAACTCCTTACTCTTTTCTGGTCTGCACTGCTGTATTTTCCGCACTGCTTTCTAGATCCTCGGTGCCCAAGAACACATCTGCCAGTTTTGTCACTCAAAACCAGAGCCAGGAAAAAAGCAGAAAACCTCTTTTATTGAACTGCCTGCTATGGCTTTGATTGAGAAATATAACACCCCAAGATGAGTTATTGGCTCAATTGTCACCCATGAAATGTGTGCTCTTGGTGACAGACTAAGAATGCATTTGAGTGTGCATAGCGTATTTGCACAGCTCTCTCAGCACCTGGAGCCTGACTTTTTTGCGGGTCCTGCAGCTCGCCCTCTACAAGTGGTACAGATGCCCCCCAACTCCCTCTCCCTGCAGAACACCAGAAAACTCAGTCTGGCACAGTTTAAATCTACATCTCTGTGGTTTGGTTTTCTTAATTATGTAATGGATGGTTTTGAGAGCACTGGTGCTGTGAACATGAAGCAAACCTTTGAGGCAGCCCCCACAGTTCGTGGCATAGCTGCTGTAACACCATGTCAATCACTCCAGCTCTGAGCACAGAAGGCTGCAGTGGCACTGTTAGATTTCAAATAAAGATCATTCATGGGGGAACTGGGTAATTTCTCTGCATGGAGCTGTCTATTTCAGATGCCTAGAAAATTGAGCTAAATATCGTTCATTATGTTTAACTCATCTGGTTTTTAAAGGAAGAAATTTGCTTTAAAACGGCTTTAAATCTCTCCCCTCTGGAGCTCTGGGTATTTTAATCGCCTGAGGCTTGGAGAAAAGGGTGCACCATTTGCTTTCCTGCCCTCAATTTCACTTTCGCTGCTAAATGGTGAAATGCAATCAAAAATTTCTTCGCATGGAGACAGCTCCATAGCTGTGAACATCCCTGTGTCACACACAGGGTCAGCACAGATGAGCACAGACCCCTTTGCCTCATCCAGGCAAGCTCTGCAAAAGTTAGCTGCTGAGCCAAGAAGATGCCTTATCTGCAAAGGCTGGATTTCCCCTTAAGAATCTGGGTCCTGGCATAACATTAGGTGTTCAGGATTTTTTTGAAAGGTTTGATTTACTATATATGCTGCATTTGTAATGACCTTCCTTGGGATTGTGTCCGATAAATGTCGCAAATATCAGGCTGTGCAATAATTTTGCAATAATGTCATTAATTGCACCTTCCAAGGCAGGGAACCTAAGCGGCTATTAAAAACTTTAGTTTATATTAAATCAGTAAGGTTAATTGCCTGTCCATAACGAATGAAAAAGAAATACATACTTTGGAAGATGGCCACAGGTCTCCAATCGATATAAATTGAATGTATCTCAGAGTAAAATTGTATTTCAGTACTTCATTGAGTATTCTAGGAATTCCTTGACAACATACTGCTAGGAAATCAGGTTACTCATATATTCCTACAGAAGGCATGGGAAGGCCAAGTTCAACGGAGTCAAATGGGTGCACATCACCATCCCATGGCAAAGGGACTGTGGATTTCTCAGGTTTATAAAAAATAATGTAATACGGAAAAATAAACACCAAATGTATCACATATTTCATTAATAAGTAAGAATTACTATTATTAATCTTTATAGCCCAGCTATGTGCAGAGAAAAATACATACTGGTTTTTAATTCCTACCTTTCCTCACAGCACTGAGACTTTTTGCAGGAATAAGAACAAAAGCCCACTCAGCTGAGTATGAACTGGAAGATCAGGCCAAATTTAAGTGTTACAAGGTAGTGAATCTCCTGTCACTTTCAGTTTCACTCATAAAAAACTGTTACCTCTGATTTTGGGTAGTTGCAGGAGAACAGCCATACACTCAGGAAATGAACTTGTCAAAACCTTTTTTAGCTTGAGAGATCACGAGTCTTGGCTTTTGACCAGATTTTTACTACCCCTTGGGTTTAGCTGAACTGAAAATACCCTTAGAAAAGGACATCATCTGAATCTCTGCAATCATGGGCTCAAGCAAAGCCAGAATATTCAGAGGGAGGGTGAACTAATATGAGAGAGCAGAGGACTTCGATTTGGGTAAAAGTGCATTTAACTCAAATATTTGTTGCATTTGAGAAAAAATTTAATTGTATTATAATACAACTTCACTATTTGGGAAGGTACACATGCTCAGGTAGCACAAAATTGCATCACAGAACTTTCGTGACAGTGGAACAGCACACATGGAAGCCATGAGGAAGGTGACCTGGGCTTGCAACAGTGTTTTCAGTGGAACTTGACTTCTCTATGTCACTTGGATGCTCAAGCTGTCAAAGTCTGCTTGGGGCTACTTACTAAATTCTGCCCTCAAATGAGCACACACAACACAGAGCAGCCAAAACCCAGGAAATATTCCGGGACTTGAAACCTGCTTTCCATCCCTGGGGAAGTGTTTTGCCTGCCCTTGGTTTCAGTGCTTCCTTTGTGGAATACAAATCTTGTTCCTTCAACCAGCTAGTGAGTAAGCCCCAGGTATATGGATCCCATCTAATAGGACGTGGCACATCCATGCGTTCACGTCCTCTCAGGATGAAGTTCTGTAAGAATTAAATCCACTGAAGATCATGCTAATATGTAATTGAGTCATGGAGATAGATGAATCACACAAGCTGCTTGCACAAAACGATCACTTTTCACCTCGTGATTTCATAAAGGGGAGCTTGGTTACAGTGGAAGGAAAAAGTTATTCCTGATTCTGAATTATATTACCCCAGTCTAGCCTATTGAAATTGCATGGGTGAAACCAGAAGCGGGAAAGATTATCCATCTGGAACCAAGTGTCTCCATTAAGCAATGAACAATCTCTGATTATAGCAGTGGTGTCCAGAATTAATTAGAATCTACCAAGCTAGACCATTTCAATATTTCTAATTGTATCATTTGGCAATTAATCTACTTTTGGTCACATAGTGCTTACTGTAAAAAGAAACTCCTGCCTGCTCTGAAGCCTTGCTAGATGGAGGACCTCAAAAATGGATGAGAAAAGGTGCACTGTATATGTATTTTTCAGCAGTTGAGAACACTGCAAGGAAGAGCAGGTGTGCAGCACAGGTAAATCTTCCCAGTCACCTGAAATGTCTGGTTATTCATTTATAATAATGTCATTTATAATCAATGGCACTCAATCTCAGGAAGGTTTTACATATCATGAATTGCTATTTAGGTTCTGTTTTGCACAGTACCTATCATAGGGCTCCATTTATGGGTTTCCGAAGAAGAAATATTATACCAATAGAAATAATTGTAATTGTTATCAGTGGCAGAAGGAAGGGATGACACTGAGAGACTGGATAGCAGTGAGGCAAAAAGGAGTTCATCCACCACAACAGTCTCTCAGATACAAGACTGTCCCTAGAAGATTGTTTCATCGTCCCTTCAGAATAAGTGGGTCTAAGTTCATTCACCTTATTTAGCACCATGCCCACTGCAGTAGTTTCTCATGAGCTTGCCAAAGATCAGCGTTGTGGTTGCTGAGTGCACAGATGGTGTCAGGACTTGACAAAGAGGGTTTGCTTATTGCCCATTCAACCTGGTATGGAGAAGATGGAAAAGACACAGTCTAGCGAAGACTGGGCAATAGCCACTCCACCCCAGTTCACAATCCCAGCTCAGCCACACCTGACCCACACATCCCTGACAGACCCATGGAGCTCAGTCCTAGTACTGGGAATTGTGCACAGGAAGGAAACCTCTCAATGACTGGCCTGTAACTGGAATTCAGGTACAGAAAGGTTTTCAGCTCACGATTGTTCAACAATAACCTCAGGGACTTGACTCAGAGAGCTGAAGGGCAGGGTTTAAAGGACTGGTTTTCTTCCTGGCTGACCTAAGTTTCAGAGGACTATCTTCAACCTGTTTAATTTTGGAGCATAGATGAAGCCAAAATGTCCTGCTGTATTTTAAATTCCAACAACCACGTCCATGTAAAAAAAAAAAAAAAANGCCAGAAGCAATCCCCCATAGACAGTTTTCATGTAACCATCCTGTTTTGGAGGCTGAAAGAATTTATCGGAATGATTTCCAAGCTGACCTAAGTTTCAGAGGACCATCTTCAACCTGTTTAATTTTGGAGCATAGATGAAGCCAAAATGTCCTGCTGTATTTTAAATTCCAACAACCACGTCCATGTAAAAAAAAAAAAAAAAAAAAAAAAAATATCTG
>VZRQ01011018.1:716998-855722 GCA_013397975.1 Machaerirhynchus nigripectus
GTTTTTTAAATTCCAAAAACCCCGCCCATGTAAAAAAAAAAAAAAAGCAAAGCCTCTCTTTTTCAGTTCAACCATTCTTTTATTACAATATATTTTAAATATACCTTTGAACCAGCAGGTTTTCTAAGACTGTCACCTTTTTCTTTTTTCCTTCTGCTTTTAGGTCTCGGATTCCTTTTCTATAGAAGCTATTAGCTTTGCACTGAGAAATACAAGGGGGAATGTTTCAGTGACAGCAAGATGCAGCACTAGGTGCAGCGTTACATTCTGAGTAAATGATACCATTCAAAGGGCAGAGCAGAGCATGAATAGCATTGATTTCCAGAACAGCTATTTCGGTACTTAGCAAAGTTTGATAAGACTGCTCTCCTTCACTGACTGAGTTGTTAAGAGGCTGTGTCCCACACCAGCAGGCAGCAATATGGTCTGAGCTAAATGTAACTCATCACCTCCTGTGGGGCTGTCAGCATTAAGTTGTGCCTGGGCTCACCACCCCAGCCTCATGGAAAACTCAAGAGCATCCCACAGTACCACTGTGTGCTGAAGTGGGAGCGCCCAAATCACACCTTGCACTCCAGAAGGGCTCACAAAGTAGGTTTTTAACATCAAAGCACTCTGTGACCTACTCCAAGGGTATCTGAAATCACCTGGCATCCAAGGATGAAGGTCTGACTGGTGACTGAGAGCCTCCAAGGGTGAAGGTGTGCAGGAGACCCTTTGGAGCCACTCCAAGACAATGGGATGCTCTTTCAAAACTTCAAAACCAAGAGCAGCAGCGTCACTTCAGAGAACATTTTACCTAACCGGTTTAATCAACCTCGAGACAAGGTGACCTACGACCTGAGAGTGCTGCCTTCTTTGCTTTAAGCAGGGTCTGGACAACCAGCTCAAGTGCAAAAAAAGTACATCCACAGGTTTGACTACGCAAATCCATCTCCAAGCAACGAGTTGTGTTCTGTCCACCCACACAAATAGCAGTAATAAAACCAAAAGGTTTGCAGCCAAAATCCATAAATTCATATAACTTTCCAGAGCAAGTTATATGAAATCAAACTAAAAAAATTTTGCAGATGATTTGAAAAAAGAAAATAACCTATTGTTTGCTCAAGTCTGTTACTGTGGAAGATCTATTTTCTAACAGATTTTGAAGTACCGTATGATATCTTTAGCTAAATGATGATAAAGTCATCACCATATGACGACTTTAGCTAAAATACAACATTTTAAACCGATTTCTGGTTTTGGAAGTTTTTTGAAAGTAACTTTCAGCTACTTTACAAGCACAAGTGTGTCAATAAGATGTTGTCTTATTAGAATGCCCTTCAACCACCTGAATAACTCAATATTGGCAGCAGTTCAGACCACACATCTTGGCAGGGAAACAACCTGGCTATAAATCCAAAGCTATCACTGAGCACACTTTCTGTGGCGTGCCAACCTTGAGTACCTTGAAAGTGTATGAGTATTTTAAGAAGGTTAAAATGTTGTTGTCAGTTTGTCAATTATTTCATTTTGCCAATTGCCACAACTTCAACAAATCCTTAGATGTCACAGGTCTCCTGAAGCTGCTGCCAAATTAGAAAAGGGAGAGGGATGGATCAGCAGAGCCATTGAGGGAGTGAGAGTCCTGTTGTCACCACGTCTGGAGGCTAGAGACTTGTTTACTTCAGTTTTAGTCTATGTACTGAACATTGAACCGGGAATCTTGACTGCTTTTCAAGAAATAAATAGAAATAATTCTATTTTTAAAGTTCAAAATTCTTCATGCCGTGCTGTGGAAAAGTGACATTGTGGGCAGGAGCTGGGCCAGCAGAGAGAATTGTGATGTGACTGATCTTTCCAAAGATAAATTGGTTGTAAAATCATGTTCCTAATCTTCCTGTTGCTCCTCCAGCTCTACTTCTTCATGGCCCACCTTATCTAGCAGCAGCCCACTCTGTGGGAGCTATTGGGCCCTGGGCAGGTGTTTACAATCACAGCAGTTACCAAAGCAGCTCTGACATCAGGGACTGGCTCATGCCTCCCGCCATTTCCAGTCCATCACCCCTTCTTTCCTGCTCTCTCCCACTGTTCCTCTCAGCTAATTCTCAGACATGCACAGGGTCATTGCTCCAGAGCAGGTCCCCTCTAGAGAAAACCTTTCCCTTACGCATCACCCCTTTTGCTAATGTTTCACCTACATCTTTACTGTCCTGCTCATTGCCCAGCACTTCCCCTTGCATTGCCACTGGCTGTTCACCTCCTCCCTGCCTCTCTGATTACTGGGCAGCCAGCAAAAGCAGCAGCAGGCCAGTAGAGTTAATGTTGTCCTGTCAAATCTCAAATCATCTACTTCCAATCCCAGCTGGTTCCTTCAAGGAGAAACAAAACAAAACAAAAGGACCCAGAACACAGAAGCATGAAAATGCCTTTGCAAAGTTTGAATGCTGATGTTTAGTTTCTTGACATGATGAATTTACCCAGAAAAGGGTATCTCAATGTATCTCAAGCATACAGGAATCTGTTAAGAGAAAGGCACTGCAAGTAGCTGGCAGGCAGCAAGACATTGTGTCAATGACCATTACCCTTCTCGGGTAATATCCTTGTCAAAGACAATAGGACTGTCTGCACGCATAGGATGCAGAAGCAGCCACTGAGCCCGCAAATTCCAACTCATTTCACCAGCCATAAAATAAATCCTGAGTCCGTCAGTTCTTGTGTAGAAATGAAAGCTGTTTTATGACCAAAGCATAAGAAGAAAGCCCTTCAGATGCCCACTTCAAAGTCTAAAGCTTTCTTACACTTCTGACACTTTCAATCCCTTTAGCTTTTTGCTATGAGTACAGTTTTAGCAACAACAGGAACAAGGAAATAACACCACCAAATTGGCTTAGCACCATGTGTGAATTCTTATTTACAAGCTACCTATAATAGCATTTTTATCCCTGGCTCAGCTCTAGCTGCAGCAAGCGAGTCTGAAAGCAGCTGCACAGCACAGGGCTGACAGCAAGCAGGGCACTGCCCCAGCCCAACCTCTGCTCCTCTCTGCTGAGGCCCCACACCATCAGGTATTGCCATGGAAGTGCCCCTGTGTCAGTGGAGGATCAGGGACTTACTATGCACTAGTATGACCTACTGCTGCCCAGGCCACTTCTCTTCTATTTCTGACCTTCTTATTTTCTCACCTCACAAAAAAAGGGGCTGCTCTTATTGATGTTCCCATCATTTTTTCTGCTCTACGGGGCAGCAAAACATTCAATGGTGCCAGAAAGGAGAGCAGCCACTAATAAGACTGAGCATGAGCTTGTGCCCAGGGGTCAAGGTACCCACATAAGGAGGAGTCAGAGGTCCTGGTTCCCACTCCCTGGAGCACGCTTGTGCACCAAGAAGAGGGGCAGGAGCTCTGGACTCATCTTTACCCCTGTATTACTCACATCTCCAGGTCCTCTTTGTCTATCGCATTTATACAGAGCTGGTTATAAATATTGCCACATGAAAGAAAGTGATTTAGGTCTTTTTATCTAGCTGATAGTCCTCATGTTTCCCCACATCTCTTATGGCATATGGTAAGGGAGGAGAGCCCACAAAATCATCCTTCTTCATGGATTTTCAACAACATATGCAGTGAGGCAATAGTTAAGATCTCAAATCTACATTTTGGCAAAGTTTTCAGTGGATTAATTTGAAATACATAACAAGATAATGATATCCTAATGATTTTTTTTCAGATTATTATATAAATCACACCACTCTCTCCAGAATAATGGAGGGTCCTATTTATTACTCTCTCTTCAGTTTCCATCACTTGCTGTTGTCCCAAAACATTTAGAGATGTTGTAACATCCCTTCCCAATGTACAAAAATACAATGTGCCTGTTGCTATTGCAAGACACCAAAGTCCAGATGAAGAGATTTGGGTTTTTGTCTCTAGGAAGGAGAGTTCCAGGAACATAACAATAAGTTATAAATAACATCCACTCTGGTGCACCTGACAATTGCAAGCCATAAAAAACCAAAAAGGGCTATGACATGCTCCAACTAATTTAAGATCTTTCATATAAAAGACTAAAAGCCTCAGATACGACAATCTGCATGCAGATAAAAAAAAGTCAAAGAAAAAACAAAAAAAACCCCACCCAAAACCCCAGAAGAAATGCAAAGTATAATTTTCCTCATGTTTCTGCAGGAACAGAGAGTCTATTACATAACAGAGCTGAGATGACCCTAAAAAAGACTCTAAGCTGTAAAGAGAAAAATTGAAAATTCTTGCTAGTTTGACCTGAAGATAAGCTCCTTCCTGGTCTTAAACCTACTGACTGGATCCAGGGGACTGTGTCTATCTCCATTGCAGCCCTGCCACACAATAGGATTTTTTGGCATAACTATTTTTTTCATAATGTAAATCAGGCACATAGTTCTATCTTACCCTAGGAAAGCTGTTCTCTATTTGCTTGAAATAAGGAAACTTGGCAGCGTGACTAAGATGAGACTCCCAAATATGTTTCATTTTACTGTGAGAGTCATTCTTAGCATCAAGACATCCTAGGACTAGCCTGTTAAAATTGGTACAGCCCCTGCCCTGTGATGTGCCCGTAAGACACAAGAGGCAGACACAGCTGGGCAGAAGGAAAGAGCAGAGTGAAACAAGCCAGCACTAGGATTGTCCACGGGCTACTCTTTTCACAACCAGCACTGATTTACTTTAAATGTCCCAGCAGGGAAGATTTTACTGGGCAATCAGAATACAAGCAGTGAGGGAACTTTGCCACTATTTGTCTGGAGTTCCTCCACACACTTAGGAAGACACTCAGCAAGTAATCTTCCATAGATAAGTTCACAGCTTCTCTTACACCTTCTCTTAAGCCAGAGGGGAAAATGTAAAGTTATTTGCAGGAGTGGTTTATCCAAGCTGTCAGATATTCATGGAATAAAATCAAAGTCCAGTTTGGCAAGACCAAGAGATTTTTCAGAACTGTATTTATTTCAAGAAACCTGAAAGAAGTCCAAGTAGGGTTGTTTTACTAAAAGCCAGAGAGAGAAAGACCTCATCTGACTTGCAAAATCTGAATGCTGCTTGTGTATCATGAATGTTAAAACTGAAATGGCCCGTGGATGCCATGTCAGAGAGAACTCTGTTTTCAGCCCAGAATAGCCAGGGACCATCATGGCTGATGCAAAAGCCAGGTTCCAGCCCTGCTTGTTGCTGAATCACGGAAGCAGTGACACCTCTACATGTTGCATACCCTTGTATTTACACCTCTTGTCATCGTTAGTGAATGTATTTTGAAAAGTTTGCAGCTTCATTTTGACGCAAAATGAAAACGGATTTTGGAACTGCAACATCTCTTCGTGGGATAGAGTCCTGTTTTCCAGCCCAACCGAGCTTTAAGCTTTAGTTTTCCATGCCTAATGCAAATAATTTGAAATAGGAGCACTGAAAGCTCTGGATGCATTCTAAGCACTAGTATTGCAAATCAGTAAGCATAAAACATATTTTAAACTCATTCCTGTTTCATTAATCCAAACTTCATAGTAAGTAAAGTAGAAATCTTCCAACAAATTCAAAAGCAAGCCACTTTCCAATCTCCCTTCATCTGTTTCAATTATGTTGACTGCCATAGAAAGCATACCCTTTAGAAATAGCAGATGATTAAACAGCCTGCCTCACCTGTAAATAAGCATGGAATTTGGTGTGTTAGACATGTTATTTGCTTTGCACCTACAAGTCAAACTCAAGTCCTGTGACTATTTATCTACCAGAGAGACTCCAGGTTTTTTTTCATTTGAAATAAATGCCAAATGACAAATTGCTTTTGACTCCAGAGATTTGGAAACCAAACTACTGCCACACATGTAAGCTTTTTCCTGGGGAGCCATCTGCAAGGCAAACACAAAGCTCTAACATTATTATTCCAACCCAACGTGAAATACTGGAAAATACAAACTCAGCCTCCAGTTTCGCTCCTGGTAATATGCACACAACGTAAGACTCAAATAAAAATGTTCAGCTGTGAATATTTATGCCTTACTTTTAGCTCCGTTGTCTTGAGAGGCTTAGTACACCTTTGGTTGCTTCTCATCCTCCAAATAGACAACACAGAAAGAATTCTTTTTTGTGCCAATCACATACTAGCATCTGCAAGACAGAAAGAACATGGCAAAGATACACAAAATGTAGAAAGAGGGTTGCTGGTGCTTGCTGCATTTCAATGGGATGTTTAAAAAATGGAAAAAGTTGTACTGATTGCAGGATATACTTTCAAGAGCTTTCTGATATGTAGTAGTCTAACCTGCACTGTCATGTCTCCAGCCAAAATTGTAGCAAGGTACCAGTGGGCTCCAGAAACCTCTGATGCTTCAGTTGTGGTTCTCCACCTATGGACATTGGGCAAATCATGCAGTTCTGTCACACAGTTTTCTCTGAAGACATAAGAAAAATCTTTCTGAATCTCCTCATTAGAAAAAAGCACTACCTGGTAAATCCAGCATGCTTATGTTATTAATGGAAATCAAGGAGAAACCATGCCTCTCACTTGCCTTTCAGACACTAAAGCAAACATTCATTATTATACCTACGAGCATAATTTGGCAAATTGCATAAGCCCTGCTGGAAAAGGTGCATAATAATGAAATAAACCTGTGCAAATGTGATCTGAGCAGTAAAAATCCATTATAAAAGCAATACATGATTTCCTTTACTAAACAATTACAGTGCTGACAAAAATAATGGTTGCAACAACTCTGCAGTCACTGATAACTATTTCTTAAGGCACCACCATAAAACACCATGCATTAAAGATGCTGCAAAACAACAACTTTTGAAAAACTGAATGTACGGTAAAATACAGAGTCTGAACACAGAGATGAATCAAGAGAGGAAAGTCTCTGTTTTCGCAGCTGTGTTCTTTCCCTCTGATTTGGATTTAAATACTCTCCTGGGGGACACAAGTGTCGAGACGCTGCCAGTAAACATGTATCTGACATAATTAAAGGAAGAAATAGTGACACACACAATTTCTCCCGTGTGTCTGACCATGAATCTTGTTGACAGTGACTCAGGTACACTAATTATTATTTCAGGGAGGACTATCCACAAGGACTATCCACACCCCTCCACCAGAAGCATTACATCTAAGCTTTTGCATTACAAAGCACTTCTATGAACCTTTGTGATTCTACTGGATTCACAGAAACTTTTAGGAGATTTTCCAAAGAGAAATGCAAAGCTATCAGTGTGATCCTAGTAGGATTTTTTTTCCATTGCCACTTGGTTGATCTCTCCAAACTGACTCACAGCTGAAGGCACCACACAAATCTGAGGATTTGTTTGTCCAAGGCACTGGCAAGGTCCCCATCACTTAATGGGATTATCCAAATGGCTCACGAATTAACATCTATTAACAAATTGAACATCTTTAACCTCATAATACCCCTACTATCTCACAGAATATTATACATATGAGGAACTACAGCACAAAGAAGCTAATGCTTAGATCCTGGAAAAAGGACACTAACAATAATTTACTATTATGTGCCATTGCTATGCCCAGCTTTCAGCATCCTTGTCCTCCTGATGGAATATGGAGCTCTGACAGTCGGATCACTTGGATACCTCAAGCTGGGGTGCACCCTAGGCAGCAGGGAACTGCACAGGGCAAGGAATAGCAAGCTAGTTCAAATCCTGCCCTCCTTCTATGGCAGCAGAGAGGCATCCCCAAGCTTCCCTGAAGGGGATGGTAGATATACACTGAAGAGATACAGCAGGAGATCTCTTTAATAATAAGCTAGATACACAGGCAGCCTTGCAGGGATCTGTAGAGAGCAGTGTTTTGCCAGATCCACCAACCTGGTTACAAAGCAAGAGTGGTGTAAGTATGTCATCTTGTGTGTCATTTGAAGGTGGTATTGTCATATTTTAGGAGGAGAAGAGATCTTTAAGGAGTTAAAACAAGCTGTCCCTTGACCATGCAGCTAGACTCATGCCTTTGAACATGTACTTGATATGGCCCTTAAAAATTTTCCTTTAAGACTTTAACATTGCAGGTGGGAACATATTTTAGTACAAAAGGAACTCTTAGATGCTCAGGGGTGCATTACCTTGTGCATCACAGGCTCTGGGTTGATTATCCCTGCAATCAGCCTAAAAGTTTCATTTTGTTTTAAGGAAATATTAGGACCTGGACAAACTGTGAGGGGCATTAGAACAGCCATGCATGGGCAGAGCAATGTTCCATCCAGTCCTGTGTTCTGTCCCCATTCTCTGGGCCAAACGCAGGTGCCCAGGCCAAAGCATGACAACAGGGCAAGCACTCATCCGCACCTGCCCTGGTTATGCTCCTGGCCCCCTTCAGGTTGTGGCTCTGGGACCTCCTGGACCAGGAAAAGCATAAAAAAGCAAAGTGATAAAGATCAACATCAAGTGAGCATCCAGGACTAAAACTGCTCTTTATATTTTTCATTCTAAAGCACTATATTTAGAAAAAGTATCTGACTTTTCCACAACCCCTGCAAATATTTATCATTCTTTTTTTGAATGTATAAACTGGGTGCAGCCTTTGAGTACCAGCCCTACTAGTGCTAAGTACAGAGTTCAGCTCCCTTTTGACTCAGCAGTTGTTTAGCTATGTATCTCACGAACATTTTTTGCTGTAGCACCAAACTAGAGTTTTGTATTCAAGTACATGCTTACTGGGATTCTTAAGCTTTTATCAGCATCACTGTTTTCCTATGTAAAGCATCTGTTTGATTACACATAAATACAACTTCGTGTAACAAGGCCAACTTATCCAGCACTCCAGATTTCTCTGTAGATCTGCCCCCTTATCTCTCCAGGTCTTTCTACAGTCTTTGTGTGAGCTGCAAGTTTTCTTCTGGCTTCGAGTTCAGTACCAAAAATATTGAGTAGTGCTGGTACTTGAATGGAGCCTTGAAGATTCTCATGAGACACATTTTAATTGGGCGATGATTTCCTATGACAAGCTTCTAGACTTATGCAAATTCAAGACAATTTAGGGTGTTTTTAGGAATAACACTCTAAAAATATATCTTATATGCTACTCATGTCTTGCTTTCTATGAGCAATCCAGAGATGTGTGCTGGAGAGTCTGGCTTTAAGTATGGCTGTCACAAAACAAAAATGGACCAGAGTGTGACATGTATCAAAATAAAGTGAGCAGAAGTGTGAACGGGGTAGGAGTGAGAGCTTTTACACATGCAGTGAGTGCCAATTAACAGACATCAGAAGTTTGTGCCAGTGTGAGGCAGGCGCTCCCAGCCCCCCCACCCACCACAGGCTCTGCTCTGCAGGGACTCATTACAAATGTGAGCCAGAAGCAGTCAGGGCTGTGGAGACAAGGGAGTACCAATCTGAGACTATCAGGAATAGGAAGAGAGGGCAATGCGGATGGTGGGATTGATTTGGGGTTCTGGTCTGTGGACATGGGGTGAGAGAAGAGGATGGCGCATCATATCCAGGTGTTTAAAGGATGGATGATGTGGGAAGCACTGCTTTGAGGATGTGGCACAGCAGGGATGGGACCTCCAAATACCCAAAGCCAAAAGCTTTTTCTCATAAATAATTACAAATCTTTCTCCCTTCCTTGTTTTTGGATAAATATGATCCTTTTAGCCTGCACCAGTTAGCTGGATACTGATCTATCAAGCATGTACATTCTTGATAATGTAGGGGTACCTTTGCAATCCAAATGTCAAGTGGCGGATACAAATGCCTCCCAAAATTTAATGAAAATGCATGTGCTCTGCTCCTTTCATGTGCAATATTTATATATTCAGCAAAAACGAAAGCAGATTTGCTTGATGAGATGTAGCATGAAACACTGAAATCCCCCTTTGCCCTGGCTTGCCAGCCAAATAAATCACAGGCCACTTCATTGAGTCCCTGTCTGAATACATAAACATGACAGGACAGCTTTGGGAACATCTAGTAAATCTCATTAAACACTTCCACTGATAGCATAATAACATGCTAAGCATATTCTAGCTGCCACACTGCACTGAGAATCAGAGTGCCTCTCTCCTGCTTTTTGTACTGCTGAGCCTTGCTTCCATAAAAAGAAAGATACTATCATAATTTTAGTTTAAAATAATGCCTCAGCCTGAAGGTTGTATATTTTCAAAACTCAGCTTTTCTCACTCTCGTTTTTGGGACACATCATTCGTTAACCTTGGAGTGCTCTCCTGACAAGGTGAAAACTCATTAACCACCTCTGTATAATTTAAACACACAGCTTTGTTACTATGCTGGCACCAGCCCACAGGGACGGCTGGGTTCCTGTAGCAATAGCTTGTTCTCATGGCAGGTATGTCCTCAATAGCTTTCTCTGGGACAGAAGATAATTACCTGCCCATTAAAAGAATCACAGTACCAGAAAATCCACACAAATGCTCTGTGAACTTGTATAAGGCAAGACCACCTCACCTAGGACTGTCACAGAGCAGAAAAAGGAAGAGCTGCTCTAGAGTTTCCCTTTTCATGTTATCTGAACAGTCCTCATTGGAATGATTCCTCTCCCTGTCTCTCCCAATACCTGACGGTACAAGAGAGAGAGGCACACAGAAAAACTTTCAGCTCTCACGTCAAACGCTTTTCTTCCCTCAGCAGCCATTTCAGGGGTAGACAGCTTTTCAAAAGTGCTTGTTCTTAATAAAAGCCCAAGAGAACAATTTCAGTGCTGGGTATCTCTACTACTTTATATCACTGTCCCCTGTAACAGGCAAAGAAACACTAACGTTTCTTGCAGGGACATCAGGGAAGTGGCAGCTGGATCCAAGTGGCAGGGGAATGGCCCCACCATTTGGAGTTGCCTTCCTCAGCACCATGGCTACATCCAGCTGATCCCTAGTTACATTTGCCTAATGTGGGCTCCTTGTGGTGACCTTTCAGCCCTCTGCCAACCTCCCAAGTGTTGTTCAAAGCCTCATGGCACCAGGGATAAAGGCTCCTTCAGTGAGGATCACTGATTCACATTCACTTTACAGGACAAGCTTCTAGGCCTGCTCATTTCTCCAGCGACTGGGTGGATCCAGCACTGGCAGACTTCCGCAGGCACCAGAGACCCACCAGGCTTCAAAAGCTTGTGGCAGCAATATCTGACAGCAAAATCAGGGCTGCATCATTCAGTTTACAATAGTGTTGGAGATGGAGGGGAAGCAGCTTAGCGTGGTAGGCCCTGGGTGAATGCATTAGCAAATGAAAGCCACTGGAACCCTTATGTCAGATTTCCCCACATGGATTTATTTCTAGGCTGAATGCTAAGCAGGATCTGTCTACTTTCCAATTTCAGTTTGAATGATGCCAAAATCTTTTGAGCACAACCCAAGGAAGTCAAAGTGGAAGATACTAATTTCACTAAAGAAAAAAGTAGTCTAGGAAGCTCTGTAGAATGCAATAAAGACCCACACACAGGGAGCCCTGAGCTGTGGTTTGGCATTCACATTGCAGAGGGCTTCTGGCATTTGGCAAGCCCCGACTCTGCCACCTCCCATGCCTCAGGTGCCACCCAGAGCTGCTTCCTATCTACTCTGGTGAAGATACAGTGACAGTCCCAGGGCAACAGCAAGAAAGCAAGAAGAGAAACAAAAACTGAGTTTAGCATTTAAAGAGGCAAATTTACCAATTTTTTCTGAACATAATTAAAATGGCATGAGACAATTTTGAATGGATCAAACTAACTTTTTCATGTGGTTCACCTTACCTCTCCTTACATCCTTCTTTATCCCATTCTCATAATTTTTCACCATGGAAAAACTGAGCCTTTGCAAGTCCTTGCCATTGCACCAGAACCCCTCCTTATTTTTCTTTTGCAACTGGATCCTTCAGACCAGGACCTGACCACTTGCTTAAGCGCTGTCCAGATATAGGCAAGGTATGTAACACCTCCAAGGAACCTCATTTCTCACCACGTTTGCCTGTGTGTAAGGCTCTGGGTAGAAATAAATCCATGGTTCTGGCCCATACCTGGAGCACTGCACCAGCTCCAAGGGCAGCATAGCAGCCAGTCTGTGGTCCATGCTGAAGGGAGATACCTAGTCCTGACCCACAAGTTAGTGGCAAGACTCCCACTGACCCGGATGGAGCCTGGATCAGCACTTTGGTGGGACAGTTACGGAGGTAATCCAAGTGGACGACTCCAAGTAAATGATTGCCAATGAATGACACGCTCATGAGCAGAAGGGAGGGATTGTGGCCGGAGGGAAAAATTTTAGCAGCAGGAGCAACCAGTCAACAGTGGTAAAGTAGAATAAACAAAATTCCTACAGGATGATACATGGATAACTTCTCATGGTTTCCTCTCTGTAACCCCATCCTCGCAAATTTCTGTTATTCACCCATAGTTTACATTGGCACCTATTTTACCTCCAAATCTGGCATAATACTTTTCAGATCCATGCAGCAAGCACATTTCAGAGCATAGACAATTCAAAGAAAAGACTCTTTCTTACTTTCTCCCAGTTCACATTTGTGTGGATCCTTTTCCGTCTTCAGGCTAACAAAAGCTGTCTCTGTAGCCACAGCAGCAGCTTTAACCACACAAACATATTCTTAAGGAAGTATTTAAGGCTGTTTATTTGGACGTAATTTAGAAATTGCCTTTTTTTAGGAAGGTGAAAAAATCTCTGGTGATAAAATGCCAGTGAGGCCTTTTACAGCAAATCAGTGCATGGAAACTGCTGGTAGAAATACATGGAGGCTAATACCAGAAATGTATTCACCAGATCCAGCTGTTGGCACTTAAAGGAGGAGGCTAGAAATCAACAGTCCAAGAAGAAGGAGAGAGAACTCCAAAGGCATCCTAGACTGGGTTGAGCCCTCTGGCAATGTACCTGCCTCCCTCCCTCACTGTGGAAGCCAAATTTTGCCTCATACAGACCTATGTTTAGAGGAGACCTGGAAATGGAGCTCGTGAAATGGACTGGCTGCTCAGGTAACACGAGACCGAGCAGATGAAACCACTGAGATCATTTTTCCTTTTAATCATCTAGTTCTGTGGCATTAGAAATAGTTGGTGTGGGCACTTGTTCGTGCAGGCAAACAGGGAAAACTTTGGAGGGCAGCAGGGTCAACCAAGCACCCAAGTTATCAGGCAGGTTTGTTGTGATGGGGCAGGTCTTGCAGGTCAGGACCAGGCTCCACAGAGGTACCCAAGGTCAGAACTGCCCTGGGATGGCCAGGCAGGGCTGTGGAGAGCTGGAGACCTCCACTGCTGCTGCATGGCTGGGGAGGGGGCTGGAATGGGGCCCTGGCCCATGGGCACAATGAGGGGAGCTCCTGGAGGAGGTCAGGCAAGGCCAACAGAGCCTGCTAGTGCCCTAAGGACCCTGGCAGTAGCTTGGCTGCAAATGTTCAAGGACTCCAGCTTTATCAGATCTCATTAAAACTGATGGGATGAAATCATACCTATTCATAACGTCTCTTGCCCTCCTTTTCTAAAAATTTAAAAGTCTGTCACTGTAAGCAGATCCTGGAGAACAGCTGTGAGAATGGCTTGTTATGAAGAGCCCAACCTGCAGTGCTGTAGGCCACTGCAATTACCTAAATCTTTACCACTGCTGCAAATTACTCTCATTTGTCAATGTCCCCATCCTGCCCAACCTGTGATATGTTGTTATCATTGCCTTTGGATTTGAATATTCCATGATGCTGCATTTGTTGCAGAAGGAATCTATTGAAAAACAACATGAAATTTAGAGTAGACTTTTGCTTACAGATAGCCTGTGTTATACTACATTAACACTCATCAGTCTTCACTAATTTATTCTTGCTCCCTTGTAACGCGCGTGCAGACACTGTGTAAACAGGAGCTCTTTCAGAACGAATGATGCAGTTTCATTCCTCAAGCACAGTAGACAGATTCTCACTCCATAAATTGTTCCATTTGTAAGTTATCCCATAGGTTAATAGATTTGAGGGCCTGAAGGGACTTCTGGCATCATCTAGCCTGTATTAACTCTTGTGTAACCACTGCATGTATTAGGTGTACAATTTTATCTAGTGACTCCTAGCAAAAAGAAATTATTCTCCCAAACCTATGGCAGCTGGGGATCTTTGAGGGAAAAACTATGAATGAAATAAATAAACTTTTGCCCTTAAAAATTACTTCTAAAAGGACATTTCCTCAGTCTGTAAGTCACCAGTAGTTAAAGGCAGATTACATTTGTAGTAAATGATAGATGTTAGATGTTATCAAGGGATTTCAGGCTTCACTCCACAAAGGCACTTAAGAGTGAATAGCTTTAAACTCGTGAATTGACTGGTAGGTTTCTGTGGGACCACTCCTGGGCTTCCAACAAAGCCTGCATGTAAGAGCTTGCTAGAATAACTCTTGCAAAAGCTGACTGAATACATCTATAAAACAGCACCAGATGAGCTTCAGTGTGAACTGAAACTCCAGACTGTAATAGCTGCACTGCAGCAAAATGCCTTCAAGGCAGGTCTGGAAACATTATGGTGTCTATATATCACACCAAGCTGATTGCCTGTGAGCGTGGTGATATCCCATTTAAAAAAAAAACAACCCCAGTACATGACACTCAGGCTTGAAAATCTTGGATTTTGCTATCAGTAATCACGAAACGATGCTCAATTCTGCAGCATATGACAAGAAATAGTTGGTGTCTGTGGTACATACTGAGCAAAGACTGACTTTTAAGTGGTGACTACAGCAGCTGTGGATGTTTGTTTAGCTGAAGACACCTTCATTTACCTTCCCTTTGAGAAGACAGAATTGTCACAACAGCTGTGTCATGCCATAAACTCAACCTCAAAACAACATTAATTGGAATGCATGGGAAGCACCTGACACTTTCAGGAAAACACAAAATTGAGTCAAAGCACACCAAGAAAAGTAAGGTGCGCAACAAGAAAAATGTCAACGTAGAATCAATGTAGAGAAATAAGAAGGTGAAAGATGAAATGCAACAAACATTATTGCCAGCTTTTGGAAATAACTGCAGAGTATCCAGGTGACTGAAAAAATTAATTGGGACACTGGGAAAAGAACAAATTAGTTCACTAGCAAGTTAGGTATGGGCTAGGATCTTAACTAGAACTAGCAAGACTGAATAATATGGCTTCAAGGTGAAACTGTGAACTTTATAGAATCTATACAATAGTAAGCTGATTTGGGGATATCTTCACATAGACCATTATCAAGTTTATATCTTAAAGAACATCCATTATTTCCTTGATTTGTTCCACAGGTTTGTCCCCATCTCTGATGCTAAAGATTCTTTCATCATGAGGTCTGAATCAATGAATTAAACCTCTGAAGAGCACCAATAGGATTCTGATTAATCTTCCACTCAGAGTAGAGCCTGAAAAAAAGCTATGGTACCTTAGCAGTACCAATGACAAAGCTCCTCCAAAAACAGTAGAGCTATTTTTCTTTCCTCCTCTCCTAAGGTGGCAGTGAATGGGACACTTGCACTAAAAACTATGAAACAGACTTCTCAGTTAAGACTTTGTCAGTTAAGGTACTTCTCTAAACCTTTGTTTTTGCGGTTGTAACTTGAAATTATGTTCCAAACCTCTAGAAAGGTTTGTTCGTGGCTGTGAAGACAATAAAGTGATACCTGCACGTGGCATACTGAGGAGCAAAAGGAATGCCTTCCCTGAGTGAAACAGCCACATGCCACCTACACAAGCCACCTACACCCCACAAGCAGCAGCAGTGCACAGGGTGCTCCTGAAGGGCATCTTTGGTTTAGTTAGGCTTGAAAAGAATTTGATCTGTGTGCCCCAAGACCAATTTTTGAGGTGAACCAAAGCATGCTAAGGGGGCAATTGCTGCTAAAGCACACTCCTACCTCGCACTAAAATATCACTGGCACGTTGCCTGCAGGCACCAGCCTGCTCTGCTGGGTTCAGAAGCTGAGCAGCAAGTTAATGCTTCCGGCAGGACTTGAAAACAGTTTTACTAGGGCTCTTTGGGATTTCTAATGTAAGCTCAATACTCAGAGGGAAAGATCAGGCCTCCAGGTGTTCTACTATAGTGAGCTGCGGTTGAGTTCTAAGTGCCAAGATAGTCACAGAAGGTTCCAGCAACATATATGAAACTAGAAAAAGAAATCAATCCACTTCAAGTTTTGTACAGAGACTGAAAGTTTCATAAATGATCTGAGGTGACAAATTTCAAAAAATTAGGACGGAGACAAGAGTTTGAGATTGAAGACCTGGGCATACAAAAAATTAGGAAAACTGAGGAAACCACTACAAGGGCTCACTTACTCACTATAAATTCAGCAGAACCTGGAGGACTGAAATTTTTGGCTGAAGGATAGAAACATTGTGAGCACTGGAGGTGGGAAAAACCATGAGTGACCTCCTTTGAACTTTGAATCCCAAAAAAGAAATCAGCAATACAGAGCAGAAACTTCTCTAGTAACAGTAGGTCCTACAATCTTCTTGGCCCACATCTATTTCCTGCTGCAAGTTTCTATTTTGGCACTGAAGCATGCCAACTGCCCAAACAATTGTTTTGTGCAGGTACAGTCTAAACACAAACAGGGTTATAAATGTTTTTTGGGTTTTGTCATTTGGTTTCTTCTAAGGAAGATTTTCCAGGCTTTGCAAAGACTAATCCTTGTCCAAACAGGTGGCACATAGAGTACGAAAGACAGAGCAAGTTGCACACAAAGCAGTATCACATCAGTCCCACTTGTCTGCCTTGTCCTGTACAGTTTCCTGTACCAGGACTGATACCCTGTTGGAGTGAGAGCTCCTCTGGACCCAGGCCCAGAGGAAAACCAAAGCACAAGAATTGAATTAAAACCTTTGGATAAGCTGAGATACATGAAATCACACCAAAGTGAAATAGAAATATAGATTTTTAACTCTTAGTAGAAAAATATGCTAAGTGCCTTAAACATTGAAAAGCTGCAGCAAAGAGACCTTAAACACAGTTTGTACTGCAGCAGTTTTACCTTTTCACAGAATTTCCTTACTCTAGACAAAACATAGATAGAACTATATTGTTCACATTTTTTCGATAGAGTGTTCACATAAACAATAAGAGTTGATAAAAACTATATACGCAAATTCGTGTAATACCTATGTAAGACTTGTGTAAGATTTACGATCATTAGAATTAGACCAGGATAGGTTAAGAAAAGAAAATTAGAATCGTGTGTTAATTTTATTGGTTAATTAGCAAATATAATCCTCTAACTGTAAGTTAGAAAGATTCTGAGCTGCTTCTGCAACAAAAAACTTCTCCAATACCATCAAGCTTAGCCTGCTGTCGCTGCCGCTGCTGCTTTGCTTTATCGTGTATCCCCTTCGAACTCTACCTTCAGAAACTATGGAACTGCAAAATAAAGGACTTTAGCGAAGCAGCAGCCTCCTCTGCTCTTTCACCCTCGGCCGAAAAGGGAGGGTGTCCCGTCACAGCTCAACAAATGGTGCCTCTATTTTAAGGGGAAAAAAGTTAAGGGATCCTGTTGAAGCTTCTCCAAAGTAGGAAGAAAAAGGCTGTTTGGAAGAAACAGCGAAATCCCGGGATAAAGAGGAGCACGGTATCTAGTGGATGCTGAAACGAAGCATAAATCCCAACTCGCCGGACGAGCTGGAGAGAGCCGTGCAGCTTACCTTTGGGGAGGAAAGGTAAGCTTCCTTTGGAGTAATCTAGATGGGAAACAATATGACAAAAGAGCAGAGACGGCTTTATCAATATCTAAAATATTTATTATTATGTAATGATTACGAGGTCCAAAGCAAAGATTTGAAAGATCTTTTAATATATGTTCAGAACAATTTTCCAGACGTTAAAGCAGGCTCTGCATTAGATAAAAAATTGTGGGACCAAATTGGTATAAAAATATTTGATGAAATCACTCGTGGGAGTAAATCTCTATCAAATATACTACCCACATGGCGAATGATTATTGAAATATTGAATAATCCTTTCTCTACATCTGTAATGACATTCACACAAGGAGAATCCGATGACGAAACACCAGAATGTTCAGTTGCAAATTCTGTATCACAGTTAAATACTAACATGGGCGGAAAGATCTCGCGATCAGATATAACATATTCGGGGGAAACAGACACGCGCGATCTTGCATGTACCGCCGCGAACGTGAATGGTCCACCCGCGGAACCGCCGCGTTCTCTGGCTGCTGCTAATCTGCAGCCGCCACCAGGTCCCCCGGGGCCGGCAGACCTGGCACAGCTGTGTTCTCGGGCTGCACAGCTAGCTCAAACAGCTCCGCGGGAAACCTCGGCGCCTTTAGGCGCCTCTCCGGGAAAGCACATATGCTCCCCGTGCAGCAGGATCAGACCAGTACATTTATGCCATGGGTTTCTAGCTGCAGTTCTCTGAGATAACTGTGTTTTCAGGAGATGTTTTCAGATAAAAACATCACTTTCCTACCATGGCTAACTTGAATGTACCTTAGCAACGTGGTCAAAAACGAGAAGCCTCAGGCACACAGACAAGTTACCACGCAGTGACAAGTCACTGTGTGTCAGCTACCCTCCAATGGCTATCTCCACTGATGCTGTTAAATGTCTGCAAGGAAAGACTGGTGGCTGTGATTTGTTTCTGCCACAGACTGTGCGCACAGTTACAGCACATCAGCTGGTAGGAGGTCATTTCTTTCCCACTTTCATCCTGCCTGTGCTGCCTGTAGTATTTTGCTGGCTGATTTGACAGGCCCCGTGTAGACACAGCCTGTGGATGGCTGGAAGCTTGTTTCTATGATTTCCCACTTCACTCCTGTTTGAAGGACAGCCTGGAAATGTGTATACACAGACGTGGGTCTGACAGGCACTGTTTGGCAGAGGGCCCAGGGGAGTAACCATGGAGTGGGGAGAAAACATTTTCTGTGATTTAGGGGTTGGGCAGGGGTAGGAAAGAAGAGGCCATAGAGAGAAAAATTATGCAGATGCTTCTCAGTGGAGTGAGGACAGCAAGGTTCACAGAGGCTGGAAGATAATAGCTGATAGTGTGATTGCAGTTCTGAGGGCATTGACTCAAAACAAAGGAAAAAGCTGTCATGTCAAACAGGACCCTCAGCTCACCCACAATAAAAGCATGAAAATATTGGGGAATGAGAGGGAAACAAAACCTGTTTGTTCTCTTTTTGTTTTCTTCTTTTTCTCTGAAGGCTGGTACAGTACAATAGGAAATGTAGAAGCATGCTGAAAAGAAATTTCAGTGAAGTGCCTTCTCTGAGAACAACGTGTGAATTGACTTCAAGACTGAAGTTCAAAACTATTTTGCTGCTATATCTCTTTTTACACCAAAGGCTTTCTACAACTACTTGGTGTTTCTAATCAGCTTGTTTCAAAGCTTACAGTATTACCTGGTTACAGTTCCCATCTCAGCCTGGGGTGCATCACCGTATATATCTAGTTAATGTTTGCAATAATGAGAAAATAAATCGTTTCAGCAAGAAAAT
This sequence comes from Machaerirhynchus nigripectus, assembly GCA_013397975.1. NCBI lineage: Eukaryota > Metazoa > Chordata > Aves > Passeriformes > Dicruridae > Machaerirhynchus > Machaerirhynchus nigripectus. The sequence goes on from VZRQ01011018.1 coordinate 736,400, forward strand.
AGCTACTGCAGATATTTACTTGCATTGTAAAAATGATCAGGTCAAAGAACAACTTCCCCAGGGGGAAAAAACAGAGAGATCCAAATAAAACCAGAGACATAAACAGAAACATGCATCACATCATCCTGGCAACCAGCATAAGGGTTCAACAAATCTGCACCAAATGACATCCAGCTCAAGGTCCAGCACTTTGCCTTTATTATTTAGCTTTTTTGATTAAAGCTTTGGAGTTTTTTCACTATCATGTTGTGAGTGATTGGGACATGCCTTTCACAAATTAAAATGTCCTCTTTTCTTAAAAATGCTGGATTTTGCTGGCTGGCAGGTCACATGTATTTCAACAGAAAAACTGGCACTCTCTTCTTACTCAAGTTGACTACATAAAACAGCATAGATCAAACCAAGCAAAATCCCATGGGAACAATAGACAGGGAAACACACACACTCGAGAATTTCCTGGATTATTTATAAAATATGATGACTTTAAAAAGGCTGTTTCTGTAGCAGCTCATGAATCCTCTGTATATCTCAGATTCATGTTGTTTCTTTTTTTTTTTTTCATTTAGTCTCCCGGGTTTCTTAAAATGTAAGTTGGATATTTCTGCATGTTTGCCTTCCCTCCCCAAACACCAACAAAATTACTGGAACTGGCACTGGCACTCTGGATGCATAAAGAAGCAACTTTTCAAATTAAGCCATGCAAAATTTAATTTCTCTTGGGGTCTTAATAATCACAATATCTTTCAAACATAAGGTACAAAGCTTCATTTAAAAAAAAAAAAAACAACAAAAAAACTCAATTTGTATGTGTCTGCCTTATTCCCCTACTAAAGACAAGATCTCAAATTCTCAAAGCAACAAAGGTAGAGGCAGCTACTTAGTTACCTGAATTTGTTTATCATCATTGTTTACTATTTATATCCCAGTGGTATTGTATTATACACAGTGCAATATAGATGAAGACAACCCTCTGCATCACACAGCTTACAGGCATAACTGTAGCTAAAAAGAAAAAGGAAGAGCAGGATGGTCTGAATCTCTCTGCCACAGTTCATCACCTTTAAAAGAACGGCATTTGTGCTGCAAGACAGAGGGAAAATAAGACAACCACAATTTATTACTAAATAAACAAAAAAGCACCTCGTATTATGAAGGTTATTCTCACAAACTTTAGATGTGCAAGTCATGGTTTCAAATATTTGAGGTTGCAGGCTTTGCCCCTGCATGTTTTACTGCTGCCTCTGAGTAGAGCAGCAGTCTCATCATTGACACACTTCTTTATGTTATTTTGCAATATGTCAAGACCTGCATCCTTAAAATCTGTAGATCTGAAAGCATGAATCAGGAAAATTCTCAACTTTTTCTTTTACTGTTAGAGAATGGCTAAACAAACTACCACTATAATCTGAAAAAACAGACAATAAACACTCAATGAACATTGAACTGGTTGGTTTCTGGTTTACAGGCTCTTGCATTATGCTCCCAGCAGCAGGAGGATCAGATATGGTATAGTTAAAATGGAGTTATATAATAATAAAGTAATTTTCAATATTTAATTGCTAATTTAATTGCTAATATTTTCAAAAAATAATAAAGTTATTTTCAAAAATAATTCACCGTTCATTTATGGTGGGAATTGTTTCTTAGCCCTCAAGAAACTTCACTTGGTTGGTTAAACAAAGGATGAACAATTCTTCATTTAAGGACTTAGATATAGGAAAAGGATTTTACATTTTTTCATAACCCCTTTTCTATTTTTTTCCATTTTTACCTTTGTTATGTAACACTGTGTCTTGTGGGCTCCTATTTAGTCAAGAGAAGATAGATGTACTTTGCCCCAGAACACATCACTGTGAGGAAAAGCCATACAAGCACTAACTGTGTGGAAGAGAGGACTGAAAAAAAGCAACTCAAGAGTCAAGCTCTGTATTGAATCTCCATAGGAAACACATATGTAATTAATTAAACATTAAAAGAGAAGATTGAAAGCTGCCAGCTGGGTCATCAAGTAACAATAAAAAAACAAGAAAACAATAAAAAAAGATCCAAGAGGCCAACTCACCAACTCAGTGAGAGAGGGCAACTTCCCTGACCAGCTAAACCAGAGATTACTTTCACTGCTACCCTAGTATATCCCGAGAATTTGCAGGATAAAATCTGCCTGAAAGCTTAATTCTCCCTCCTGTCAGAACTTTCTCAGATTCTGCCTTTCATATGTGAACTGGGTCCTCCCTCACCAAGTCACTGTGGCCTTAAATGCCTCCAGACTGAGCTCTATTATGTATTCTAGCTGAGCATACCTAGTAAACACATACATGAGCCAAACTAATGATCAGGTTTATAAAAACCTGCTGCACTGTCATCTCCTCCCTTCTCACACATACCACCTGTTCTCCGGCTCATCTGGTTTGGGGTGTTTTTTCCCCCATCCATCTGTTTTATTTTCCACTGTCTTCCCTGGTAAGCCCCATGCTACATCGTTGTATAGTAAGTAGCACAAAATTATACCTGCCAGCATGGAGCTATTAATTAAGTTAGCAGTAGTGGGACAGCAACAGGACCCTGGCTCAGTACAATTTCCACCTGAATGACCTGAACACATTTCCCTAAAGGAAACAAAGACTGCTATTCCAGCATTTTATATATTCAGGATTTTTATTCATGGCACAATTAACCATTTCTACCATTACAGACGGTGCTGGACAGTTTTATTTGAACAGCAGTCTGTCTTTCCTGCACTGACCAGTAAAGCACTGACCTCTTGGTAGGTAACAGCAGACGGGCCTGCTTTGGCTCTGCAGTGGCGACAGCTCCCTGCAATGCTGTAACGAGCACGCTGTGACAACCAGTAATGACACCAGCCAGAAGACAATCTGAAAGACACTGCAGTAATGCTGAAGTGAACAAAATATTTAACTCTGCAGTTCCTCTACAGAGAACCTGGCATTGAATCCACATCGGCTGCTTGCTGAAAGCAGGACCCTCTGCAGCTGCACAGGGCTGGACTGGGACAGTGCCCACTTGGGTGTGCAAAGAATTGTGTGTAGAGACTGGAGGTTTTGGTTCCTTCTCTAGAAAGCAGAAGTGTCCCTTGCATGCCACACAGGATGGATGTTTGCACAGATATGTATTAAAATATGTCTGCACAAAGTAAATGGGGAACCACCTGCCTTCCTCCATCTTCCCCAGTCAAGAGAGTTGGTGAATGTGTGTACATCACACAGCCAAGGTGACAAGTAAGCAAGTGGAGTATTTGTAACCCTCCCTTTTTAACTAAAAGAGCTTAAGATATGCATATTTTCTTTCTTTTATACTTCCATGCCACATTTGCAGGGAGGAATTTCTCCTTCCCTGTGTCTGGAAATTTTTGATTTATGGAGGAACTAACCATTTCTCTTAAATTCAACCTTAATTCTAGAGCAATTTGACTGTTTGAACAGCGGTTGAAAAAGGCTAATGAGGAAAACACGGCAGCTTTCTAGAACCTGTATCCATCCAAGCATTTCACTCAGCACTGGCTGCTGTCACAGCCAAGTAAATCCCAATTACCTACTCCTTTACCAGCTCAAGAATGTATCCTACAAAAGATGCATAATCAGGAAAATAACCAACTGCTACATTTAATCTCCCCATCCATGCACTCTGTACATACCCATCCAAGGCACTGAATCCCAACAACTTTAAAGTTAAAAAATACTTACTGACTTCTGGGTTTGATGTCTAAGGTAGCACTTTATCAGAGGCCTGATCAAAATAATATGAACAGAGGGAATAAAAAAAGGACCTCCAAACTCCAAGGACTGGCTGAATTCTCCCTTACAGCAATTTTGTGTTCCATGTTTACATTTTTCATACAGAGCTACTGGCACTTTTTGAAGTTCAGTTTACATCTTGACAGCTCCAGCTGTCAGGTCAGTGCTGCAGACCAAGAGAAGCTAAGAGGGTCAGGGCCTCCTCTCAGGGTCCTGGTTGTTTCCAAAAGTCTGTAGCCGGTTATACAGAATTGGAATGCTCCCTTCATGAAGTACTTCAGTACAGACCATTTCCTTTTAATTAATGAGGACATACAGCCTTTTGATAATTTCTTTCTCATGTATTCCATCCCGTTTGTATCAAGAGATTTCCATTACTTTTCACATGGCTCTCACTTCAGGTTCTTCATAATTCTTTCACTCTCTTCGTACAGACAGAAGAGCAGATTGCTCTGTAAGAAAATGCACATGAAATAAAACGTGCTTTCCCTGAACCACACAGCCTACTCCATGGAGAAAGACACTAAATGCCTCTGCATTGCCAATAGGTGCCTAATACAAAAGAGAGTATGCAGAAGAGAAGTAACCTGCTCTACAAACTACTGGCACAGATAAAAGTATTAATCCGTGCAGGTATCCAAAACTCAACACTAGAGTCAAATACACATCTGCCTGCAGCTTTGCCAGAGTTACAACAGCAATGCTTTTGTCTCCTCTGCTTTCTTTAATTAGTGTCACATCCATTACTGAGCTGCAGCAAAACTGACATTTCAGGAAACAATGCCTGGCTTTTGCTAATCAGTAAGAAAGCTGTAAATCTGGCAAGGAGAGACTGGTTTTAATTTGTGCCTATGGGATTCTGATATTGAAATACTGGCCTTAAATATCTGCTCCATGGGGAGTTACCGCTGCACATTAATTCTGAACTTACCAGTTGCTGAGCTGCAATGAGACCAAAAAAAAAAAAAAAGAGCGACGAGTGACATAACACTAAGTGACACAGCACCGGGAATGCTGCAGCAAAGGCAGGAGTGCACTCACCCGTGAAGCACACCACACCAATATTCACTCCCTAACACAGCCTGTACTACCCACTTGGAGGAGGAACCAGCTTCAGACAGCCCAGCCTTACCAGAGATCCACTCCTACATACACAAAGTTGCATGGAACAGCAACACAGACCATCAGAGAGACTTGGGAGGTCACCATCGGATTTGCCACTTCATGCCTTTTTTTCTTTCTTTGGCTATAATCACTCATACTGGGACATTTTATTGAGTCATATTCCATGTAGCCTGTTAAAAAAAAAAAATAAAAAAGGTCAGATAAACTTAGGAAAGTTTTCTGAAGTGCCTCTCTCCAGCTTAACACACTTATTGATTATGCAGCTTCCTATCTTTATTATGAGGTGACATGAGGTCATCATGATTCATTCAAGCTGTCCGTGTTTCACTACTTTCACTGCTGGAAATGGCACTCCAGAATGCAGATGCCCTTCGAATTCCACAGTCAAATGAAAAACTTGCACACCATATTTAGAAAGTCTCAAATCCTTCTATATTGTGGCCCTTCATATAGAAACTTTTCCCAGGGATGGCTGTAAGATGGATTGCTGTTTATTTTTTAAGGTGCAATAAGACAGTTTAAGGGTCTGTCCTTTCTTTAGAAGTCTTGGTAATATACATACCATTACATTTTTGCTTTTAAATAAGCCTGCAAAAATATGTAAAATTTCAGATTTCCCACATTTTATATGCAAAATCTCTCTAATACCAAATGGTAGCAGAAATATATTTGGTAAATGCAAAAGTACAAGGAAGTCTCAATTGGGTGGAGGTAGAAGCTCTCCTTTTTGCAGGAGATAAATAGTTATACTCATATAAGCTTCTATTATGATTCATAAATATCTCAGAATTATTAGCATCCTTGTGGCAGCTTCCTGAGGCATGGTAATGCTACCGTGTCTGCTTCAGAGAGGACAAGCTGAAACACTGAAAGACCCAGGCTCATCTCACTGAACTTTTAGTTTCTTAATCTGAATTATTAACCTGGGTTCCTTTCATCATGAAGTGAAAGAGAAGAAATCACTTTCAGAGTGACTGGTCCTTCCTGAACAAAGCAAGTTGAAATTACACTCAGGCGTTATCTAACCCTAAACTAGATACATAGAGAAACTGGAGGGCTAGAGGGTACAAGACACTAACTTTGTTCCCATGCACAGGGACTTCATTTACAAAGAAAGTATGCAGCAAAACACGATTTTCACTTCATATTTCTCAAAAGTCAAGCCCATATCTTAACAATTGAGTAACATAAGATAGTGGGCAGGACACTAAAATATGCATTTGCTAAAAATCTTCTTTGATGGATTTGATGCAATAAGGAAATTACAAGGTTAGTTTTATCTATCAATAATTCTATAACAGAGCCATTACAGGTGCAGACCAAAATAGCTAGTTTGAAAATTCCTGATAGGTACAATGATGTATGAAAAAATTGACATATGAGAATAGTAAGTCTAATGACACAGCTGAATACTACAAACAGCTCAAAATTGCATGCAGCAAGTCATCAAACACATAGGTGGATCATGCAGCTGTTTTTTCTTTTGAATCCACTAGATGAGAAAATGAAGAAGTAAGGTCAAAAACCAGCCTGGATTTCTGGACTAAAATGTACCAACTAATCAACTAAAAATGCACATTTAAGGAACCATCTTGTTCATTTGTTGAACACAATTTTGTTTTCCTTTACTTTGTTTCTATTTCCTTGAAATACTCCCCAGTCACAAATCTTTCCTGGAGCTTTGGCATGAAATGTGTCAGCTTTCAAGTAACACAAGGGAAGGAGAAATGAGCTAGCATCCAAAGAGAAAGGAGAGACTGAAGCCACAAGAGCATAGTTGAGTTTTAAATGTGTTACAGTCATCTTATAAAATTCCCATCAGTTTGGCTAGTTACACTATAGTTTTTCCCCAATATTTCTTTTCCAGAAGAAATGAAGTGTGATATTGTGGATTGTGTTCAAAATCAACTGCTATCGCTGATTTCAGTAGAGCTGTTTGCAGTGTAAAGCTAAGTGCAGAACTGTGGTCCATCTTGTACAGCTAAATGAAAACAGGTGTTTAGAACAGACAGAAAAAGGGTGGCCAAACCATAGGTCTATTCAAACTAGTACTAAATGTATTCCACATTTTGGAAGCTGAGTCACAGCCACAGTTTTGGGTTTTACATGGTGAGTGATTTTTTTAATTTCACTTTTATAATGATTTGACAATAACCAAGGTAATCAATTACGAATTTCAGGCAAAGTTCTGGTTTCTGCTGGGCTTGTTTTTGTATGCTGTGGTGCAGCTGAGAAACATATGAGGATTATTCCTTCTTTTTCTTTACCAAACCTGGCTGGTTTTCAACATTCGTATTTATTCTGAAATCAATTCAGATTGACTCACTTCTAATGAGCCCGCTCCTAAACCCACTATTTTAAAGAGGAACAGAAATGCTTTAAAATAAATGTATTCCAAACTTTGCTTACTCTGGTAACCAGAGTTTACCTACCGCACAGGCAAGGAAATGTCAAAGCACTGAAATAAAAGACCAAAGAGGTCAGTCTGTAGAATCAATACACAACTACGCCACAGCAGCTACAGAGCCAAAAAAAAAAAAAAAAAAGAGCACAGCAGAGTGTTCCTATGGTTTAGACAAGTAGTTCCAGGCAGCTTGTCAATACACTGGCTGTACAATCTCTTGTGCTTTTTTTTACGTGATGGAAAGGCATACACGAATATTTAGGTCAAATAAATAATATATATCTCATAAATAGTGCAAACCAGTGGACATGTCCTTGGAGGTTTCATTTTGGTGGACAATGTTTGTATCTTGAAAACGGAGACAAATGTGCTTTAACCATCTGTATCAAGATGTGCTGGGTTGGGCTGTGGTAAAGTTAATTTTCTTCAGAGTAGCTGGTGGGGGGCTGTGTTTTGGATTTGTACCGGAAACAGTAATAACATGGGGATGTTTTGGTTACTGCTGAGCAGGGCTTACACAGGGTCAAGGCCTTTTCCGCCTCTCACCCCACCACACCAGCGAGTGGGCTGGGGGTGCACATGGAGCTGAGAGGGGACACAGTGGGGACAGCTGACCCCAGCTGACCAAAGGGATATCCCAGACCATGTGGTGTCATACTCTGCTTACAAACTAGGGGGAAAGTTGCCTGGAGGCTGCTGCTCAGGGGCTGGCTGGGCACAGGCCATTGTTTTTTATGTGCATCACTTGCCTTTCCAGGGTTTTATTCATCTCTATTTTGTAATATCTTCCTTTTCATTATAAGTTTTCAATATTAATATTATTATTTTGTTTTAGTTCAATTATTAAATCATTCTTATCTCAATCCACAGGTTTTCTCATTTTTACCCTTCCAATTCTCTTCCCCAGCATCCTGCTGGCAAGGGTGGGGAGTGAGGGACCAGCTGTGTGGTGCTTAGCTGCCAGCTGGGGTTAAACAACAACACAGGAGTACTGATGATTTATATAATGTGGGTTTGTTTTTTTCATATCTGTATCCAGAAGGGTGCACTTAGCAAAACAAAAAAAAAACCCCAAAACCAAAAAACACCCCCAAACCAAACCAAAAACAAAAACCAAACAAAAAACCCAAACAAAAACAAAAACAAACAAAAAAACACCCCAAAAACAACAACAAAAAAAAAAGAAAAACCAAAGAGGAAAGTAAAAATCAAGGAAACACATTTCACGCATAAATGAAAATATACTGAGTCAGTTACTGTTGTTAGATCTCTTTCTCTCACAAACAGGGTTCTTTCCTACTCTTGTTTAGCTGTTGAGTAGTCCAGAATTTTCCTCTTGCACTCCCCACAGATCTGAATTCTGAAATAAAGACTGAAATTAAGACCATAAGATTAATCACTTACAGAAGGGTACACAAAAGCATGGCAAATTAGGAATCAAAATGCAGACAGAGAGGTGAAACCCTCCAGCAGCCTGAGACCAAGAACTGTGCGTTCCAGCTTCTATTGTACATGTATTTATTTTTTTCTTTACATCACACCACACATTTTCCTATTCATTATCAGCCACCTACTACCAGGGATGACCATGAGCTCTTTAACTCACTGCTTTGCTTAGTAATGCACTTGCTATATTTTCTTGTCTCACTTACCACCCTTGTCACATTTCCGAGCACCCATTTCAAGCAGCTAATTACAGTCATAATTGGGGCACTTTCAGACCAGCATACGTGCCTCATGTTTGCCAGATGGTGGATCCAGATCTCCCTGTCTTGTGTGTAGTCAGCAAACAGAAAAAAACACAGCCCAACATTTTTGAAACCTGCTGTAGATCAATGTTGCATCAGTATGTCACTGAGAACTGACTTAGCCTACCTACATCAATAGAAGTTAGTTCTGCTCAAACTATTTCGTACTGAATTTCTCCAAGAGCTGCTCTGATACTAAAAGACTTAAGCCAAAATATTACAAAGGTTCTAACACCCGAAAGGTGTAATCTTCTCCAACCTGCCTATCTGAATTTTAAGAGTGCTGTGACAATTAAGGGCAATAACAACTTGAAGGTCCTGCACTGGATTCAGCACTCAGGATCTAACACGTCTGCAGTCCTGAGTTTCACAGCTTTTGTACTCACAGCTTGTCCTGCTCAGCGACAAGTAATAATGTAACAACAGGCTAATCTCAAGCTGACAATGAATAGCCATAGAATTAATCAAAAACAGCTAAGAAGAAGAAGAAGAAATATTTAAGCTAGAATGCTTACAGTTCATGGCTTGGAGCGTTTCTGGTACAGGAACTTTACAGCTGCAAGGATGTAAGCACAGGTATATTTACTTTTCCATACAATAGCCACCACACAGGAATTCAGAAACTTCTCATGTTACAGTTGGTCAGCATTGTACTCCTCCATCTGGTTACTTAGCTACCTGCTGTCCTGTTCCATGCGCTGTAAACCATCCCAGTGCCACAGAGCTTTAGGAAGAAAGATGGAAAGAAGAAATGTACCACTCACTGCATCCATAAATGAGGACAGAGTATTGTTATAGCTTCTGGTCAGGCCACTTCTGCAGCGGTTATTGGCACATATAGCAGTTCTCCTGGAAATAGCTGAAACCTGGAGGATTATAGCAGCCTTTGGGGCACGATGGTTAAAAACAGAGCTAAACAAAGCGATAAAGACACAAAAAGCAAGGCTAGATTCAGCAAGGCTGTGAAAGAGGTTGCTACACTGTTAAGCTGTGAGTATGGACTAATCTTACACGAAGGCACGGGAACAGCATTACTTTAGCTTCAGAAGTGGTGCTTTCCCCAGGGAAGGCTCCCCGGAGAACCACTTCCAACGGTTTTTGTCCCACCCCCCTTTCCTCTCAATGCTGTGAAGAAGTGCTGTATTTCCACCCCTGCCAGAGAGAGAAAAATGAGAGAAAAATCATTCTGCCAGGCTTGAAATCCCCAAATGCTTTTAGTGGTTGTAATTTCCCCAGTGAGCAATTTTTAGCAGAATGAGCAGATAAAATTACACTGCAAAGCATCAGACTGAAGGGTAGAATCTTCATCATAATCAGGCATCATTCTTGCAACTGTTTCATCTCAGGAATTCCTTGCATATTCATCCGTCTTAAAGGCGAGGCGACAGAGGTCTCTGAATAGATGCCGTATTCAGGAGTTCCTTCTACACTTTATTGCAATAGAAACAGTGGCTATATTTACTGGGCCTGTATTTGCTGTTCCAGTAGGGTAAGCCAAGGCAGCCCAGTGTTCCCAGTTGCATGTGTACAGCAGCTGCACAGTTGCACTGTTTATGCCATCGCTGTACCGGCCCTGGGTTCTCTACCAGGACGGCAGGATTATTAAATACCAGTCAGGCACTGAACCCGAACATGTACAGATGACACTGAGCAGTTACAGATTTACAATCATGTAAATTAAATCCTGATGAACCACCAGCTCTGCTCATCACACTTTTCTTCCTCATCCTCAATCTGTCTTTCAAGTACCATTTTTTATTTTATATGGCTGCTGTGAATAATGATGGCTCTTATAAATCTTCACAGGTTCAGATACTCAATCACACACCTCCTGCATCTATGACCAGGGCAGCAGCCCTATAGACCTGGATTTATAGGGCCACATTTCAATTATCAGATCTATGGTCACGTATTTCGCCATTCCTCTTCCCTTCACAGTTTCTAAATGTCAGATGTATAAAGTATTTGACATTTAGGGGAATACCAGCACTATAACAAATATGGCAATACACTAATTTTCAGACAATACATGCTAATAGGAATGTAATTTTCAAGACTTAATTTCAACCCTAGTATACATATATTTAAATCACCAATTTTAAACTTTAGGTGAGAACAATTGCTAACATAAAAAAAAATTAATCATAAGCATGATCACTGAACCAAAAATACGAGTGAGTTATAATTAGCATGCCAGCATATAAATGCCATAGTAAGAACTGATACTGGTTTCAAATAATTGATTTGTGAATAGATATGTTATCTGTGAACTTCAGAAATCTGTAACTCAAAATCATTCTCATTACAGAAACTGGTCATCTTAGCTGCAACTACTTCTATGGATGAATGAGCCATGAAAATCAATCACTTTTATGGCCAGAGAAAGAGGTTGTTCTGGGTCACTATCCAGATAGTAAAATATTGGAAGCCTGTGATCTAGTTTATAATTCATGATAGGCTATAGTTAGCCCTACAGATATTAAAAAACCTTTCTTCTCCTGAAACAGAAATTGCTCTAGAGACCTCTGCAGCTTATAGAGCTTAAACACCAAGCCCAATGATTTTGTTACTATATGTCTATAAATTACAAAATTTTTAAAGAAATTTTTAGTAGTATTTGAGATGGGCATCCCAAAAGAAAATAAACCTAACTCTTAAAGTCTCAGTATTGCTGTATTGTGCAAAAAGTACAATACTAACTTTATTCTATCACTATTTGTTTAACAGAAAAGTGGGAGTGAACGTATGATGAGTTCAGTAGGAAACACAGGTTCTAATTGTTACCACACCTTTGCCTTTGAAAGGGAATTCTGGAAGCAATGAAAAAGTTAGAAGCCCATGTGATGATGTTTCATTATCTGTCACTGGGTTTCATTATCTGTCACATCTGTCTAATGTCCAGCACTACCAATAATAGATTTTTCTGTGTATTAATTTGGTCTGTATTAGCCAGACGAGAAGATGCTGCCTAGATAGCTCAACAGCAAAAGTAGTCAGAGGAGCAGAAGGATTCTGAAGAGGCTATTTCATTAGGTATCACATAAATTAATTGAAAAATACAGAAAAGGCTCATCAGATACCTCTGTTTTATAGGAAATAAGAATACTTCCAGAAACCTGATGCACAGAAGTAAAACCTAACAAGCATACCCAGCTACGTACATGGCACAGAGCACACACAGCACAAAGATCAAATGAAACTCAGAAATCATTGAGATTACTAACATTTAGGACCAAAGTGTATCTTTGGATCAACAAGTCTGACCTCTGTAAGACTTCATCTAATAATTCTTACATTTTAATTAATCAGTCAACAGCTTAAACGGTCATTTAAAAGGGGATAATGAGGTGGTGGCAAAGATGTTTTATGGGAGACACATGCCAACTGTCAAAGGAAGTGATCAATAGGTAGCAGAGGATGGCTCCAGAAGCTCATTACAGGTGGTGAAGACATCTCAATACTAAATGTAATGTTTCTTGAAGGGTACTGGAAGAGAAAATGAGCCTCTCATATTGGAAGTTCGAGAGGCAAGAGTTAAGAGAGGATTAAATTGTTCAAAGCACTGCTCTAGCTAAGTGACCTCTTCAAGCAGCATTTTGGAAGGGTACCAGCTGGAAAAGTCTCCATTTGTTGAGCTTGGATAGAATTGTGTTTCAGTGGTGAGGGACTGGGCAAGACCTATCACTGTGCAGGTGGTCAAGAAAGGCAGCATCATAATCAAAAGGACACAGACTGAGTCTGAATGCAAAGAGACAGGGCTGAGTCGGAAAAAAATCTCCGAAAAATAAGTAGGGTGGTGACCACTGATCAAGGCAGGAAATTACTGGGAAAGTAGGGTAAAGAGGTGAGACTAGCCATGCCAGTCTAGGGAAGTTTTATAACGTTACTAAATGTGTTCCCTTTTAATAAAGTGGGGTGAATAGCTTCTGCTTCTGTCCAGAATTCTTTCTTTCACTCATGCATTCCCTAAGGAATACATACACACACATATATTTCCTTCTTTTGAAGATGACTGGATGAAAAAAAGCAATTTTTAACTTGTCTTTGTTGTGATGTCTTGACAGAAAACTTAAAAGCAGTTCTGCTCCTGCTGCTCTATAAACATGGTCATATGTGGTACCCATTTTTAATATTCAAGATTTGAGAGGTCTGGCTAAGAAGTTTATAGTAACTAAAAGAATATTCCTTTCAAGTAAAAACTAACAATGATGGTTTCCAGCTCCCCACTTTTCCACATCATTAACTATGGTCATAGATAATAAGTTTCCATCTGACCTGTCCTAAATTGCACTTGTGTTATTACACACTTGGATTCCCCAGATCTCTGACACTGGTATTTACAAATAAGCAATTCAGAAGGTCCTGTTTTCCAGAGTGGAACTGCAAGTTTTTTTCTTTCAGTGGATTTGTTCTGGGAAAAAAACCCCTAACTTTCACTTGATTACATGGATTGGAGTGGAGCATCACTCCTATGCAGGTGATAATTCCGTGAAAGACGTGGGATCCACAAAGAATTTCTTATATTTTCCTCTTTGACACAGAAGAGGAAGTCAGACTCTTCCATTCAGTGGATTTTGCCACCAACCAAGCTCATAGCTAAACCCCTCTCACTGAACATCCCATGTGATACAAAGCAGTCATCAGAGAATAAAGCTAATGTTTCTGCAGGATGTTGCTGGACAACCCCTCCATCCAATCTCCTCACACAGCTGGCATTTCCCATGTCATGGACAGTAACACACCTGACTTCAGTGTTTTTTTAATGACATTTGTGAGCTTGATAACATATCTTTAAGCATTATTACCACAATCTCTACCAACGTGCAAGCATAAACATTTAAATCATCATTTATATGTCTCAACAATATGGTCACTTACCCTACAGAGAACTATCTATTATAACTGAACATGTTCTTCAGAATATTCCCAGAAATGCTCCCCATGCTTTTAAGAGCCATGATGACCATTACCTCCTTATAAAATAAGCAGAACAATCAACATGCCTCAAATCATTTTCCACTTTACAATACTACTTTGCTGGCCAACAGAGCAACCAAATACAGCTGCAAGCCAGCCTTTCTACTTAAGCATGGCCAATATAGGGGTTTGTAGCACTAACTTTTCCCAGGACAACATACGCCTTTTAATATCTTTAATATGCTTGCCTTGCTTTCTGTTCCCTGAGAAGTGAGCAGACCACTGATGTCCTCTGTGGTCTGTTGAAGAACTCCAAGTAGTTTGTGGGGCTCTAAAGCTCAGTGCTTCCTACTCAATCCATCTCATGCTTTATTCCCAATTAGTAAATGAAGACTGTAATGAAAACACCTTTTGTCGATGTAATAAGGAACTAGCGAAAAAAGAAGAGAAGAAAGTTATTTAAAGTACCTATGAGAAGAAGTAAAAGAAAAACTGTTTGTTGTGTTAAAGGGAGCAGAAGAGAGACACAGTAGCTACCAAGAAAAACATGAGATATATTTGCAGGGAAACACACCCCCAAGACAGACAATTTTGAAGACAGTGAATACTCAGCCGTTTATCAGACATGGGCAAGGAGCCCATCAGGACAGGACAACTCCTCAGAGGAGCCCAGACTACTGAGAATGCAAGGGGAAGGGGTTTGTTTTCAAACATCTCAGACCATCAGAGTATCATGTTCTTTGACCTGGAGAGAGCAAACTGTGAGTTATAAGAAACTTCTCTTTGTTATAATGGCCTGCAAAAACAAAAAAAAAAAAAAAGAAATTACTACTAATTTTGCATAACAGTTTTATTCTGGCATGTGCCTGTATAGAATTTGTTTTTGATAAAGGTGTCTCCGAAAAGGTATCGAGAGGAAATGGAACAATTACTTGCCCTGGATGTGTCGATCCAGAGCATAATTATCTTGTTATTAAATTTTTGAGCTTAATTTTGAATCTGAACTTCTCTAACTTCAGCTTCCAGACATTGCACCCTTTTCTGTTAAATTCAAGAGCCATTCCAAAATCATGGTGAAAGTATGATGTAATCCATGCATTTCCTGATCCTCTTTTAGACTGACTGAACAGATTAACTTCCATAAATCCTTCACAAGGAGAAATTTTCTCAGTTCTTCAGAATATGTTTTGTGACTCTTTCCTGCCTTCTCTCTCATTTCTCAGTACTTTTGAAAACACATTGGCCTGAACTGTATAAAACTTTCAAATATTGATCTCATCAGTTCCCTGTCCAGAAGTAATAATTCCTTCCCTGCTTCTGTTCATGATTCTCCTTTTATCACAGCAGCCCTCAGTCACAGGTCGGCATAGGGAACTCGTATACAACCAGCTACTTCCCATGCACAGTCAATGCTGTCACATGCTTGGTCCCCTATAATGTAGGTATGACTAAATCATCTTTTCTTAGAAATAAAGTTATGTTTACAGCTGTATGTATTAAAAAATAAATTGTCTGAACAAGCTGTGTGACAAAAGCCCCCCCGAGTGCTCTGCTGTCTTTGTTTACCATTATGTCCACCCGTCTTAATAACATGTCCATTCTTTGCCAGCAGTTCTGTGGGTTATGGAATAACTGCAAGTCTGGCACAGGCTCTGTTGGAAGCTAGTGTTTTAAGAGGTCGTAAGAAAACAGGTATGAACCCCCTTCATAAGTATTTTAATGAAAATTGGCACTGCTGTTATAATGGCATATGATAAGACAAGTGCCTTTCAAAAATCTGTTGCATCTGTGGAGGAAACAAATATATCTTCCCATTGTAATAATGTCTGTGTGACAAGACTTATTTTCTATTAAACCGATATAAATTGACAAGTATTCTTTTATGCTCCATTCTCTTTCTTTCCTTTGGAAATGGACAAAGACTGATATAGAATAAACCCAAAATATTCTCTATATAACCCCTATTTTATTTATGCACCTAATTGTTTCCAGCTTGCCTAGCAATTCAGAAAAAATAAGTGAAGACTTCAATACTTGATCCAGCAATGGGAGGGAAAAAAAGAGAAAGTCAAATTAAAAAACAAAGGTTAAATGGACTGTGCAGTGCCCAGGGTATACTGGTTCTAAGATTCTGAAAGATCAGTAATAACTGCACAATTCTATGCATGGGAAGAATTTGGTTCCTTACATGGTCTGAGTGTCTAAATGACATTCATGTAACACTGAAGATTAAATCAATGTGAAGATGAAATCTCCTGAAACAAAATTCTAACAAAAGCCATTTTTAAAATTCACACAGGCTGTTGTCATATAATTGTGGTTCTCACACTTCCTTTGTACAGGAAACCTTTACTATTTCCAAGAGTTGTCAGCAGAATATGAACTTTCCCAATTTCATTTAAATTACTATAAGACTACACATGGGGAAAAATAAAATCCAAAGGAAAAATAACTCCAGGCAAGGAGGACTCTTACTTGACTAGGTGCTCCTTCAGGGTGGTTTTGATTATATGGATTAAAGACTAGGAGTCAAAACAAAGAGATTAAGAATAGAGAGAGAGTGTTTAGGAAGGAATAAGAGAGGAATGGGACCCTGTTGGATTTCCTGAAGGGATGCCTGCTAGACGGTAGGCACCTAGAAGAAAAATATGTCAGTGTGCTCTTTCAGGATAATTTGTTTTTCTATTTGAATGGGACCATCTAGTTTCTGTGGATAGCTCTATAATTTACTGGCTGGTAACTCAGGATGCATCCCAAAGCCTGATGCTCCTACTGTCCAGACCAGGAAGGGAATGGAGCAGATGACGTTTTTCATCCCTCAGCTGTATGAAGAGGCTCCCCACCCATTGCACACAGGGTCCTGGAAGCAGATTTGCCCCTCAGGACACGGCTGGGGCATGACCCCAGAGAGGAGATTGCTGTGTATTGCCATTTGCAGATACCTGAAGGAAAGAAGTGCATGTCCCTGAATTCACCCAAATCTCCTGGACACAGCAGGTCACAGACAGAAGAGTGAGAAACTTCCAGACTATGACCAAGACAGATAACAGCACTAGACTTCACAGGTATATTATTCCTCACAGGCATATATATTCCTCAGGGTACGCCATTATTTTGCAAAGTCATGTTGTGTTACCTGAGCTGGGCCAGAATATCTTTGTGCATCACCATGGCAGTCACAGCGTCAGACAGGGATCCTAAGATCCTGGGTCCAAAGCCAGCACAGCCCGTCCTCTGCTTCCTGTTCCAGCCCTAGGCTGTTCTGTGCTAGCTTGAGGGTCAGCAAACATCTCTATCAGCAGGTTCGTGAGAGACAGAAATAAGCAGCAAGGCAGTGGTACATAAGATCTTTAGTTAGGACCTATCACTAATTTTTGCATCTGGTAATCTTCACAATTCCTAAACAGAGATTTTCCTCTAAATTACAAGTGTTCTGTTTCACTGGGTGAAATCCATGCCAATGCTATTTGCTCTAATGATGACAGTCCACCATCTCAGTAAAAAGTGACAAACTGGCAATACAGGATACAAACATTAGCTTGTTTATAATGTGTTATAATTGGAATGGAAATAATTCACAAATTAACTAAGTGAATAAACACAGCTCTCCAAAGTCCTAAATTAAAATATTCAATTGAAACGCTTGTCTTCGCCATTTGTGAAACAAATGTTAAAACATTTGAAGAAAAGCTTTTGCATTTTTATTGCAACTGTTCTAAATGGAAGAGTGACAGATGATGAAACACACAAAACATATTCAGTCCAGATCACACGAAAGTATTTGTCACACTGTCACATAAGAAATCACCGGATAAAACCAGAAGACAATGATCAGCAGCAAGGTTATATCCATTTTTAATCCTTGTTATAAAGCAGGAGGGGCACCAGAAATACGAATGAATCATCTTGAATCATCCAGCAAAGTTTCACAATGACTGAGGTTGATCTGAATGAAGGATCGCACCATGTGTGCTTGCTGAGTCCATAACTCTACAAGGAAGGAGATCTTCCCTCCATGCATTGGAGAGATTCCAATCATCCCCCAGGGCCTGATTTTCCAGAGGATTTTAGGTGTATAGTGGTGTAAATGAGGACAAAGCATGTGTTCCTAAAATTTCCCAGGCTCCTCTATAGACCAACTCATCCTACTGTTTTGACATTCCCTGGAGGACACACTTCTCTCCACTGACGGTACAAAGGATCTTGAGAGACTACCTTCTGTGCAGAAACCACCTGTATCTGGTGTCTAAAGATGTTTGGTGTGGATCCTCTGACCCAGTGGCCTATATCCACATTTAGTTCCAACTCACTCCAAGTCCCACTGGCCTGCCTGCACTACTCAATGTGTAACACCTTTGTAAATCTGGCCATGTGTCCCTAATGTCACTACCCAAAAATGGCAGGCATCCCCATGTCCGTGCTACCCCAGCAAGCTCCCTGCACAGCCAGGGGCTACCTGCTCTACACCTGACACTGGGCATCACTCCTTTAAATTTTTTATACTGTATTTTCGTTTTCATATGGTCGCAGACCACAGATTCACAGAAGGATTTAGGCTCCAGGATGCCTCTGGTGGTGGTCTGGTCCAGCCCCACTTCTCAAAATAGGGTCAGTTAGAAGAGGTCATTCAGGAAAGGAGGTTGGAAAGGAGGTTGGAAAGGAGGTTGTAGCCATGTGGGGGTCAGTCTCTTCTACCAAGTAACAAGTGACAGGCTGAGAGGACATAGCCTTAAGCTGCTCCAGGAGGGGTTTACGTTGGACATAAGGAGAAATTTCTTCACAGAAAGGGTGATTAGACATTGAAATGGTCTGCTCAGGGAGATGGTGGAGTCCCCATCCCTGGAGGTGTTTAAGGAAAGACTGGATGTGGCACTCAGTGCCATGGTCTAGTGGATGTGATGGTGTTCAGTCATGGGCTGGACTCAGTGATCTCAGAGGTCTTTTCCAACCTAACTGATTCTGGCATTCTATGATTCTGTGATTCATTTTCATACGGTTGTAGACCACAAGATCACAGAATGTTTGAGGCTCCAGGGTGCCTCTGGTGATGGTCTGGTCCAGCCCCACTCCTCAAAGCATGGTCAATTAGAACAGGACCACAGAATCACAGAACTGTAGGATGGTTTAAGTTGGAAGGAACTTTAAAGACCATCTAGTTTACTTTAAAGACCATCAAATGCCCTGCCATGGGCAGGGGTGCCACCCGCTAGATCAGGTCACTCAGGACCACATTCAGCCTGGCCTCAAACACTACCAGGGATGGCGACGTCATCAGCTTTTGAGTTACCTCCAGGGACAGAGGCACCACAACCTCTCTGGGCAAACCCGTGCCGCCAGCACTTGACCACCCCCACAGTATAATTTTCATCTAAATAATTTCGGGAGTCCCTTGCTACAAGCGAAAAGCCGGCTGGTCCCCGTAGAGCAGCGAGGGGCAGCTCTCCGGTGGCCGGCGGGCCACCCCGACCGCACGGCTGGGCGCGGCGGTACCTCGGGGGAGGAGGAGGAGGAGCGGGGCGGGGGCNTGGAAGGGACCGCGGCGACCCCTCCGTGCCTCCTCCTCCTCCTTCCTTCATCCATCCATCCTTCCTCCGACCCGCCGGGGGACAGCCCAGGTGAACGGCCGCTGGGGTGTGTGTGTGTGTGTCTGTGTGTGCCTGTGTCTGTGGTGTCCGCGTCCAGTTAGTAAGTTCTCAGAGGATTTCGCCCCACTCTACCCCCAGCCCGGGCGGCGTTTCCTCACTGGGGGTCGGTGACAGATATTCCCCCTCCCCTCCTCCTTCCCCATCCTGTCCGCTCCCTCCGTGACCAGAAATAATCCCGCGTGGAAATCGCGGCTGCAGGACAGCGGGGTTTACGCCGCCCCGCAGCCGGCCCCCACCCCAAATTGCGGCACTTAAAGGGGGCTTGAGCTGCTTTATGGGTTGCCTCCCGTGCCCGTGCTTCCTTCCCTGTGCAGCTTACCCTAAGGATCACTCAGCCTCCGCGCATCGGTCCCTTGGAGGATAATCACGGGCACTTTAAAATATACTCCCCCCTCCCCCGTTTTTGTTTTTATTTTCTATTGTCACATTTATGTAACAAGTGCCTGCCTGCACATCAGGCTGGTGTTGCTGTCTAGGGCGTTGCATGCTCCGGGGGGGTGATATATCCAGTGCTGTGGCTGAACATTAAAAATAATGTCTTTCTGTTGAAGAAGACAGGGGTTAAAATGAATGAAGATCTGAAGGTTAATTTGAGCTGGCTGCCTCAGGATCATGTAGAAGCCAGCTCTACAGAGAATGCCTCAGCTGCAGGCTCCTCCCTGGTTCCTGCCGTAGACCCTGAGCCAGAGCTTTTGGTAAACCCCTGGGACATTGTCTTGTGTACTTCAGGGACCCTTATCTCCTGCGAAAATGCCATTGTGGTTCTGATCATTTTCCATAATCCCAGTCTTCGCGCCCCCATGTTCCTCCTGATAGGCAGCCTGGCGCTGGCAGATCTCTTAGCAGGCATTGGATTGATCATCAATTTTGTTTTTGCCTACCTTCTGCAGTCAGAAGCTACGAAACTGGTTACGATTGGACTGATTGTTGCCTCTTTCTCAGCATCTGTTGGCAGCTTGCTGGCTATCACTGTTGATCGTTACCTCTCCCTGTATTATGCTCTGACTTACAATTCAGAGAGGACTGTCACTTTTACCTATGTCATGCTCATATTGCTCTGGGGAGCATCTATCTGTATTGGACTGCTGCCTGTAATGGGCTGGAACTGCCTCAGAGATGAATCCACCTGCAGTGTTATCAGACCACTCACTAAAAATAATGCAGCTGTCCTTTCGGTCTCTTTCTTGCTTATGTTTGCCCTCATGCTGCAGCTCTACATTCAGATCTGTAAAATCGTGATGCGCCATGCCCATCAGATTGCCTTGCAACACCATTTCCTGGCCACTTCCCACTATGTGACCACCCGAAAAGGAGTGTCTACTTTGGCCATTATTTTGGGGACTTTTGCTGCTTGCTGGATGCCTTTTACGCTCTATTCTTTAATAGCAGATTACACCTATCCTTCTATATACACCTATGCCACCCTCCTGCCAGCTACCTACAATTCCATCATCAATCCTGTAATATATGCTTTTAGAAACCAGGAGATACAGAAAGCACTTTGGCTCGTCTGTTGTGGCTGTATTCCTTCTAACCTGTCTCAGAGGGCAAGATCACCCAGTGATGTCTGATTGGCAGCCAGGAGGACGCTCCTTAACATGTTACTTTCCAGACATTCTGTCTTTGGTTTAGATGCATTCATTAAATGGTGTGTGATGGGTTCACATAAAAACCACAGGATGGACTGACCTTTTTGTAAACAGAAAACCCCAGCGACCGAAATCAATCGAGTGGTTTAAGGAAGATTTCCAAAATCGAAATAATCAGTGTTCTTACAGATTTATAATGTTGCTCAGGGTCCTTTTTGTCATATTACCCAGACTTTGCCATGTTTGCCATTATTTTACATTGTTTTCTAATTAAAATTAGATTGAAACAGCGTATTTCTTTAAAATCGTTTATGTGATTGAGTTTAATCATACTGCATGTTACAATCTGTTGTTAGGATATTTTCTCCTCTTTCATTTTTTTTTAAACGGAAAAAAAACCCCAAACCAAGTCCTGTTACCCCAGCTGTATATCATGAGAATACTCTTCAAAATAATGGCCAATTGTACTGATTTATATGGTATTTATTGTAATAATCTCAGTGCAACAAACTTGCTGTAAGTGAGAAAGTACTTGTGCAGCTTTTTGTTTCACATCTCAGCATGAATTAGGTTGACAATTGTTTTCAAGAGTTACCTGTTCCCTCATGTGCTCTGGCTGGATGTTAAAGCAAGAGATATGCGTTGCTTTCCTTTTCAGAAGTCAGACATATGTTTTCACTTGCATGTTGGACATTGAAGCTATGCTGTTGATTTTAAAACTGATGGGGGTATCTTTGAAATTGATGAAACAATATGGCCTCTTTCGGCTATGCATTTGTAATAGACTGAAAACTAGGTTTCTCAGACAAGTTTATCTTTTCAGAAGAGTGTAAGAAATGTTCCATAAAACAACCTACAGATTGTTTGCAGCACATATTTAGCACTACGAGAAATGGTTCTCCTACATTTGTTATCAAGTCAAAACTATTACCATTTGTTTTCACTGTTCTCCTATGTAATTTTAAATACTGACATTTATAAATTCTCAAAGCATATCTGGTTCGTAATTATATGCAGCCAGAACTGCAAGATGAAACAGTGTTTTCTCCTTTTCTGGCAGTTTTATTCTTTGCGCTGTACACACGTCAGTTCACTTCATTATAGGACTTCATCATAGTTCTGGTCTAGAAAGCAGAGCTTCCTCTCATGAATGGTTAGATTTCAAACTGCTTCTAACCTTCCGCTGAAGCTACATTAGAATGCAGTAGAAATAAAGCATTGTTTTCTGATTTGAAGTCTTAATTGTCAGAGAGGAAATCTTCCTGGCACTTGTCTTCGTGAAACTTAACGGTGTACCTTCATGTCGGTGCATGGGAGTTTAGAGTACCGCTTCCATTAGTGTTGATGGGAGCTCAATGTGTTCATGCCCTGGCATCAGTAGGAGGTTATACTCCCTTGAATGTCAAAGTCAGCATATTGTATTGTTGCTTCAGTACCTTCCATTAAAAAAAAAAAAATCCGAAACTCAAATGTAAAAATAGCAATATTTACAGTTCAATGAAAAAATATACCTGTGTAGTAGAGATAGTAGAGACAACTGCACTGCTGGTCTGGATTTTTCCAAATGGAATCTGTCCTTTTCACGTGGACGTCTGGATGGCTGTAGCTTTTTGTGGCAAAGTTTCTGTGACGTTAAGAATCATATGCTATACACAAAGCTGAATCTCAAATGTGAGTTGTCTGTAAACAAGGCTCTGTAGAGATTTTTATGAGCAATAATTGATTTTAGTTGCAATGCTGGGTTTAAATTCCATTATTTACTTGGTTCAACCTTCATGATACTTGGTTCTTACTTGGTAATCTGATTAGTTTAATAATTGCATGGCATGACCCAGTAGAGCTGTGAATTTGAAGCTCCCCTGGCTTCCCTGTGATTTACAGATGCTCAGCAAGTTAGACTATGATCTCTGCTCGGTGTAGGGTATTGGTGTTCTTTATCTACTTATGAATGATACTGAAATTCTCGTAATTGAATTTTGTTACAATCTTTTGTATAAGAAATATTCACTTCATAAATATCCATGCTACAAAGGTGTGCAGTTTTGCAAGTATGCAAACTATTGGGAAATAATGGCAGTAAAAGTCATGAGACGAATAATGTAGAGAGCCTAAGTAATGTAGGATGGTACTTTTGAAAGAAAAAATAAGTTAAAGTCATGCAAACTTTGCTCCCCCTGCTTTTTCCCTTATTTGTCCTTCTGTATCAAATTGCTAGAAGTATGATGAAGATGAGCAGCTACAACTGTGACGAAAATTCAATCCTGAGGGCAACTGTTTTTTTCGTTATGCAGACCTGTTCTCATCCTCTTGGATAACCTCACAGGCATTAGTGTTTTTCTCTAGGCAGCACCTGTGTGGTAGAGAAGCCAGAGAAAAACAGCACAGAGGGAGATAATGTCGTCTCCTCTTCTCATGCTGTTTCACCTCGTGTCCTTGTCATCTTCCTCGCTCCACAGGCTGCTCAATTCCGCAGAGGCTCTCCAGTGTGCCAGGGGAGCCGACCTCTTCCTTGTGCCAGAGCAGAGAGATTTGTAATTGGAAGCTTCTCTCCTGAGGAGCAGAGCAAGTCAAACGGAGGAAAGAAGGATTAATTATAGCAATCCCACAAAGCTAGCTCACAGGGATGTGATTTGCCCTTGTTTGAGGAGTTGTGCATGATTACACTCCACCACAAACAGATGAGAAACATGATTCTGCCTCCCAAGCTACTGCTGTGACCTCCAGTGAGGATTTTGCCTCTTCCAGAAATATGTTCTTAAATTGAGTCTCTGCAGCATAGGCCAGAAAACCCTGCTGAAAGTCAATGACATAGGTTTGCCTGCAGCTGTCAGGCCAAATTTTACCATGGTCTGCAGCACTGGGGTGGGTGCTACATGACACACCTCTGACTGAGCTCTGGGAAGTAGGGGCAGGGCTGTGGGTACAAAGCTGCCTACCTCACTTGCACAGAAGAAGTGCTTGACAGCCAGCCACCTTTCAGACCCTGCAGAATTAAGCAACTCTCTGCTGTCCCCTCAGAATGACAGGAGAGGCCCAAGTTCTGTATGCTGAGGTGCCAGTATCCATCCAAGGTCCTCCTGAAACTGGCAGAAATCCAGCCAACTTGCAGTTTCTGATATTTTGTTGTCCCATCAAATGACAACAGTGCCTAAGACCAGGGGAATTAGATTCACCATTCTGTGTACAGTGAAGTAGCTTTCCTATCTCCATTGTAATGACAAAAGATTGGTTTTCTCTTAATACATAATTTAGTTTAAAGAATTGAAGTTCACATTTATTTATTAACACACTTGACCCAAAGTTAATAACAGGTTGTATCCTGATGGGAAAATTTTATTGTGGACAGTTTTTCATACATTCATCCTCAAAGCTTCGGAGAAGATTTATTTAAATTGTCTTCTTTTTTTCTTTTTTTTTTTTTTTAAAACCATTTCCCCCAATAGTAGTATTTCAGCAATAAGGAGAAATATATTTTTAGCACAAGAGCAATAAAATCCTCCGTGATGTGGATACTATAAACTGCTGAGTAAACTCAGAGCAATAGAGAGGTAGCAATATATATTTCAGACAAAAAAAAGTAACTTGCATAAGGACTTTCAGTAACCGTAAGTCTTCCTTTGTTAAGTAGATGCTATCAGATGTGGGACATTATTTCTGGTTGATTTGTTTTATAATCATTGAATTCCTGAATAGAATTACACAGCAATAACATTTTACCTTAATTTGTGGATCCTGAATTTGTGCCATTTGCTGAAAGAATTATGTACTGCAGTGGGGAGTTTTATTCTTTTTGTTGTTTGGCATTTAGTTGTTCAGCATTCTGTGGATAAATTAATAGAGTTCAGGATTTCCAGTTGTAACTTAATCTTGAGAATACCCAAATTCGTCATGCTCATCAAGATGACTATGATAAATGGTGCTAGCCCATTCTGAAGACAGCTTGATTATGATACCAGTGAAGAAAACCCCTACAAATACTCAGGCTCTTTGGAGGCAAGCTGAAAGGCCTGATATTGCTGCTGTATCTTCCTGCCATGGACACTCAGTGACACAAGCAGTTGTATCCATCCTTTAGTGTTCAGGGACCAGCCTTGAGGCATCTTGGAGTCACTAAAACTCCTCTGTGGACAGCAGTGAACTTTGGCTTAGACCAGGGCTCATGCTGTCCCCAAAGAGCTGTTATTCTCTTGCCTCGTTTTCTTAGGGATCTTTTAGCTTTTAAAAATAAAATTCATGCAACTTCATTTCCCCAAGGTGATAAGCAACCTGCTGTGTGACTGGAAGTTGGGATAAAATAGCATTGCTACCAATCAAACCCCTGAAGCATAAGTACACACTCATTACTTAAAAAAAAAAAAAAAAGTTGAGTGGTTCTGTAACATTCAGAACAGTGTTTTCAAAATGTTGGCTCTGACTTTTATGAAGAGAAAGTATATATGGCCTGGTTTTTCTATGTACAATAAATAAATAAAAATAAGAATTGGACAGAGTAGTTGCTATTTAAAAACCCACCAGCTATCCTGTCACTTTATCTGAGATACTGAATGGTTCTAGATTGGCTTAGTGGTAGTCCAGAGATGTTCAATGGAGAAAAAAATAAGATCTCTCCATCTCTGCTTATAGGGAACTAAAAGGGAGTGGTATAATATATATCTCATGAATAAGCAATGGGTCAGGAAAGATGAATTTGGCATGTGTATCTCCCTCATCTGTCAGTAAAAGAATGATGGTACTCCCAATAAACTTGAAAGGTCTCCTGTTTGGAAATAGGGTTTTGGTACAAGAGGAAATTACCCCTTAAAACTGGGTGCTGCTGTCCTCAGATCAAGAGTATGCAGTTGCTTTTAATGGATCAGAAATCTGGACGAACTGCAGGGATATCTACTTTTGTATTAAGTGGGTGACGAAAGGTGAGAGATGGAAGTCTTTATGGCTTGGTGAATCAGCCAGATTCAAACACTCGGTGCTTGAGCTTGGCTGGGAAGGATGCTTGAATAAATGCATCCCCTGTGAGAAGGTTGTTTTGAACTGTCCTTTTGGAACCTTACCGAGGTACGCGGAGCACCTGGGAGGGCCCCTGGGGCTGCCCCTGCTCTGGGGTGTGGTGCAGCAGTCCTGTGTCCTTGAGGCTGCCAGTATGGCTGCCCCTCTTGAGAGGTGTTCAGAGAGCAGAGAGGAGGAGATATGATCAGAAGTGAGGTCCACCTTCCTTGAAAATGTTGCCCCGTATTTTGTTCAGATTATTACTTGTCTTGTTAGCACAGTCTTGCATGGCCCCACTTGAAATCACAAGAGGGTTTTTGTGGAAAAATACTGAAAATTCAAAGTAGGACCACCAGAAGATTATTTTACAGTAAGTCATTATGTATTTATGTTTCTTTTGGGGAGCAGAGCAGCTAAGCTTGTACCTTTGTAGTAAATGTTTCTTTGAAAACAATATGCCTTTGCATTAAAAAAGTCCATGCTGCAGTTTATTCACAAAATTGTTGTGACCTTGTAAGGCCCCCAAGAAGAAAGAGTTGCACATTTCACTGTTAACTTCTTACAGAAGAGAAGGGAAAAAAACAAACCTGAATGTAGGTTAGATGAAACCATATTGCAGTTAATTAGTGTCACTGCTGTGATGCCAGCTAATTCGGTGCCCCACAGAAAGGAAAGGGGGAGATTTTTCCACTGGAGATGCTTTGCAAATAGGTTGAGAGAGTAAAACTCATTTTAAAACAATGGTCAGTTACAGTTACTGTCACAAACTCCTTGAATTAGCTGTTAAGGACATTGTCCTCACCTCCCCACACCTTTGTTTTGCACTTTACATATGCCAAGGCAATTTTTACACGGTTGTTGACATGCCAGATATTTAATTGGACAAGACAGTATTACGTGTTTCCTCCTCCCAGGTAGGGGGAAGTGTGTTATGTCCCAGAACTAATGAACTGATTTAGTTATCTGATATCTCTAAGTAGCACAGACCTTTCTGAAAAGCATGGAGTACTTACGGACATTCATTGCACATTTGGGGGCTTCCTTGAATTACAAGTGTAGAGTGTTACTATTTCAACTGGTGGCCATAGGATTACAGGTTGGGTTATTTTTTTTTCTCCTTCACATCCCCACCACCCCAGCCCCCAGTAGTAAGATGTCTGGTAGAGTCCTTTTTGTTTCAAGGCAAACACTGGTTTGCAGTTGGGCTCAATGATCCTAAAGCTTTTTTCCAACCTAAATGATTCTATGATATTAAGTACCTGCCTCTCATAAGTACAGTGGTGCATTCCTAGGTAAAAGCTTACTTACAAAGTTTTTAATGGTTTTTTATAACCCTTTCAAATATATCAGCAGCCCTTCTTCATTGAACAGCTTTAGTAAGCATTTGCCTTACACAGGAAATGTCTGATTCACCTGTGGGGAGGGAAAGCAAGTGTACTGCTACTGCTTTCTTTACACTGGTAATATTCTTTTTCCTCTAACCATTTGATCCCAACCACATGATCTCCCGTGGTGTCCGAGCACAGGCCTAGTCCCGGTTTCTCAAGAAAGAAGTAAGCCAATACTCACTGTACATGCTGAAGACTGCATCCTGCAATGAGTTACCTTAGAATATGGAGGGGCCTTCCACTTTCAAGAAGTAGATGCCAACAAAATAGGTTTTTATTATTTTTTCTTTTGAGTATATACTCATTCTTAAAAGGAAATACATATGTCCAGGTTTAACATACTGGTTATATTACATGCTGAATAGAGAAACAGTTTCTTAGAGTATTTTAGTATGCCATTAACTTGATTAAGTATGGTGAGCAATCACTTTTAAATAGCATAATTACATACTTAAATATAATATATATATACATACATAATTATTATGATTATTTAATTTACTTCTTATATGTATGACATGCCATGTATCATGCTCTGTACCTTCATTGTGGATGTGGTTAAAGTGTAACCTCTTTGCTGAGGCAGTTTCTTATGATCAAAGAAAAATATTGCCCAGCTTGTATTAGTCTTGCAAACACTGAAAGATTCAGCAGTAATTGATATTTCAACAAAAAAAGACAGGCTAGAGGTTTGGGAAAGGAAGTAAATTCTCATGTCTTTAATTTGGACATATCCCACTGCCAGCTTTGGGAGATTACAGGTATGTGTTCTATGACCACAGGTGGTATAGAATGCAGGAAGGATATTTATCACAAGCACAGGCCTATAGAGCAGTATCTCTTTATCCACACACTGTTCCCTTTTGTCTCTCGCTCTTTTTCTGTCTTTCATAGGTGCTTTGGTAACAGGACTGCACAGATCATGATTCCACGCAGTCATGAGACACAGGAGTACATTTTGCACTGGCTGGTGCTAACTGGGGAATATTAAAGTACCTAAAAAATTTTATGCATTCATTTTTAAAGGGCCCACAAAATATATATATGCTTCAGGAGTTTTCTGGGAAAGAGGTCTAGGACCTCTAAGATTTAGGGCCAAGGTATAGAGGTCTAATGCACTGATTACTTATGGTCCCCAGAGAATTTTCATCTTACTTCAGTGTTCACTGAGATTAAACCCATCAAAATAATCAGGAATTTGGCTTCTCTTGCTTTCAGGGAAGAGATATTTTATAGCATGCAAATGAAAGCAACATGACCTGGCCCTTCAAATATCGAAGTCCCCACCTTCAGAAGAGGACAAAAGGTTGTGTTCCCATGGAGTGTGGGCAGTTGTGCCCCATCCATGGGTTTTTGTGTTGCCACTCTTTGGTTATAGTCCTTCAATATATGAGCACAATGTAATCCCTTAATATATGAGCAGCACTCAGTCCACCTCATGGTGCCTCTGCCCCAGAGGGCTCACAAGAAAAGAGCAGAGAGGTGAGGCTTTTCTGCAGTGTTGGTCGCAGGTCACAGCATGATGGGTTGGGAAGGGAGCTCTGCTCTCACCACAGAGCTTTCTGAAGATCTGATAGAAAATAGGGAGCCTTCTTCAGTCACATTCCAGGCAAATTGGAGCTCTTTTCTTTTGTATCTCCCTCTCAGTGTAAGCAGAGACTTTCCTTAGTCTAGGAGGAGGAGGGTAAGTGGTTGCTGGGAGTGAGCACGCTCCAGCACACAGCTTTTTACACAGCAGCTATCCCAGAGCTGAGCAGCTGAAGGTACAGCAATCTGCTTCTGAACTCAGTCTGGTCCCTCTAGGAAGAAAATGCACTTTTCCAGAATGCAGGAAGAGTGTGTGTGATTTGTGCCAAAAGTGTGGAATGAGGATTGCAGCTGAAGAGGCAGGTAAATTGCCTGTATTACACATACAGCAAGATAGTCAGGCAGTCTCTAGGGTTTCTTGCATATGCTCAAATATATTTTTTGTTGAAGCTAATAGCAGTCCCATATATGTATGGAGGAGGAGAAGAATATGGACTTTCCTGTTGGGCCTCAGCCAGAGCCAACCAAAGGAAATGGGCATTCTTGGTTTTGTCATTGTTTCTAGAGGGAAAAAAAATTACACCTCTATCTGTTTTGATGTCTACAGCTTTTTCCTCTTTGGGGCTAAAGTCCTCCTTTGTTTGGTCTGAGCTTTACAGTCACAGCCAAAATCTACAAAAGTTGATTGTGTTTACAATGAAATTTCATAGGATTAGTGCTATAAGTGTGCCTCTGAAATGACACTGTAAATTCTGTCTTTAACTTCAGGCCGTGAAATTTGGAATACCCTGGACTAGTAGAACCACTTGTAATTTTCTGGACTTACTAACTAGTACCCCACATTTTTTGTTGCCAAATGCAGTAAAAAATAACCTGTAGCTTACCATGGTCATCTCATCAAGTCCTCAGAGAGACCTTTTACTCGGAAACATTGTACATTTCAGGTGGACACCTGATACTACTGACTGCAGTGTAGTTCCATGCTGAATTCTAAAAGCTTTAGCAAAAGCATCTGCATGGAGGATAATTCTCATGCTACACATCTCACTAGAAGCCAGGTGGATTGAAATTCTGCATGTTGTGCTTTTCCTGAGAACCAGTTACTGGTTTCATACATAAAGGCCTGTGGTTATTTCTTACACTAATTTGGGTTTCTGGTTTGTTGTTTTTTTTTGTTTAACTGTGGTTGAAGTTTGAACCATAGCTTGCCAGTGTATGAAGTGATTCTAAAAGGAAGTGAAACATCTTTGCCTCAGTTTCCCTTAAGCTTAAAGCTTTGAATTGCAACTACGGAGCTTCTTGTTGTATACAAGATAGTCATTTAATGCACTTTATTTAAAAAAGGCACAAATTATTTTCTTTATAAAATGTTACAATTGCACTATGCTGTAAGAATTGGTTACTAAATATAAACTGTACAGTTTTGTAGTCAACATTGTAAGTGTTTAGTCATAAATGATTGAAACAATTACATGTTTCAGTTAAATGTTATTTTATATGTGATGTATGTAGCCATAAATAAATTTTCCTTTTTAAAAAAAGAATGCTTGGTTGTTTCATTTAATTGAATTTCCCATTCTGTTTCAAGTAACAAAACTATATCCTTTCTACAAATACAAGATTTAAGTATGTTCCAGTGCAAAGAGATGACAGATGACACTGCCTAAACCTTCAGGATTAAATTCAGATGTGCAAAGTTAAGTTAAACTTCTGTAGATCCCCTGCATCCTCTAACACTGCAGAAGGAAATACCAGGCACTACAGACAAAAAGTCTGAAAGAAGAGCTAACAGGGATTCTTGAATGTAGAGTTGCATGGGAAAGCCAGAGTGACCTTCCATGTCTACCTTTCTTATTATAGTTAATTTATTTGTACTGCACTCTCTTCTGACACGCTGCCTTTTATTATCATTGTGTACACTCAGTTTTGGGGAACAAAATGCAGTATGGATTATAAGATTATCTGCATTTGGTCTTGCTAAATGGATGTAAATACTTAATATTTGAGTTAGCAGTCATTAACTGGGAGAGGTAAAAGCTACTATGAAAGTAAGAAGCTATGTCAACCTAGATTTTCTTTAGAAGTTTGGTCTTAATCCTTGAAATAAGTGACTGAAAAATCAGATGCATGATCACAGTTCTGCATTTCCAATTTGACTGTTTCAGACAGGCTGAAAGAAAATGGTGGACTGTCTCATTTTCCAAATTAAATTTTTTTGTAAATTGTCTATCTTAATTGGTCTGACTGGTTTTCTTGAACACCCAGCTTATTTTCCAGGCATACAAATTGACGAAATCTACATCTCTAACGCTAGGACTGACTGTCGTGTACCATGGCCATTGAAATGTGGCTTCTGAAGGAAATGGGCCAGTGACTGACAGATACCCAGGTAAATGACCAAGAGTGAGGCTGCTTCCTTTATACTATGCAGGACTGCAGTCCTGCATGACAGATGGATTTTGGAGGAGATCTTAGAGATGTTTACTTCTACCAGACATGGCTGTCCTCTCCACCTCTCACATCAGACATCAGGCACCACCTGTTTTATCTAAAGAAGAAATTGGTATCATGGTGCAGGAGTAGAGACCCAGTTGGTTTCTCTGCCGTTATACTAATGGCAAAAGGGCTGCAGCACAGTGGTGACCAGGATGTATGTCATAAATGTTTTTTGCTTACAATAAGCATGGACTACAACTACACAGTATAGACCCGTAGGAACTTTCAGCCATCCGCTCTACTAAACTGGAAAAGAAATAAGAATTATTTGGAAAAATACCAGTAGAGAGGGAGGGAAAATAAATGTTTCACCTAATGGAGAAGCCAATATTGAAATCGTCTGGCCCTGGCTGTTTGGGGATCAGTTAGGGCTTGATTGCTGGAGCCTAAAGTAGGACAATGAAGTGAACTTGTTCTGACCATACAGTGCATATTTAACTTGCTCTTGCAGTCAGGAGGACCAGGAACGAGCCAGGAACAGCAGGGTTGGATGGTTCAAGCAACTTGATGTTTCTGTACTGGTGCCACTTCCACATATCCCAGTGTTGGCATCAGCCTAACAGATGGAATTATCATTAAGAGGGCAAAATGGCTGACCAAAACAATAAATGGAGTAGTAAAAAGCTGCCAAAACATAATGGTAATCAGCCAGAATTGTAAAGGAATTCCTGTTGAAACAGTGGAAGCATTAATGATGTTACAGAACTGGTAGATAGCCTGGCTGCATTTTAGTTTAGAGCAGGTAACACCCTGCTTATGGAGCAATCCAGCATTATGAGAAGCTCAGGAAACAGCTAACTGGGAATCTTAGGCATTGGCAGTGCTTAGACCAACCAGTAAAAATTACTTTGTGCCTCCTGCCAATGGTATAGTGCTTTATGCACTATAGTTGGATATCAGGCATGCCAGCTGAGTCTGGAACTAAGCAGAGGGTAACAGGATTATTAATAATGGGTGTGCAACAGAAAACTTACGTGGACAATAATAAATGGTAACTGTACTTACAAGTAGAAATACTTACATTTAAGTAAGCATACTTACAAGGATAAATTAGTTGAAAGCTGTCAGGACATGAAGTAATTTCCATGCTACAGTAAGCAAAACAAAGTTTCTTTATATGAGGCCCACAAGTGGAAATTAAAAAGTGTAGTTTTCAGTGTTCTTTAGTTCAAGGATGCTTGACTGCATCGTTCCAGGTGTGTATGCCTGTTCTTAGGTTCATTTAGGTGTCTGTAAGTCACATCAGAGATGAGCTGCTGAGTTGGACAGACTTTTGGACACAGTGCAGCATATCTTACCTTCTTACTAATTTCTTACGAATCCTCTTAGTTACAGCAGGATGTCAGAGAGTGTCTACTACCTCACCACTGCCCTATACCATGAATCCTTGATGTCTATGTGAAGTGTGACACCTGTGCAGTTAATGGAGATTGTACATTCATTGCTGAAAATGTTATAGGAGATATCATCAATTTGGCATGTATGACAAAGACAACTCCATTTGCAGATATTTAAAAAATCCTCCATTTTAAAGTTATTTTGAAATTACCTATAATCATGCACATCCAAGGGTTTTTTTTTTCCTCTAAAACTGCTTTTAAAATTAGCAGCTCAAATCTAATTTTTCTTTTTAGTTTTTTTCTAATTGAAATGTCATCCTCATAACAAAAATGCTCCATGGGGTTGTTACTACTTTGCATTCCTCTAATGTGGATGTGAGCTGAGCAACCCCACTGCTGTACAGCACATTACAACCAACACTTGGTTACTACATGCAGATCAGCTCTTACTTGAGTATATTCTGCTTGAGAATTTTATTGGGATTTTCTTTCATATCTGCTGAAGCCTTTCATCCCCATATTTTGCACTAATTGTAAAGCTGGTGGCTTTTCAATGCAGGCATTCTTTATCTGACAGCAGAAGATATTTTAATGTAACCAGGACACTCTTCCCAGCAGTGGCCTGGCAGAGTTGCTTTCACCTTCATTTTTATCATGATGTATGGCATTTAAATGGTGCTTGACAGAAAGCCTATATAAACACATTTTCTGAGATATATTGAGTTTGCCATCATCATCATTTTGAGCTGTCAAGCTCAAAAACACACGGTTTCCAGAACAAGGATCAACACATTCCAAATCATTCAGCTTACAAGGGGAATACAGAGGATATGGCAAACGGAAGTGGGAGAGAGCCCTCACAACTCCAGTTTCAGGCATTAGACAGGTCTAAGTGGGGGCGAAAGATTCCAAAATCTCAAACTAACCTCAGGATTTCCTTCACTCACCTGGCTATTCCTACTCTTTCACCTTTGCATGAGGGATGACAGAGGGGGCTGGTTCTTCTTCCCCACTTCTCTCTCACATGGCATCTGTTGCTGCAGCCTCCAGCTCCCCTTCTGCTTTTTCCAAGAGCTGGAATTCCTCAGTGGTGCCCCTGGTGATGCAGTGCAAGGACGTACATGGAAATTACTGTTAACATGGCAAACAGTGCATCTGCAAGGGCATCAGGCTGGAGGAGGAAGCATTTGCTATTTGCCAGTTTAGCCCAGCAAAAAAACACTCCCTGACATCTAAGCAGATCAGATAGCCCCACTGCTTTCAGAGGGAAGCAAGGGCAGGCTCCCACTCCCGTGGCTCTGAGGGGGCTGTTGGAGTAGAGGGGCTGGTCCCTGCACAGCCTGCAGACACTCCCTTGGCTCCATTACTCTGCAGATATGGTTGAGTTCACTGCCGGGCAAGGTAGCAGCATATGTTACACTGAGCCAGGGCCACGCAGCAGCAGCTCATCTCTCTCTTGATGCTTTGGATCCTTCTGCAGCCTTGTTTCTCGCTCAGATGGGCTCCAGGATTTATTGTCAATGCTGGGTTCCCAATCCCTTCACAGCTTTTGTTGGAACTAATAAAACAGATCTGGTTTTTGCTGTTTAATTAAACAGCCTGTATTAGTGTCCCCGGAGTTCTCTGTGCTGAGGTTGGTTTTGGTTTGGGCTTTTACCCTCTCCTAGGAAGATGTCACAGAAAAATGGTGTGGTTTCTTAATGTTCGGTCCATTTCATTCATCACGCTTTTTCTGGAAAGTGTTTGTTTGCCTTCCATCCAGCCACAGCTTGTGCGCAGCCTTTACAAAAACACAGCCTTGCCAATAGATGTGTCTGGTGTTAGATCTGCAAACCCCTGTGCCTGCCATCACAGGGTCGTTCAGGCTGGCTCCAGTTCAGCAGCTGCGTGTCAGCTGTGGAATTGCTCTCACACACCGCCCTCTTCGCCAGGAGCAGCAGCAGCCCTGCTCAGATGGCAGCAGTGACCTGCCTTTGCTAAAATTGGATGTTTCTGCTGGCAGAAGGGGAGGCCAAGAGACTGTTCCTTGGGGTGCTGTTCGCTGCTGCTGGTCACCACATCCCTGGGGCCTGGGGAGAGCGGGTGTGAGGGACAGACAGCAAGAGGCACTGGTCAGGGAGGCTGATTTTCCTTCCCCTGTGATCCCAGGTTGCGAGCAGGTGTAGGAACAGACATTTACCTGTCCAGGATATGTTTGCTGCTCAGCCATCCATGGTGCATCTTCCCTCTAAGATTCACCTGGCTATAGCTGGGTGTGTGTCATAAGCCAGCCCTGCCCTGTGGCCATGCAGCAGGGCTGTGCTGTAGGACTGTGTACATAGCAGGCCCACAACAGCTTGTTGGCTTCCAGCTCGTATCAGTTCTATGTCTCCTTCACATTTATCCTTATTTGCCTTACCAAGGAATGTCGCATTTTTCTTCGGAGAGGAGATAAAGCATTCATCAGAGCTCGGTAGTTTCCCTTACTCTCTTCAGTGTTTTTCTGCTTCTGCTTGATTCTGTTGGAGGGTTTTTTAATGAGCAGTCATTGATCACACACGTCTGTCTCGAGAGATCTAAACAGCAGAATCTCCATAATTTCCGCTGCTTCAACAAAATGATACAGTGTTTCATTAAAGACAAGTTAAAAACAGAACAAAATGCTGCTATATGTCCCTTTCAATCACCTCACCTTCAGCAGTCATTTGCAAAAAGACTGTTCCTTTTTCTTCTGCTTAGAAGTTATTTTTTACACCATTTAGATGACAGCTTAATCATATGATAAAAGGACTTCCCCGAGCACAGGTCTTCCCCTTGTGTCAAAATATCATTGGATTCCATATTTAACATCAGTCGCAGCTGCGTTGCAGCCGTAGGTGAAGTTTCCCCTGTGAATAGCTTGCATGATATTATATCACTGTGGAGAGTACTTCCTGTTGGAAAGCTGTTCTGAGACAAAAGCCAGTAGGGCTCCAACCCCCATGGTGGAAATCAGCAGCAAAAATCCTGAGCAGCAGCTAAGTACCTGTAAAGATGTCAGTATATGTGGAAAGGTGGGCCCATGTATGGAATAATTCAGACCATTTATGGTAAAGTAGCAATATTGTTTTGAAAGATACAGAAACCTTGACAAACACATGTAAAGTGCTTCACAACAGATGGCAACGTGAGCACAAAGAGGTCGTATCAAGCATGTGGCAAACACAAATAGCTGCTGCTCTTCCTTCTTGCTTCCCTAAGTGTTTGCTGTGAGAATGTGGCAGATAAGACTAGTGCTCTCTGTCACTGTGCATTTGTGGGATTAATGTATAAAAGAAATTATTACAGTGAATTTAACATTTACTTAAAAGTTCTGAACAATTTTCACTCCTGAATTAGGCTACATCACATCACATCACCTGTATTTCTCCCTGCCAGTAGCTTATATCATCTGGAGGATTGCACCACCACACTGCAGTTGTAAAATTTAACGTAATATTGCCTTGTTGTCAGGCTTAGGTGTAAAACAGGCTGGCATCAGCCCTCTGCTGATGCAGAAGCAAACAGCAGTGTCAAAAAGGGATGGTAATTTGAAAGGCTTGCAGTAATGGGGTAAGGGAAAGATAGGGATACTTTACAGATTCTGTGAAGCTTTGGGCACTGTACGCCACCTCCCCTTACATGCTGCATGCATGACTCCAGTCTGAGCCAGGGAAAATCCAAGGGGAAAGACAGCAACTGGGAGTTTCTGGGCAGTGCATCATGTTAAAAACCTGTGAGGCCTAAGGTTTATTTGACCCATTAAAAGTTAATAAAAGCCTCACTTCCAAGAGGGTTTTACCAGATGCTTTTCTTTCCTGGTGAAGCTGGAGCCCAAGAGGTATTTTCCAAACAGCATCCATTGGTTGAACTGCAGTAGAGGTACAATTTCCTCCAGAAAGGTCACAGGCCATTTGCAGCTTTCCGAGTCAAAAACAATCCTTAAAACTCCATCTAAAAACCACCTGGCAGCAGTTGCCAAGCACTGTAATTGCCCCTGTGTTGTAGCAGCTGACTGTGAGAACCAGAACCCGAAACAAAATCCTGCCCAGGAGAGATTACGGGTTTGATACTGATGGTAAAACCAGAGCAAATGAGTAAGTGGAAGAGCAGGATGTTGCTTTTGAGTGCACAGCATCACGGCTGGGATACGATGTTCCAGAAATAAGTGGGGTAATGAGCTGGTGCCTGTGTTACATGAGAGCTCATCTTATCTACAGTGAACATTGTAAAAGAATTCAGGAAGCAATGTGGAAACTTTTTTGACAGCTCTGCTTTCCCTCTGATTCGCCATCAGGAGAAAGAGAGGTCTAGGTAGCTGGTGAGGTATGGTGATGGTATTTCAGATCACCGTGAGACAAAAAAAGCTTGGAAGCCAGCAGGGCAGTTGAGAGGGACTCGGCTTGGATCAGCCTGGAGGAAAGGATTTTCATCTTGATGCCTGAGTTTTGATATAAAATCAAATTTAGCAGATGAAATTACTTGAGAGGAACTGGTGGGAAGCTCTGACATTAATACAAAACATACAGACATCTGGGCTTTAGTCTGCAAAGGCTTTATAATACCTAAAATGTCATCAAGATAACAGAGGTCAGACTGTTCGACAAATTGACATTGTCTTGTGCTGTTTTGGGTTTTATAAACACACGCCTACAGGTAAGTCAGAGGCTGCACAACAGCCTGTGAGGAGACTCTGGGGGAGCTTGGCTCATTCAGCCTGAAGAAGGTCTGGCTTCACAAGGACCCAGCAAAGCTTGTGGGGGTGCTATCAAGACAGCAGATCCAGGATCTTCACATGGTGCATGCTGAGAGGCTACAGGCCCAAGTGAAACAGTGAGGAGGAGACTGAATATAAGCAGAAACTATTTCCTTCCCCATCAGGACAGCCAGGCAGTGGCACAGGTTGGCCAGAGGGGTTGTACAATCTCTCTTGGAGGTGTTCAAAACCCTGAGAAGCCTGGTCTGACCCTGCTTTGAGACAGAGGTCGGACCAGAGACCTGCTGAGGTCCCTGCCAACCTGAACCATCCTGTGGTTCTCATGGAGAATGAGACACACCTGTGGGTGTCCATACCATGATCTGGAAGGCCTAGACCTTGACAGAGCATTATCATAGAATCATAGAATGTTAAGGGGTTGGAATGGACGTTAAAGATGATCCAGTCCCAACGCCCCTGCCCATATGGGCAGGGACACCTCCCACTAGACCAGGCTGCTCAAGGGCCTTATGGAACCTGGCCTTGAACACTGCCAGGGTTGGGGCATCCACAGCTTCTCTGGACAACCTGTTCCAGTGTCTCACCACCCTCACAGTGAAAATTTTATAATATCGAACCTAAATTTCCCCCCATTCAATTTGTACCTAATACTCCCTGTCTTATTTTTAGTTCATAACAAGGAGGTAGATGGAGATCGAGCCTTGGAAGACACTCCCTAGGAAATGGGGGATCCCCATCTCCTGACATGTAGATCAGCTGCTGGGATGGCTTGAGCCCAGCAGAAACTACTGGATTTAGTAGAAAAATAAATGACTGATAAATTAAAAGAGGCTATAAAAGTCTGGCTCAAAGATCTAGTGGACATTTCTGGTGTTAAACAATAGGAATCAATGACTGTGGTCACAGCAGAGGTACTGACACAGCCTCCACGGGTTACATTCTGGATCTTCCTTCTCTGCCTCTCGGAATCTGCTGCCTTGTACAGTAACAAACAACTTCAGTGCCGACCAAAGGGGAAGCACAGAGAAAGAATGGGCCCCATGCCATTTTTTTTTCACTTTTTACACTATGTCCTTCATAATTTTAAGTATTTTCCCCGTTATTCGTAACATTGGGTGCTCACAGAAGGTAACACACTTTAAAATTTCAAACATTACAAAAAGATCTACTTTGGGGCATGAGCATTGGAAGTAAAATTAATTAAAATTACACCAAGGTCTTCATTGACCCACAGAGGGTTTATGTCGTATCAGAGGCACAAACAGTATTTAAAAGAAAAAGTTAACACTTGTGTGTCAGTCTACTCAACAGACAAACCAGAATGGCAGAAAGATCAGTTACAGCACGAGGCAGCATTAGCATTTGGATCTAGAGAGGGAAAGATTTCCAATGCCATTAAAAGCATGTTCTTTGTGAAACCTAACAACTCACAGTCACTCAGCTCCAGCCCAAGTTGTAGGCAGATTTCAAGTCTGCAGGGCCATGTCATCTGAAAGAATGAAAGCAGAACCTTGTGTTTGCAGGGTACCTGGCACAACATACCCTGCTCCTCACCTTAGAGTCATGGATAACCTGTGTTTAATACAAATTAAAAAATAGAACTATCAATCAAAAATATGAATTCACCATTATTTCTTTTTGTACTTGAAATAATTTGAGGGTATCAGTCTAGTTGGTGGTGACTGATCCATTTTTCCCTTGATGTTTGACTCTTTTATTCACAGACTGGAAAAGAACCAAGAGCACAAAAGTAACTTAAAGGCATCCTGTCCTCCCTAGGACTAAGGTACAAGGAAAAGCTTGCACAATTTCTGGATGGAGTGAGCCTTCCAGTTGCCAGGACTACCAATGCTGAAGTCACAGGGGGGGAAAAAAAGGGAGGAGAAATATCCCGCCTCTGCCAGCATTACTAATCAAGTACTAATGGTTATGACATGAACATTTTCTATGGCAGCTGGTGCAGTGCTAAACTAATACATATTCCTTAATACTATTTTCCATATTATTGTCTGGCATTATCTCTCTAGATATAATACAATTTTGCTGCTATAACAGAATAAAATACTACACAACCACAGTTTATAGAAATTCCTCTTCCCTGCTCTGTCTTTACAATGGACCAAACCACCTGAGTAAGTGAAGTAACAGCTCGTTTGTCACTGTCCCAGCCACTTGTAAAAATCCCTTGCTAAGAATCCTGTTCAAACTGCTTTTAGGCTTTTGTCCTGTTGAAAAGATTCACTGAAAGTCTTGAATCTGCAACAAGAACTTGTTCCTGACTTACGTTGCATGCATGTTTAAGAGACCTTCACACTCAAAAATATCTGATGGAAGCCTCCATATCAGCCATCTGGACCAATTACGGTGGGCCCACCACCATCCTGTCCAGCCAAAACCTGCTCACCTGGCAGCTTCCATCTCTATCAGCCAGAGAGAGAAACGTGTCCCCAGTTCATTGGCAGCTGGTCACTGAAAACACGAAGTACTAATTCCTGAGTGACATGGGAGCCCACCCTGAGACCGAGCAGAAGGTGCGCTACAAACCCTCAGCAACTCAGCCTTGGAGGGTGTGAGGCTGCCAGTGAGAGTCATCACTTAGCCTGGGGATGAGGAAGGATGGGGGAAGACTTGTCTTTAGGAGAATGTGCATTATAAGCTCTGCCAGGTTTCACCTTAAAAGGAAAACATTATTTCCTAACTTTTCACATAGAGGGAAAAAAAAACCATACCCACACAAAACAGGATAAAAAACTGTCCCGCCTTGCCACTGAAACCTGGGCTCTCTGATCTGGGTTACTCTACTGGCCACTAAAGGCCACCAAAGCTCTTTGCAGTGGGTAGGAGGGAAGTTCTCAGGAAGGTGTAGAAAGTGAGACTTGGGAGACACGTGCTCGCATCACTCCCTGAACACTTGTGGAAATGAAGGTGTGTGCAGAATACCTTCCACGTGGAGTGTATTCCACAATGGAGACTAGCAACAGAGAAAACATGAAGCTCCAGATGTACCAAAAATAATAGGATCAGACACACATTTACACCCATCCATAAGGTAAAGCCTGTCCATCACCACTCTGCTCCCTGACAGGAGAAGGAGCAGCTGAGGAGAGTTCCTGGGGGAATCTGCCTGGCATTGGCGTTTTCCCAAGTGGGGTCTGAGCAACAAAATGAAATAAAGCTTACACAGCCCAGCAGAGCTGCACCCCAGCTGTGCAGGGTACCTGCCACCTACCTCTGCTGCAGCACAAAATCTTGCATGAGCTAATGCATGAGCCCTGCCAAGAAGCTGATCTGAGGTGCACCAGAGCACATTCTCACTTGAAAGACAAAGAAACTGAAATAAACGAAGGAAGAAGTGTTGTCTTTATGAGTACACCTCCCAGGACACCAGGGCTTCCCCTCGGCTCTGTATAACCAATAAAAAGGAATTACAGAAACCACATTACTAAAATTATCTTAGGCACATGCATATTCCTTCAAGCATTAGGAAAAGATTAAAACCAGAGCAGCTAGTAGCAGTGCTGTCTCAACCAAAAGATTTGCTTACCAATGAGAGACTGCTTGTGTAACACTCTCTCGAGAAGCCGAGCACCAGGAGCTGAAGGATCCCGAAGCTGCTGCACGGCAGCCCTGGTGTGAGCAGCAGGGCAGAGGTGCCCTGACCAAAGCCTAGAAGGGCGTGCAGGACAAGCTGCTGTGCCACCTCCCTTTTTGTCCTGGTTTTTTTTTCCTGCCCCATTCTGGCAGGTATCCTCTTCTCCCTTTCTACTTCCTCTCTGCCTCCTGCCAAAGTAGTTCAGGAATTAGCAGGGGATGCTCCTTGGCCTCCTTGTCATTACATTTAATTAGAAGACACCCTCATTTGCTTTGCTCTTGCTCTCCCACCTGGCACAGTAATTTGCATATCACAGGCCATTCTTGAGTCCTGTTGTTCTTCCTCTGCCTGAAGTGAGCAGCACAGAGGATCACACTGAGTGTCTCAGCAGCAGCAGCTGTGGCACAGCCAGAGTCGACAGCTGAAAGAACACCTGGGAAGTCTACAGGACTGGTTAAAAATTAATGAAAAAGGAGAAATGCTGAACACGCAGTAGGCCTGGGCTGTCTAAGGTCAGTGCAGGCACAGAGAGCATCACAGCTAGGTGGCACACTGAGAACAAATCAAGCCCTAAGCACCTCTCCAACACAGAGTGATAAGAAATTCATAGCAGTTGTACCATCTACCTGCTTTGCATGTGCCTGGAAT
Source organism: Machaerirhynchus nigripectus (assembly GCA_013397975.1). Taxonomy (NCBI): domain Eukaryota; kingdom Metazoa; phylum Chordata; class Aves; order Passeriformes; family Dicruridae; genus Machaerirhynchus; species Machaerirhynchus nigripectus. The sequence continues at coordinate 778,268 of VZRQ01011018.1, forward strand.
ATCTTGACAGCAAATATAGTTATGGAATTCCCACCTCCGCTTTAAATGGCGCTGCAGTGAGGCACCAGTTCAGTTTCCAGGTCCCTTTGTCATCAGGCTGTGCCAGTGCTGCTAAGAGCAGTAACTCATAGCAGATCCAGTGCTGAGTCACTTTTTTGGCTTCACTGCATAATTTGCATCAGCAGTATCATAACAAACCATCTGCTTCCAGAGACCAGACGTCTTTGCAACACCATGCCCCATACCATGAGTTAGTAATACAGCAACTGTTTCGAGTGCCCCAATGAAGATAATCACAAACACTTTCATAATGTATGAAATAAACCAGATCTTTCAGGAACAGTCACCTTCTCAGTGGGTGCTGAGTGCTAAGAGCTTTTTGGATCTCTGCTGTAATATTACAGATTACATTGAACCACTTCAGTTGCTCTTGACTTTGCTTTTGTCCATGCCTATCCTTAAGCTGTGCTTCCATGGCTGAAACTTCCAGGCTTCAGTAATTACAAGTGAAATTTGCAGCTTTGGTGTGCATAAGCTTTTCTTCAGGACCACTCTTAAACTGACCTGGAATTATTAAAAATACTGGTGGGCCAGGAAAAATATGTGTGTTGCTACATCAAATCCTAAAAGAGATTGATTGCTGAGGAGGCAGTCTAGGAACAGAATGATGAAAAGAATCCTGTCTGCTCTATTTCTTGCCACCTGTTCACATGAGGCTTTTTTAGCCTGGTTTACTTAAAGAAACGGCAGTCATCTGGCAGAGCTGAAATGCAAACACAAATCAAAATGCCAGCCCGGGAATTTGTTTTGGCTAGAGATCTACAGAGATGGGAAAATACAATAATTGTACAATTCACAAACTCTAGGCATTTCAATAGAATTATCTGTAAGCCAACTTAATTACCTTGAAAGAAATCATTTGCTCTCTTGCCTAGACAACTTCAATATGTTTGATGAAATTTGCAGTATCTAAACTATTCTTCCATATATTTTTTGTCTAAATAGGGCACAAACAAAAAAATCAAATTAATTTCTCATGACAGCAGGCAAAATAAGGAATGCATAGTAGATATAGGCTTTGAATGCTGCAGTAGAGATGCAGTTTTAGGGGAAAAAATTGTCTGTCTGTACGTGGTTTTGCTGTACACACAAAAGCAGCTGCATTACAGGAGGTTGTTAGTCTAACTGCCTCAATGCTTTAATTTCTATTCCCCAAGAAACGCTGAGGAAACCTTAGTCTAAAGGAGTCACAGTTTTGAGTAAATTACATGGAAGTCATTATGTGCTCTCTGAAAAAGGTAATTTTTCAAGCTATTAAAACAGCCCATCCAAAAAGCCACCTATTCTCCTCCCACTCCCACAATTTTGTCATCCTCCTCCTGCTGCTTCAGTCCTCTTGCACCTGCTGGTTCTTCTTGCACCTTTGTAAGCACAGCAGATTTAAGACAGACCCAACTTGGTTGTGCAGAGCTGATTAAAACCAGAGGAAAAGAGGTGATGTAAAGAATGTGAATAAAGTTAATCTTGGATTAACACCTGTATTCATCACACAGAAGAAGAGAGATCATTTGGCGGGGGGCAAAAGGGGTGAAAGAGAAATAGCACAACTTGGAGAAGCTACAGAGAAACGGCCAGGGCGTGTCAATAGTCCAGCACATCATGTTCTCTGTGCTCTGCTACTGTGAATGACAGCACAAGGTTTTAGGTACCAACCACGGGCATTCAGTCAGTTTTAATTGTATTTCCTGTTGTGACATGCCTTTGGAAAGAGATGTTCTGGCTGAAATGTTTTCTTTCACTGTCACTTTTCCCGTCTATTTGGAATCAAAGCAAATTGTAGAAAAATAGAGCCTTCAGAATGGCTGAAGCAGATTGTTATATGGCTCCTGTTAGCTCAAAGGAAAGAACAAAAAAAAAATCAAGTGGCAGCAATGCCTTTCCAAGACACAGCAGAGATGGATGCTGGACTAGGAATCACACCATTCCTTGTGGGAATGCAGTGGCCACAGGTTCTTTGCAGAGAAGGTTGGGTTTAACCTGGATTCACTCCCTGCTTGGTATAAGTACAGCATTAAATTAAGTACAGTTTGGTCCATAGCAAATCTCTGTGCTCATGGGTTTTGAATCAGGAAAAAGCCAAGGCTCCTATTCAGATAATGTGGCTGCCCACCAACTACCCTTCAATTTCAGGTTAGACTGCAGGGACCACCTTTTCCTCCTGTGTTTATACACCAGCTGTATCACAAGGTTCTGGCCATAACCTCAAACAGTAATAGAATGACGAGGACTGCAACACATTTCTCATTCTGAAAGAACAAAAACCTCATCTGGAAACTGCAGATATATCAAGTTTATTAAGAGAGGATAAAATGATCCTTTTCATGCTATTAGTACTATTGACTTGTAATCTCTTGATACAGTTTAGGTATTATGGAGTTTCAGACTTAATATTCTACCCAGAGGATGATATAAAAGACATTATTGATTTCCACTCCCTATAAGCAGACTTCATCTCTATGTAAATTAAAGATTGTATAATGTATTTCACAATATAGATTAGTTGTCATTCAAGCGTTGATCTATTCTCGTACCAACAGGCAAGTTCCAGGCAATAACACAGCCAGTGAAATCTGGTTAGGCCTTTGCCCATTAACACTCACATCTACAGGCATGTCATCACACACCATAAAGAAAATTTGGGATGTATTTCTTATGAGAGAAGGAGTGGTGTACACAGCAGTGCTGCAAAAAGCATCACTCACCATCATTGTTCTGGGGGAATAATTACCCCCTTTCTTTTCACCTGAGGAGGACAGGGGAAGACAGCAATATCTGCCACCTACCAACTATTCAAATCCTTCAAATATTTGGACAACTTCCAGAAGAGAGACAGTAGAGCAGCAGCACCAACGTGGTAAGGTCTCCCGCAGTGCACCCCAGCCAGCTTCTCCCCTAACACATGCCTGGGGATCGGGGAACAAAGCACTGCCAACAGCTCTCCCTATACTGCAGCGAGGCGTTTCCTATGTGCTCTTCCCTTAGTGACCAGGCAGCGTTTGTTTTCTCCTCTTCAGAACGATGAAGACAGCAGTGGGACCCCACATCTCAATCATTTGGCAGGGGAAAGCTGAACCCTGCCATGAATGTCCTTGTCACACACTGCGGGGAAAAAATAAATGTTACTGGAGGCATCGGGGGTCACACCAAGCCTGGAGCAGCTTGGATGGACCCTGCTGCGAGCAGGACATTAGACAAGAGGCCTCCCAAGGCCCCCTCCTGCCTGAACTACCCTGTGATCCTAGGAAAGAGCAGAGGAAAGGCTTTCTACTAGGACTGGCTTCCACTACACAAAGGAGCGCTGGCGTCCAAGGAAACAGCATTAGCTCTTGTTGCTGAATGTACTTCCCTTCCTGACTAGCAGGTGGGTTTCAAATCACCTCCCCATCCAAACCTGTGCTTGCACACAACAGAATGTAGGAAAACTTAAGTCTGCCAAAACCCCACTGTGACCCTCCAGTCCTTTTCTAAAAGGCAGCCACGAAACTCTCACCTCCTTGAAAAACAGCCTTATCAAAACCAACAAGGCCCTCAGATTATTTCTCATTAGACTGCTGATAGGCATTAGAAAACCTCTGTGTGGTGAAATTCAAAGCACATCACTAAAGCAAGGCTGGAGAAGAACATCCAAGGTTTTCTAGTTTCATATTAGGCTCAGCTCCAGGCATTGGAAGTCTGATGATGAAACCAGCTGTGCAACTAGCTTCTTTCTTTAGTGATTTTTATTACCGTGTCACTCAGAAGATGAACAGCACATCCACTTCTAGTCATACATCATCTTCCCTGTAAAAAGAGACTCACAAGATTTTTAACTCAAGCACTGCATTTACAGCAACACAGTTAGGCATTGATGGGCAGCATCCATAGGGCTCAAGCACACAACTGAAAGCAATGGGCACAAAATGACCCACAAGAGGCTCCCTCTGAACATCAGGAAATGCTCTTTCGGTGTGACCCTGACTGGGCCCTGGCACAGGTAACCCAGAGATGCTGTGGAGTCTCCCTCTTTGGAGATATTCAAAAGCCATCTGGACATGGTCCTGGGCAAACAGCTCTAGGTCATCCTGCTTGAGCAGGGGGCCTGGATCAGCTGACCTCCAGAGATTCCTTCTCACCTCAAGCCCCTTGTGATTCTGTGAATGAAAAGTTTGAAACATCCAACATTAAGCTGCTGCAATTCATATCCCTCTCCCACCTTCCTTGGAGGCCTCCTCTTCATTTGTGCAAAGTCACATCACCTCACAACCAGGGCAGGCTCAGGGGACTTGTGAGGACATTTACAGGCAGGAGCTCAGCTGAGGTGCAGTAAGTTCCTCAGCTGTCAGACCTTGTCGCTCCAGTGCTTTTAGCTTCATGGCAGTTTTACATTTCAGAGCACTTTGTTCCAAGTTTGTCAAGGACCTGAGACTCTGAGCCTCCAGCAGTCAGCACAGTTGCACATGCACTGAGATTTTGCTGTACATCCACTTTTACCACTACCACTCAATTACTGAGAGAGGAACATCTCTCTCTCTCTAACTCCAACTTCTTCATCTCCTCTCTCTGTGCTCATTCAGCTGAAGTTTAATTAGAACAAGCTCTTATGATTGCCCCATTTGTCCACTGGAGGTCAGTCTCTTGCTACGGAAAGACTGTCCCTCTTACCTGGTGGGTCTGCAGGGGACAGAACTCTTACAGCAGCACCTCATATTCCTGTCACAGGATTTTAAGGCTTTGGATACAAGATGAGGACAGAAGCCTAGTGCAGTCCATAATGGAAGCCTGCTCCTGGCATGTCTCTTCCCAATCAAAGTGACATAAAGAATGGCAGGAAGCTCAAATGTAGTGTTTTCCCAGCTATTGAGTAGGCTCGATCCAAAAGCTGCAAGTGCTCTCCTGCAGCTCTCCTGCCACCACTGCAGCGTTGCAGGAGCCAAGCGCCAGGCTCCTCTCTTGGGTAAAAAAGCATCTCGTTGGGCAGGGAATTTGTAACTGATGATGGAGCATTTTGAAACATTTTCACACGTTCTGCATTACCTGGCTTTGTATTTAAATCGAATACTAAAGTGTAATTACCAGCCAATGGATTTTTACTATCTAGCTAATCCTACTTGGCTCGTGTGGCAGGATGAGCTCCAGAGAAGGCGGCTGTTTCGGCTGCTGCTCAGGCTGCGTAGGAGAGGTGCTGCACCACGCTGCTTTCAGCAACACCCGCTCGTTAGCAAGGCTTCCTCAGCTACTGCCAACACTTTGCCAGACATTCAGCACAAAGATAGGGGGTTTGCCTCTCACAGGCTGAGCAACAGATGATGTTGGGAGGATGGCAACAGCAGCGACCAGGAGTGAGCGAGTGTGGCAAGGAAGGGTGAACAGCCACGAGAGCGGGGCTGTTTGGCAGTCACACCCAGAGCACAGGCACTGCTCATGCCCTGGAGTCCATACCAGTACTTTAGCGTGGATCAGAAGCACTTGGGAAGCAAATCTGCTCACTCTGTTTCTCCACGCTGTAATTCCTGTCATGGAGCAGCACATGAACTCAATTCCTGCCAGATGCAGGTAGGCACGAGACCTGCTGCCACTGCAGCTCCAGGCATTCAGTCTGCATGAAGCAGAACTGAAACCCAGCACCTGCCGTGCCCTGTTGTACAGACTGGCTCCCTTTGAAGCCCCACTTCTGAGTCACCTGGACATGATCTCACCAGCCAGCTGACATCAGGGCTGTCTAGGCTGCAGTTTCAGGCATTAAGACTGATGAGATGAGACAGTCCCCATGCTGTGGATCTCAAGACCTGGAACTTTCAAGTTCTACTTTATTTTCTTTAACTTCCATGCTAAGAAATTAATGGTGCCTCCTGTATATCTTCAGTTCAGTCCTGCCAAGACCGCTGATGTTCTCAGAGGGAAAATTTTTTCTTTTCATCCCACTGCCTCTCCATTTCATTCCATGTATGCTTCCTGAGGCAACAACTTTTTCTGCGTCCCTTCTACAGCACTGATATCCCCGTTAGCATTCAAGTAGTGGGGTGAGAATAAATGGTTGCTGCCCACATCTGGAGAGAAGCAATACCTGCAGCAGGCTGGTAATTGCAGCAATTGTGCAAAGCTCGCATCTGGAAGCCTTAAAACAGCCAGCACTTTAGAGGTGTGCTTTACCCACATGTTCTTCTTATATATCTCTGAGTATTGTATGTTTTGTTTTCTGAGCAGAACACATTACCAGTTCACCAGACTCCTTTTGCAATTCTTGTATTCATGAATTTTAAAAAAGACCTATTTACTATTTAAAATGTCAGCTTAAGTCTGTTTATCCTAATCAGGTATCGAGGCCAGCAGCGCCGCCAGTGCCATTTGTACCCTCATGTCTCATCTGATCAGTGAAGGAAATAAAAGCTGAAGCAGGCAGATGGCTGAATCGAAGAGAAAGGTCATTGCATACTGCAGCTGATAAGGTGAAGAGAATAAAATAGGCAAGGTGATCTTCAGGGAAAAGGTTAAAATGGAGCCTCACCATTTGGAGGCTTCTGTATGGAGATAAAACAAATACTAAGAGAAATATCACCAATTTCACCGAAACATTTTCTCCTATTATTTAGAACAGAAAAAAAAAATCCTGACCTTTCTCTTCCTCCCCATCTCTGTCCTAAAAATCTTCATTTTCCTACCTCCCATTTAAGACACAGAAAAAACCCCACAGATCTGTGCTGTTATTCTCCCCAAAAAAGTGAGGCATCCATGCTTAAATGCTTTTACTCTGCTAACACAGTAAATAAGCAGCAATGTTATAGACAACTCCCACATCTCCTATCTCAAATAATTCTAGCTGTTGGCAGCTGCCTCATCATTTGGTGTATTTTAACTAGGTTTGAAAATCCCTGAAGTAAGGATTTATTATCTCTTTCAGCAAAGTACAGAGTAAATCTATCAAGCCATATAAATAATTCACATAAATTCTAGAAACATAGCAAAGAATATAGGACAGGAGGGGCACCACTGGAGAGGGATGGAGCATCCTTTACTTAAAAGCATGTGGTAGACCTAAATTCAGTTTTCTAGGCAGACCATGTAAATTTACAGAATAAAGACGGCTCTTAAAAAATTTTTAAAAGCCGGGGTTGTCATGATAGTCACTGGGGGTTTTGAACAGAGTACAGGGGAAGATCAAAAATGGGATACTGCTTTCAGGTAAACACTTGTCTGATGGCAGTCGTTTGGGTACAAGGCAGGAATCTTGCTTGTCTCTCTTAAAACATTTGTAAAATGTCTCAGTGGTGCTTTGCATCATTTATGGCGAGTCAGTGACTGGTACTGGGAGGAGCAGTGAGCCAGCAGGATCCAGGTATTTTAAGGTAAACCCCAAATGCCCCAAGGAACCGCAGACGTTTGTAACTAACCAAGATCACATCGCAGCACAGCACTGCACACATTAGACACCTTAACGGTCTCGACAGTCAGATTAAGTATTCTGATGAACCTATACAAAAGTTCTTCACAGCAATACAATAACTTCACATTCTGCTGTAAGCAAAACTTCTAAACCTTTGCTACAGCAAAATGTGCCATAAATACAAATAATGTAGAAATAAATTTATGGGGAAACTTTACAGCTATCCTTGAAAGTGTTACTTTGGTTGTCATTCTGAGAATATGAAACAAGCAAAAATCCTTCTTCCTGAAAGACAGAAATAATGATTACAACATAATGGCAACCCTAAGTAGTTTGGCCAGCTGTGTGAAGGCACCCTAAGAAGAGTTTTAGGAAGCATACTGAATTTAGAAGGAAACACAAACAGAACGGAAAACCAAACCAATGCAGGTATAGCTGAAAACACCCCAAAACCAGACCAGAGAAAATGAATACAAAAAAACCTGGAAAAGCGTCCCAAGCGAGGCTCAGGTGAGGCCTCACATGGTTGGAATAAGCAGCAAATTCAGGAAAAGTCACACTTCATCACTAAGCTAAGCCTATAATAAACAATCACTGCTACCACCACCCTCCTCCATGGAGAGGAAAATCCCTGTGCCCTGAAGCAGCACCCCTTTTAACACCCACTGGTACTAGCACAGTCACAGAACAAGGATCCATTCAAGGGAAAAACACCGTGGCCAACAAACCAAGCCACAGGTCCTGCTGAAACAGGGAAGGGGAATATCCTTGGCTGGTAACATGCAAACCATCTACTGAAAACCAGGAGGAGGAGACTCACGAGAGGAGGAGGCAGAGGGACATGCTGCAGGTGACAGCCCAGGCTGGGCTGTGGAGTTGAGGAAAGCAAGGGCACTGCCACCATGGCTGGTGACGGCATCCAGTTTGTGAAGGGTGACAAGCAGTGGGCATGGGCCATTCAGCAAGTAGAGAAGGTGACTGGTAGGGGACTAGAAAGTTAAACTCACTAGAGAAATCAAACATTAACAGCAGGATGACTCAGGAAACTGACTAAAAAATTCATCAGCACTGGCAGATACCAAGAGAGGACCTGATTTCCAGGAACAGAGGAAAGAGATGGGTTCTGCCACCCCCTTCAGTGAGGTTTGGTAGGACTTCTGTTCAGCTGCTGCCCCAGACGTAAGGGACAGGCTGCCCAGTATTAACTGGCATGAGGGTAACTAATTCCCAGGCCTCTCTTCCCTCCTCTACTTCACTGGCAACGAGTGACTGCTGAATGGAGCAGTTTTCACGTGGTGCGACGGCGCAGAGAGATTGAAATGCGGAGTGACTCAGAAAGGCAACATGCTTAAGACAAGCTGCTGAGACGTCTCAAACAGTTGCCCTCAGCTCTAATCTCCAAATCACTCTGCCCGTAACAAGAGAAAAGCTCAGAACTCCACCCTGCTCTGGCTAATCAGATAAGAAGTTCTCTATCTGCAGGAGTAAGAATTAATCTCCAAGAGACTACTATATTTAGCTAAGAATCTTAGGAGCGATTTCTCTTCTTACGTAGCTGAAAACCCCAGCCCAGCATAAACCTGAGAGTGCTTTCCACTTGCAGGAGTGCACATCTATGTCAGCCACAGATAGAACACATTTCTCCAGAGAAACCTACAGAGACTTCACAGCACATGAAAAGACATCCTTTGTGTGTCAGTAGAGAAAGCAAGATATGAAATTCCTTCTGCCTGGTTTGTACCTAAAGGACTTCTTTTTCTCAGTGTTCTTGTTCTTTCTCTTCTTCTTTTTAATGAAAGATGACAGTCAGTTGGGAACCCACAGTCCTTCTGGACTACCCACACTTCCTTTAAAATCCAAGGACTGGGAAGGGTGGTCAGTGGTAAGCTCAACTCTCTCATGACTATTCTGTGGCAGACACCAGCACCTGAGGGATTCTAGCAGGGATCATAATTTATTTTCATTCCCTGTATATCACTCTCAATGTTTAAGTACGTGAGTGCAGATCTGCCTCAAGATGCTAAAAATCCTTGGACTTTGGTGCATGGGCATGTGTGAGTTTATGAATGTATGGACTCATTCTTATCAAGAATGCTTCAGACTCAGAAATGAAAATTCACAGCCCCACAGGGCAAGCACCTTTGCCCAAAGCAGACTACAGCAGGCTGAATTTATTTGGTTTTTCAGAAGGAAAAAATGTGTAATGTCACATTAAAAAAAAATTCACTGTAAAAAACCATCTCTGGATAAGCTGTTCTAATATTTGTTTTACTTCTTGGCTAAGAACTAATACCTCAGCTCAAAATTTAATTTGTGCAACTTCAGCTTCCAGCCAAAAGATTCTAATGAAGTCTTCATTATTATGAGGTTTACACTCAGTTCAATTTACAGAGAGATTTTCAACATTTTTAGAAATTACATCTTTGTTGTATCCTGAGGTATGTTGTTTCAAGGGGAAGAGAATGCCTCTTCATTATTAAAACAGTGCCCAGCACAGGAGAGAAAACTGAAAAATAGATCAAGAACCAATTTCCCAAGGAAAACCAACTCCAAGGAGTTCCTCCCAACTCCATCTGCATACTGCAAATGAGCTCAGTTTGGAGCTTGTTCTCAACACCATGCACCCCCTCTTACAATAAAGGTATTTTTCTTCTCCATTCATCTTGGTAAAGAGAAATCTCATATACCCAAAAATCCAGTTCAGTTTAGTTCCATGAAAATTCTTTAAAATTCAAAGGACAACCACAAAAGCTGCAGAAGCAGCATGCTGAGTGACCATCACTCTTAACTCCAACCGAGCTTCTACAAGCAGTTATAAATGCTTTACTAAGAGAACCTTTGAAGCAAAAAATTTCAAGCTTGCATATTCAGTTTCTATGTAGAACTGGTGTCTGTGCTCTAAATTATTTGAATTACGTTCAAATCAAAAAGTGGGAAATTTGAGAGAAGTAAGAACTGAGTGCCAGAGGGACTGGAGTTTTCAGTTGAACAGAATAAAGATTAACTTATTTTCGCAAGAAACAACCGAGTCTAAGATGCATAAACAAATCTGTTTAATTTACAATTGGGCTACTGTATTACACAATTGGTTTATATAAGTTCTTCCCAGTAGGATGAAAAGCTCTCCTGGCTTTAATCTGATTACAATTAAAAGATTAAATATAAAGTACTTTTCTAGTAGGCCTACATGGGTTTGTATATTACAGTATTGTGCTTGGTGTCACTAACCTACGAAGATGACTTCTTATTTAAAAAGTGCGCAAGAAGACTTGCTGATATAACTTGTACTTTCTGTCTTGTTCTTTCTGAAAGCAGAGCTGGCATTTCATGCATTTCACTGGAAAAAAAAAAATCCCTAAAGCAACCTGTAGGGAAATTCGTACCTGCTTAGACCAGCCAGGAACTTGGAGCTTGAATCAAGGCTGCAAAAGAACCAAGTATCAATGTTAGGAGGAGCAGCAGTACCTCAAGGGAATCTGGCTTTGTAGACTCCAGCCTTCCTCCCAGGAACCTCACGGTTCCTTGGGATCATAGATAGCATTTGGAAGCCTTACATTATCATTTCTGTTACTGGTAAGTTAAGATAAAGATTAACAGCAAAATCTTATTAATCTAAGGAAAGAAACACAGGCTCAAAAGTGAGATTTTATTCGTGTTTGTTACTTATGCACAACCCGAAGTATGATAAAACTGATAAAAACAGCCTAGAATAGTGTTTACATCACTAGATTCAATTCACATTTCGTCCATAAAATACCAAAAGGAAAATGACAACATTGCAGGTTCAGAAAAACAGGTTGGCTACTATGACTGAAAAATCTACACTATCTTCACTGGTCACAAGTGATTGCTTGTTTAATGCTTATTATTTAAAATAAGCACAAATTACAAAATTTCAGACACACCCAACTTCTGTGCTCATAAAATATATCTTCTGTCATATCAAATTTCAGTAGATTGGAAAGAATTTTCTGCTGAGACATTTCATTTCAGCATGTATCAAAAGAACATCAAGAGTGCTCTCACCACCTACACAGTGATGTAACATCAAGGTCCCAGCTGCACCTTCAGCTACATCTCAGAAGAATCATTTTGCAGGCCACTGTGCAAGCACAGCATGATGGTAAGGACAAGCCATCTCCCACATGATGATGAAAACCACCATCAGGCTATAGCCTAAATTCTGTCCTCCCTGGTGGACACAGACCTCAGACTGCAGGACTCAAAACAAAGCAGACTTCAGCTCTGCATTTTAAGGCAAAGACAAAAGCAGCTCCAACTGGGACAGAGATCAGCGAGTACCTTCAGCTGCCCCTGGTTACCAAGAGCTGTGGTTGCTCACCACCATGCAGAGATTGGTAGTATTTGTGTGATAAATTTTAACGCCAGCACTGAGGCAGCACGTTACCCCTGTACCATACAGGCAGCCACCACGGATTGAAACATCATATGCAGATTAAACAGCAATGCAGTAACCAACAGTTTGCATGCAAACATCGCGTTAGACTGTTACATTCTCAGGACTAAAACTGTTAATGGTGTAAACACAGGTTAGATAATCACCTTCCATTTCTCTTCTTATTTTACATACTTCTTTTAAGAACAAACGGGGGGGCCTCACAGAACAAAGGAGCTTTACCAAATGTTAAGACCTGAAATTACACAGACTTCTGTCACAAAGATTAAAATTGTAATCTGGTAAGGAAAGAACTCTTCCCCTGCTACGAATAAAATTTAAAAGCCTCATTGGGCAAAGCAGCAGCCTGACTCTTGGTCCAGAAGAGAGAAAAAAAACCAACAAAACCAACAAAAACCCGATAAAACCCATTTTAATACTGCACTGCTGATAACAAAAATAAAAATAAAAAAAAAAGGAAAAAAAGGAAAAGAGAGACAGTCAAAGCAGACTTTATGGCAGCAACTATTCCTAGGAAAGGACCAAAAAAGTGTGTGTATATATATATGTGGCATAGTACCTCAACAGCCATCAAAACTGCTTTAACTGCCTGTGTTTTGTCCATGGGATGTACTGGGAAAGAATTACATTCAAATAAGAGTTCTTAGTAAATGTGCTACATGACTACACATGTACAAATCAACAACAACAGAACTTATTTACACACATTTATACCTACAGGCATAAAGACCAAGTTTAATACTTGTGAAATGTATCTGATTGCTAGATCCGGACTGCTCCAGTCTTTAGTCATAACAGTAGCATTTCTGCACTGCAATAGCCACAGGGTTTCAATCAGGTCTAACCTGCATCCAGTTGATCTTATCGTAAGACTGAAAAGCTCTACAGGTATTTTTATTTTCATTTATAACACGGACATGCATCTGCTACCCAGCAGAGACCTCCCAACACGCTTCCCAACAAGCAGCCAGCAACTTAGAGCTGGTACTGTTACAGACATACCCTGTCTGCTCACCAAATGTTCTTCTTGGATCGTGTGCATTCATTCTTCAAAGTATACATTTCATCATCTGCTACATTTTTAAGATAAAAAGGAAGATCGTATAAAATCAATTCTGTATGCATAAAAACTTAAGCCCAAAAGTGGTTAAAAATAGACTAAGGTGGGCATAATTAGTACCTAATAGAAACGCTAAAAGTCACATTTATGGAACTCAACACTTCACTCAGCCATACAGTTAACTGCCCTCAAAGACTAACAACCAGACCAATTCACAAGTACCTAAGTTGCTTACATAATTAAAAGAATAAGATGTAAAGTCAAAAAAATATATTTTATCCCTTCAAGAACAGGAAAGTAAAATAAAATGCTGGTTCTGTAACAGTGCAACAACTGCAGCATATTTTGCACGCAGCACGAGAGTTGCTACATTTAGTGGCACTTAAGTATTATGCAGTAAATACTGAAAGTAAGACAAGTTTCTGATCTGCATAAGCATAATCACATCATTATTACCAGAGTTGCTAAGCTACAGCATTCTGAATAATACCAATTCAATTTTAGCACTTCCCTCGCTAGCCTTAATACATGTCAACGTCCTGCTTTACATCTTGCTAAGAAAGCAATCACTGAAGCCAAGTATTTAATGTAGTTGCCAGTAGGCTTGGACCACGTTCAATCTGACCAGTCGTTCTCATCAAACTCGGAGTCGTCGTCGGAATCGCTGTACTCCACGGCAATGCGCCTCGACAGGATGGTGGCCACGTCATTGCCAACGGGCTCGCGCTTCGCCTCCTGCTCACGCTGCTCCTGCACCTTCTTCAGCTGGATTCCTGCAGAGACAGTAACTCTCAGACAAAGCTTTCCAGGAAAGAGGTTTCATATTTGACGCGGGTACCGGTGAGCTTGTTGTATTCCAACAATATACTCAGGAAGAAGGAGGGGAAAAAAGAAAGCAAGCATTGAGTTAAGAGAGCCTCCCTGAGCAAGGAAGAGGGAAGGACGAAAAAGGCAGATGGGAATTAATTCTCAGAGACTGAATACTTCTGGACTTCTAAAACTGCCAACAACATGTTAAACCTAAATACTCAAGACTGTACAGGTCATTTTGATTGGAAGATGAAAGTTTTCAAAATTGTACTTGGAAATACCATTAGACCTACAGCTCTGTATTCTAGGTGAGGTCAGGAAGAGCCATAAGTCACTGGTTAAACAATCAGTGGGCTGAAGCCTGGTGTTGGGTAACTCAGTTCTTCTGAACAGAAGCAAAAATCCATGTACATCTACTGCTTCTTTACATAACGAACACAAGTGCTGCGTTGATCTGATTATGTCCACACAAACACTAGAACATGCTTCACAAAGCTGTGCATCTTTAGGCATTGGAAAATGATCCAAAATCATGGCTGACAAATGTCAGAACAAGTGTGTGGTACCTGTGGTTAATGAAATCCGCCCAGCTGGGAAAAGAAGCCATAAACTCATTTCAGTGGAAAACACTGTGCTCTCATTGAAAAAAAGGAATACCTACAAGTCAGTGTGCACTTACCCATCCTGATGGCAGCCAGGAGATCGCTCCGTGCATCGCTCATCGGTGCCTGCTTCGCCTCCGACGCCGGAGGAGCGTGCATGGGGGAGGAAGAGAGGGACGCACCTGCAGCAGGAGGGCCTGGAGGGGGAGGAGGTGGGCCGGGAGGAGGAGGAGCAGTGACAACAAGCCCACCAGAAGGAGGAGGATGAGTAGCTGCGTATGTAGAGCCAGACACCAGTCCGGAATGGGAAGATGGCACAGGAAGCTGAAGGGGACTGACAAATGCAGTTTGTGCTGAAGGAATCATAGGCGGGGGAGGAGGAGGGGGAGGACCTGTAGGATTGTAATAATCCACCATCTGAGCTGGGAGCATCCTATATAAAACAGAACAAAAACATTTAATGCATTCAAAGTTAGGACTTACAGAATCATTGCCCCTTAAACTGCACTCAACCAACCTCAGGTACAATAAAAATCAAAAGCAATTTAAACTGGTGACTTAAATATGCAAGTGATTATACGTGTATGAATTGTCAAATATTGGTGATATATTGAGATTTAAGACAAATGTTGAAGTTAAAGGCAATGTCCTTTCAGCACTCTACAAAGTGATCTTTTTATCTTAATTCTCCTGCCTAGTTAATTTTAAAGCTGCATTTCTTATTAAACATCTACTCTGTGGGACTGTTAAGTAAAAAGACTTTGATGAAGAAGGGACCAAGAAAACTGCAGACTACACCCTTCAGTTCCATAGACGGCCAAGAGATAACAGAGGACACAGAAATGGAGAACAATGGAAAGTACAAAAGGAAAGATTTACCCAAAGCTAAATGTATCTCATGTGCCTCTTCGGTCAAGTTTATCAGTTCAAATACCATTTAATTAAATTGATACATTTGACTGATTCTTTAAATAGGAAGCATGGGGAAGAGCTCATTTCTTTCTTAAAGTGTCATTAAAAGAAATCTTAAGCAGAAAATAAATAAGAATTGATAAAGAGTTTTGAAGTAGGTAAAGAACTAGATACAGGAGACAGGAGTTGAAGCGAAGTGACTGATGACATTGAGTGACACGTGCCAATGTATGACAACTGCAACACCCCGACAATGGTCACGGACCTGAGGACTAAGCACAATAATGTCCTACACACTGGAAACAACTGAGGAAGGGCAGGCTGGAGCAGTCACTCCTAACTGAGTCATCTGCAGCATGACAGCCATGAATCAGGCAAATGCTATCCCAGGATACATCAAGCAAGGATGACAAACCTTGGCTTGCACAGTATAAAACAACACAGGCAACACAGGCAAGAAAGACTCAATCTTTCCTGGGACTACAACTTGAAAGTTTAAGCTATTTACACAAAAGCACAGACACAGACTCATTAGAAAACAGATGTTTTGTTGCTACAGGAGAACCAGTAGTCTGGAGCAAGCCTTCCTTCAGAATGCATTCAGGCTAAGTATCTACACAGGGGTTTGATAGATCTCTTATCTTGAATTAAAAAGTGGCATTCCTCCTGTGGCAGTAGGGAATTTGTGTCTGAGAAGACCCCTTCCAATTCTATCACAAGCTCCTCTAAAAAGTCATTTCAGGGATGCAAGAGAGACTGCCACAATCAACAACACTCTTTCTGCACATTTCCTGAAGTTTAAAATATTATCCAAATTATCCTGTAACTACTTTCCACTTTAAAGGAAAATTATCCCCTCTTCAATATTGTATTAGGTACCCTTAATATTTTCCAACCATATTGACTTCACCATATTCAATACACACTTGGTTATTTCTGCTTTCACTATTTCTTCACTTAAATTCAGTTCATACATAGAAATTATACGAATTTTCTCCTGTCCTCCCCAAGGAGGTAACTAATGTATTTGGGGTCTTTTTGTTCGATGCATTACACGTTACAATGGTTATGAAAAACGTGCATTCCTCTGGTTTTGCCAAGAAGCCGCTGGAATAAATCAGGAGATTTACCCATATTCTGCTGGTACCACAGGTACTGAGCTGTGCTGGCCATCTGAAGGCTGGGGTGGAGGTGGAGGTGGTTGCTGAGGTCTGTTTAAAGTGGCGTGTCGTACAGTGGTGGAGGGTGGTCTGTATTCATGCTCATGGCCTTGGGATGCTGCCATGTACTGGGGCCCATCTCCTGCTCCATATGATGGCATTGCTATCTGCTGATGGAGGGAATGATTCGGAGTAGCAGGATAAGAATAATCTGTAACGTCAGATGCATGGGACCTAAAATTAAAGTAAATTGATGCAGAAGAACAGATTATGTGAGTGTAACAGGGCATTATCTAAATAACTGACAAAATAAGCTAAAAAGAATACAATCAGCATTATTCTTGCAAGAGGACTCCCCGATTTATCAAGCACCACTCCTTCTTAAGTCCACAGAAAGCACAAGAATTTTAGTAGCCATAAGGAAGCTTATGGTTTTTGTCAGTGATTTTGACAGTCCATTGTTGGAAATGATAATACTTACCAGTCTGCCTCAAGTTAACAATGGCAGCAGAAAAAGAAAAGCAATACTACAAGCACTTGCAATTATGCAGAAGTACAAATTTTACCATTGCAGAGAAACCCAATTTCGAAAGTTAGAAAACGCTTTTTATTTTGTTTGCACAATTAATTTTGTTGGAAAGGCTTAAAGAAACTGGGAAATGTAAGTATTAGTTGAGCAGAGAGTTCATAAAGATACAAAGTCTAGGATGCTCTGTCAAATAAGCCCAAGAGAGGGAGCAAAAGTGTCTTTTCATCCCATTACTGTGAAGCCTTGTTTTAGTAATGAACAATGGTGCAGCCTGGCTTTTAGTAAACACAGTAAACTGATGCACTTATCTGTGAGACTGGAAGCAAGGTAAGCAACAAAAAGCCAGGGCTTCGAGTAAAACAAAATAACAAACCCTTTGGGCATTTTGTCCTCTTTCATGCTTCCTGCCTGTTCCATTTTCTTTGCGTCACTCATGAACTCAATGCCCATTTTCCTTCTCTCCCACTCTTCTTTTCTTGTTCTTACTTTTCTCACATTAATTTGCTGGTTTCTGTTTGGATTCAGCTTGTGTTTCTCTCTCTAAAGTACAATAAGTATAGCAAATACATTGTAAATTGCCACAGTCCAAACACTGGGATGTCAACATTTAATGCTTAAGTCTTACAATTAGCAAATGACAAGAAATATGAGCTTTTTTTTTTTTTTACTTTAGCATTAGAAAAGAACCCAAAGTATAACCAAATACGCTTTTTTGGGACCTGACTTACAAAAAAAACACTGCTCATGCAGGAGCTCTCAAAGTGTCTCCACTCAGCTCAAGGAGCTCCAAAAATGTCTCTCAAACCAGTGCATATTTCTATGCGTATGGGTTTTTATAGCTTAAGAATTCTCCAAGACAAAAAAAATAGAAAAGCCTTCTCTCCACCTCACTACCAGTCACAGAATTAACCCTTCATGGATGTAAAACAGACTTCAGGATTCAATCTCAGATATCTGATTCACTGAAATAAAATACTCCATAATTTATAAAATATGAAAGGCTTATATAAGTACAATGTATCTACCATACCACAACATCAAAACGCAACACAGAGATGCATCCTACAATTTCTGCCTAAAAAAATCCTACAGATTGCAAATACTGCAGATATCTGCAAACAGCCAAATATATGTTAACATTGCTGGGAGATAAAAACGAAAGCACTTCAATATGATAATTTAAACTCAGGAATCCTGGAAGCAAGGTGTTAAATCTGAAAAAAAAAAAGACTCAAAATGTGTGAAACAGAACCCCTGATGAAAAAATCCCCACCTTTTACTAGATCAACCTATGGAAAGCTTTGTCAGTCTGCAGTGTTTCATTAAGACAAACAGGAGACAAAGTTTTGCATTAGAAACTGCTGAAAACAAAGGTTTTCAGACAGGAAGGGAGTCTGAATACATTATTGAAAGACCAACAGCAATATCAAATATTATGTTTCAATTACAACTTCATTTCTTTTCACAAAGATCACAGAGTGACAAAGTTCTGAGCAGGTTTTTTTTTTAAAGTAATCGCCACTGGACAGTGGACTAAAGCTATCAGTCCACACTCTTGCAGTGGTAGCTGCCTCCTCAACCTGGCCCTCTAACAATTTAAACACTTTTTCTAGTGTACTCTATTATTTCTGTCTTTATTGCTAGCAGTTAATCACGACAGAGGAAATAAAATAAGTGGGAAAATCCTCTGGTGAGACCAGCTTAGTGAACAAAGTAAGACTTCAATGCACATCAGGTAACTCCCACTGAGCTCAAAGGGAATCTCAGTCAATCAAGATGAATTCTGCTGCATATCTCTAAGCAGAGATTTTTGTTATTTCAAGCAGTAACATCTCATCTTGTTTTGTAGCTTGCTTTTTAGACTAATGTAACATCAATACGCTGAACTCTTCTCCCACTGAATCATTCTGTTACAGGCAAAAGTATTCTCAACTGAGTAGATCACAGAAGAATATTTATTAAGCTACTAGCAGAGCACCAAACAACAAACGAGACACAAAGGAAGAGCTACTGACACTATCTAGTAGAGGCTTAAATGCTTTTGTAACTACAGCTACTGAAGATCAAATATAAAAGCATGCAGCCAACACTTCTTTCTCTGCAGTGCATAACATTATGATGACAAAATGCTCACGTGAAGCTGAGGAAGAAAAAAATCATTACAGAATGCATTATATCATTTATGCTTTAAAATACTTTTGAAAAGAACATTTTAAACTCGCATTGTATGTTTTGTCTAACTACTCCCATCCTGTAAAAACACCTAATTCTACTCAGTACTGCTGAACATACAACTGTGGTATAACAAACAGCTTTGCTGTAAACAGACCTAGTATCTGGGGACAGTGATCCCTCGGAAGATGCTCCATGGTACACACTTTGAGATAACCTGTTGTCAGGTCTAAGCTCTTTGTCATATGCCATCATATTCCACTCCTGGCGTCTGTTCCTGGCTTTTCTAACCTTTTTCACCTCACGGGTGGTGCCATCTATACGCTTTTGCTCCTAATGGCCAAACAAAAGAAATAAAGCATGCAAAGAGAGAGAAAAAAGGAAAGGGAAAAGGCTGGTTAAAATGCAGTTAGAGTGCATGAAAATAAGACCAGATTTACAGATGAAGCCAAGTCTTCATAAAATTTCTCTGCACTGAAAGTAAGAATATCTCCTTATGCTATGAACTTCATTAGTAGCAGGACTTGTGCTACTGTGATACCAACCTACTCATTTTCCTAACACAGAAACATGACCAATTTTAAAAGCCAGAAAGTTTAACTTCTTCTGACATCATGTCTTATTTAGACCACCCTGAAGCATTTGTGATCTTCACTCCTGCAAATCAAACTTCTGAGAATGTTAAATAAGCTTAGGGCTATTCCAGTTATTCATTAGGGTCACAATCAACAGGGCTTGGGGAAGCACGGAGAAATTGGACACACTTTCCTATTCCATAATCTATGTGAAATTACTTTTGTTTGATTTAACTTCCTCTCCCTTCTTAGATCTGATTACCTAGCGAAATTCCTCCTAGTTTCTCCTCATCATTGTTTCCCATTATCTTATATAAAAATGAATTACTCTAATTCTCTCTGCAATGAGTCAGTGATACTCAGGACAGCAGTATATTACAGCTTGAAACTTGTCTCCTTATATTTTTCAGTATAACATCAGGCTCAACCAATGTCAGTGTTTATCTTACTTACTTATCTTTACCTCACTGATAGTAACATCTCCTAATATCAGGACTCGATGCTTTCACACCTTGGAAATGTTGTCCTCACCTACATCTGACCCCTCAGTATGAATATAAAAATCATACTGGTGCTTCAATACAAAAAATGAACAAGTTTGCTCAATTCAGACTGAGAAGGGTATTTATCTGCTACCTCTTTTCTCAGTATTCACGAGAGCATAGGAATTTTTTAATCAGCTCTAGATCCCACACCTTAGAATGTGTGTTTTATCTATTAGTAGGCTGGCATTAGGCTTTTGGCTGCAACAAAAATAGTTTCTCATGAAAAAAATTATATTGCTATTCTGAGGATGCAGCCAATGAATTGTATTGAGAGAAGAGCTTGGTCAAACTCTGGTAGGCAAGCCTTTTACTGGGGAATCTAGGGTATAAGAGCTGGAAAGCTAGCTCAACAAAAAGTGCATCACAGATGAACACAGGCTTTTTACTCCAACTGTTGAACAGCACTGAGTAAATAATTCTGAAATAATATTTGGCATTATATAACTAACAAAAAACTACCAAATGGCTTACTTGCCCTTGTTTTGGTTCTCTTGCTCATTCATGCATTTTTGCACGAGGGACCTGCTGATCCTGCTAACATTAAGAATGACAGAAAAGACTTCTTCAAGTTCAACACCAAAATGTTTTGACAACTCTTGCTCATTCCTACAGTAAACAGATTTTTGGTCTGATTTATGTTAAATAAAGATGATCATCTTGGTTCTTCATGAGTTCCCCCAAAATATCATTCCTCCACAAACTTTTTAGAATCATACCCTTTTTATGTCTGATAACTGCTTTTCCACATCAAATCCTGCCAATACAGGATGTGGAGCAGAAAGGACACAGATTCATTCATGCTTTATTTTAAATATATAGAGCTTTGCTAATTGCCATGATTGCACATATGCTTGTTAAAAGCTTTACATCTGGCTTTTTCAATTACTTGCTGCAAATGTTTTGGGCTTTTTTAATTTGTGACTTTTATCCTGATTCATTTATTAAAATTTGGTTACTGAGTAATGTTAGATTTGAGAAGAAAGTCCAAGTAAGCCTTTTGGTTCATTGAAAGCAGTTTTGTCGTCTTTCAGAACAATAATTTCATCATTTAGGGGTCACAACGACATATTTCTTAAAAGATTCTAAATAAAATAAATATCCACCTTTTGATGCCACTGGGAAGACAATCATTTTGATACAATTCCTGTACAACCACGAGTGCTTTACATGACTGCTTACAGTTACTGCTTACTATTTAAAAGTTTAGTTTTAAAGAGATCATTGTTTTTTTATGAAAAGGTAAATACTTATGGATGTATAAACAACAAAAAATAAATACTAAGCCAGGTTGGTTTTAACTGGATCAGATCTCAGCTGGATGGGTTGTTCCAGACCAGCATCTGTAAGCATGCTAATGAATAAATACACTGGAATCCTTTTTACTGAAGCAGTACTAAACCCTACTGATAGTGATTTTTTTGATTAAATATTGTATCGATACATCTCTAAAACATTAAATGTTTTCCAAAACAGTGGGGCAGCCCTATTAGTAGCAGCTGACAAAGCTAAATATACCTCTAAGATTAATTTTAAGTCATTCCAGTACCAGTTTCATGCCCGTGACAATGGTGACAGCTCTAGCTTTACTACCCAAGGCAAAGACGACAGAGTTCTAGGGGAGATGAAGCCTTTCTAAATACCTACAGTTTGAAATATTTCTCATAAAATTAAAGTAATATTAAGAGGAGTTACTTTTTTTTGACCAAGTGTAATAGAAGGTATGGCAGACAAGCGGGTGCTGCAGATCAAGCCAGAAAACAGGTACATCATTCAAGCTGTCAGGAAATTATTTCAGCAAACACAAAAACATATTAGAGCCTTCAAACAAGTTTGAGTTAATTGTAAGTTTGATGTTTGCATCAAGAATTAGCAAATGATATTACAAGCCTCTTAATAAAGAATTAAGAGCTAGTAACAGAAAGTAGCTTCAGCAAGTATTTGCAATACTTTCAAAAAACTGGAAGCAGGAGGCACAAATTTATAAAATCCTATCAAAACACAAGCCGTCAAGAATGATTTCTGAGAGACAAGCTTTCCAAATTTAAAGATTTTTACTTGTATAACAGCTAATTATTCTCATATGAAAAGAGGAAACAATAAAAAGCAAATTAGAACAACTTTCCTTTGTTTAATCACAACTGCCCCACCTACAGTCATTCAATTCAGAATACTACTGATACATACCAAGTCAAAACTACATAGAACTCTCAGACACTGATCTACTGAAAGGAAAAAAACTGACTACACAGATTTTAAAGAATTAAAATTACAGTTTTCTTCAGAAAAAAGTTCACCTGAAGGAGCCAAATCCGAGGAAGCCTGTTAGAGTTTTTCAATTAAACTGCATACAGAAACAAAAAGCATGGTATTTGAGGCAAGTAAATTAAACTACTCATAAACCTCCTGCTGCAACAGCTTGAGCACTTAGGGCAAATTACCAAAGTAATACTGGAAAACTGATTCTCTGGTGCAGGGACTACTCTCAGATCTCACTGAGCACCTGAAAAACTGAGGCTAAGAACTAGCTGTATTTGATCAGCTGAGTAGGATGGCACTTGGATGTCTAGCTTGTAATTTGCTAAACAATACACATTTATTTCACTTGCACAGTTTCTCAAAAACTATCCAGTTTTGTGCTTCTGCAGAGTACAAATTGAGTAAGGAATTCTCATTTAATAAAGTAAAAATTTAAGTTCAGCTACCAAATTGTTAACAAATGCTCTGGATTCTGCTACCATAAGGACAAGAACAAAAGAAAAAGGACATTTGGTTCAGCAACCTGTGGAACAAAGTGTGCCTGGGAGACATCTCACCCAAACCATCCTCCTCTCTAAAGGATCCAGATCATGAAATGCTCGTTTGCAAACCATCTTCTGGAAAGCTAAAACTGAGATTTCTTCCTGTCACAAAGTGAACTTTACCCATGCAAACTCAAGCCTATGCTGCTTTCTTCTTAGTTGGATTTGGCATATATTTAATCAAATCAAGTAGTACTTCAGCTAGAATTTATCAAGGGGTATTTCTGTGATGTATGGCTATAATCCTACATGACTGGAATTGAGCATATTTGCATTTGGTTTGTAGACTGTAAGAAGACAAAATCGACAAAAAATATACCCTGGATGGAAATAAGCAGGATGTGTTGCCTAAGATAAAGTCTAAAAGCAACTTAAATACATAAAGTAGTTTTGTAGAAATCGTTCTAAAGGAATAAAGGAATGTTCAAGTCATTTTATAAATTCTTATAAGAGCATCTGTATTTTTTCCTTTAAAATCAGAATGGAAAAAATGGGAAATCAGAATGGAAAAAACTGTAATTCCAATTCCTTTCCTCTCCCATTACAATGTGTTTTTCTGGAGCACAAAAGGGCCATTTTTCTGGGTACCAATAAGCAGATGCTGGCAAAGGATTCAAGAAAGTATCTTGGAAGATAACTACAGTACTCCTAAAATTCAATTTGCTGCCATCTTAAAATAGACAGGATAAGCTACAAAAATGGAATGCACTGAATCTACAGCCACACAAAGAGGAACAGTCTTTCCATCCACACAAACTAAGTATGACCTGGCAATTTTTATGCCTGGACAACTGCACATAAAATTGTAATGCACAAATGTGCTATTATGTATCTGCTTTTACCTTTTGTCTCCTCTTTTCTTTTCGCTTATCTTCAGTATCTTGTAACATTTTTTCTTTCCAAAGATCAAAAAAATAGGAAGGATCGGTATAAAACTTCAATCCATCTTTCTTATCATCCCTGGAAAAACAGCAGAAGAAAAGCTAAAAACACATGAATTTGTATGTTCTAAATACAGAAAACTTACCTTTGATGATCATCCAAGCCTCAAGCTGATCAATAACAACCCCTACTTAACTGGATGTCCATAAACAAATACCACCACTGTTTGTAGCAGCAGAAAAAACACATCCTTTGGTCATGAAGCCTACACATTTACCTTCCAATTAAAAATTCTTAAAAATTAAATACACTACAAATGCTCTGATATACCATTCTTTAAAAAAAATATTTATTGCAGATTTTATTTTATACAGACACCTCACAACGCAGTACCTCTCAAAAGCTGAAGAACACAGTAAAACCCTGTTGTCCACAACCCTTCAGACAAATTGCACTCATTTCATGGATAACAGTAATGGAAATGGGAAAAGGAAACAGAAAACACAGTCCTGCTTGCTGCTCTTTTATTCACCTGTAAGTAATCAGGAAAAGGAAGAGTACAGATTGTATGTATACCTGTGTATATGTTGGGGACAAGAGGGAGAATAGTGAGAAGGCAAAAGCAACAAATACAATTTTCTGGATAAAGACACCAAGGAAGCCAGTTTCATGTATTTTTTTCACTTGTTTACATAATCAAAGGCCTTTGTTCTCTGACCCTGTGCTGCCATGTAAGACTTGTGTTGAAATATGATTTTTGTTAGGTGTGACTTAGGATTTTAAGCATGGCAATAGCAATTTTTGTTTCCACGAACAAGGGAGTCCTTGAAAAATCAAATCTCAGTAATCAATATAGCTTTTCCCTTCTGCTATAATTATTCTCTGCATACAACTAGAAAATAAAGGACCAAGTACAAGAAGGTAAACAATCAATATTTCCTTACCTATAAGGTGAAAGGATATTCAGAGGTGGTGGTTTGTCACTTTGATTATAAATATCAGCCACCGGGTTCGGAATGCTGTTCTTTGAAACTACCTGCTGGTCTTGAACTGTTGAGCTCTTGAATGCTTTTTTCATGTTGATGTCCTGTAAGGACACTGTTAGAAACAGAAATACATTTACCACAGGTCTGAAACAAATGAAAGTGGGTAAACAACATCCATTTTTCACTAACTATTTGAAATATTTTCAGCAAGATACAGAAAGACAGGTTTTTCCTTAGTGGACAATCCTGATATTTAAGTGCAAAGGCACGTAAGATTTACCACAATAAAACAGATTTAAGTCTTACTTGGTCCAGAACCTCACTTAAAATTAATGGGACCATGGACTGTGTCTTGGAAGATGATGCAAGAATGCTGTCACATGCAGATGTCCAATGATTTCCTGTTTTTATAAAGTTTATCATGGAGTTCTAACAGCAGAAAGACTGGCTTCAAGACTGAAACACAAGGTCTGGTATTCCTCTGACAGTGTGTTTTGTAATTACACATGGTATCCATACACATTCCAGCCCATTCTACGTATAATTAAATTACAGCTGCAACAGCCTCCTGTGAGAGACAGAGCTCCACTTACTTTACTCTTTCAACTCCTAAGTCTTCCCATATAATTGAACACTCCTTGCTTCAAAGTTTTCCTCTTATCTCTACAGACAGAAATACTTGCACTCTCATACTTCCATTTTATCTTTTCACATACACAGCTCTGGGGGAAACAATATCAGAATTTTTATTCTTCCTTTTCAAATGAAAGATTTAAGTTGGTTTTAATTGTTCCTGTCACTTTTATCAAGACTTTCTTTCACTCTTCATACAAGTTTTCAAGAGATGTAGCAATCACTGTTAAAGAAGATCCAGTTAAAGGCCAATCACAATTTAAAAGTGGCAGTAAGCTCGTGATACCATTTTCCACTCCTAAGCACCCCGAAATACAGGTTTTAGGCTGCAGTTGAACAGGATGCTGAAGTCTTCACTAGGTTGTTTGCAATGACACTGACCCCTTCTGGATTTGATCCAAGTGTTGTATAAGAGTGTAAGCTGTAGGACTTGTGCAAACAAAATGCACTGGCTTAGTTTCTTTTTATTCCCACTGACATTCCATGTATTATTTCTTGCCCATTCATCTAATTTATTGAGTCTCAAAGACAAACTGTGAGAAATTTCAGAAGGTAACTGAACAGTAATGGCCAAAAATGTAGTATACTGATGACCTGAAAAAAGAAAAAGGGATGGAATTTTACACTGTTATTGTTTGTCATGATGGACACCAAATCCCACCCAGACTTCTCTGCCCAACTATTTCTGTTATCTGTGCTGAGGTCTTGCTTCTCACTCCAAGAACTACTTCATTTCTAACGTAACTTTTACAATACCAAAAAATTAAAAATAGAATAAATAATGTCTAATAGCCATTCACATCTACTGAAGTATCAAAACATCATTTTTGAAAGTACTTTCTATTTAAACCTGCCTGTAAGTACAAGGTATTTCAGGCAGATTTTGTAGATGTATGTATCTGAATTGTTTCATTCTTTTTTGTAGGAAGATATTCAAAAGAGTAAAAAAACCCATCTTTTCTGGGGATTTTTAGAATAAGTTATTTATATGCTTTTGAAAGCTAAACCTCAATTATTATAAATGTTTTTTCAACTGTAGTATTATGTATATTAAATATTTTTAAATACACCATAGTAGTTATGGCTAAGAATATAAGAAATGACTGATGCAATCAAATCGGAAGAATTTTTTAAAACAACCTTGTAATTGACATTTTGCATCCAGAAACATACTATTTCTGACAGTACACTGAATTATTATAAAGACTTCAACTTCTACAGTAAAATAGCTAATAAAATTTACTACTGACACTAAGGTGACAGCAGTTTGCATATACAGCTTATTAATATGAAGCATGATTAGCAAGGCAAGAGTAACAACTGCTGTCAATTTAAAATAAACACTGATTAAATTCTCAGTCCATACACTGGTTTCCCCTTCCAATAGATTGTTTTTAATTATTCTCCCAACTCTGAAAACTGGCTGGGTGGTACTGTATAACACTAATGAGACATTAATGAGGCATTTAAAAGAAAAAAAAAAGGGAGAGAAAAAAAAAACAGTAGCAAAACCAAGATGAGAACCGCATTTCCAAAAGTACAGTATATGAATATCATATACGATATATGACTTGCTCATAGTACCAACACAATATGCCTCTAACACTAAGCTGAATAGTGATCTCTTAAGAGCTTAGTTTATGTTCCCATTCAGCTTTTGCCTCCTAGGACAGAAAAATGCAGGTGCTTGTCAAAAAATGACAGTGGTTTGGTTTGGAGGGACCTTAAAGATTATCTCGTTCCAATCCCCCTACTGTGGACAAGGACACCTTTCACCAGACCAGGTTTCTTCAGAGACAGGGCATCCACAGCTTCTCTGGGCAACTGTGACAGTCTAACAGTTAATATGTTCCAAAACCATAAAACAATGACGCATAATAATTTCCAGATAGTAACCAGCTAAAGAAGGAAGGCTAAATATTACACTATTACATTATTAAATATCAACAGTAAAATCTGATATTGGCACAAATAATTGGCACTATAAATATATAAACTACAAAAATCTGCATGGCAAGTAAAATATATAAGCCATATAAATAGCACTATTAAATATATCACAAGTAGCATTAACTACTACTGAGTCAATACTATACTATTGTCCTGATATAAAAAGCTTTTACATTTTAGTAAATGTCAGGAATCATCTAAACAGGACGTACATGCAGTGGCTGGCTCAGACATGTAGAGTGGAAGCCAAGATGCATGTTAACAGCTTTTAAAGCTAGACAGAGAAATACTTTATCTACCCAAATAAGTGCTTTCAAACAAAATAATGATGTTACTTAAATCCTTTGGTTTTACTGTGTATTTACAAAGTGAATGACCAAGCTCATAAGTGGGAAATATTTTTAAAGGAAATATTTTCTAGTGAGTAGAACCCCCTAAAGAATTTCACCTAGTTGATCCAAACAAAGTACCTTGCTTATATAGAGAGTATTGTAAGATCTTTGACGACCACAGAACAAATACTACTAAGGTACTTTGTGACTATCCTACCCTGAAATTAATAGGGACACCCAGTGTCTCAAACTTTTTCCAACATTCTGACTTACTTCCAGTAAGGTCTATATTTATTCATTTATGATTTACTACACACACAAAGTTTTCCTTGTGAAAAAGGCAGCTTAATAGTTCCATTACTACAGGGGCTTCTTGACTCAAGAATACTTTACTTGCTCTTCTGAAGTGATTATTCCCAGCTTGCCTTACTGAGACAACAAGATGAAATATCAGCACAGGATTACTTTGGAAAGACAGAGGTTATTGTGCAATTAAATACTGTGGTCTTGTCAACATCACTTCTGGCTCAATGCTTTCATGCAATTACCTACCCTCTTCCACTGTTGAATCCAGCTGGGTGACTTTGACAGCAAGGCGATCAATTCTGTCTTGGAGGGAATTTGCTCTGATGTAGAAGCTGTTGGCCTCATTAAACAATTCACCAAATATGTCTTCAGCATGTTTGCCTGTGTAAGAAAATAGACAAGGAAATCCCTTTGCTAGTGGCTTACAAAACACAAGACAAATGGCTTCAATATCATAAAGTACAGTAAAACACAGTAGCTGTAGGATTAGAACAGCACAGTTTGTCATTCAGCAAAATTTGGGGCAACAGATTTGCACAGAAATGTCAAAATACACCATAAATTCTGCCTGAAGTCTGTTCTTCTGGACATCCTGGTTAGCAGTCTTCTTAAAAACACAGGGAGACTTACAAATTCTAATCCTTATGTAGCTGAACTAGTGCCAACTGACAGACAACTGAGCATTAAGACCTGCCTCTGTGATGAAAAGACCTAAAGTTACTGCAGTCCATAAAAGCTTCTGAAGTGCATTTTGAACTTAAAATCTTGCAATCCATAGTAGCTAAGCTTTAATTTTAAGCATAAGCACAGACCAACATCAAAATTAACGCAGAGTGAAACAGATCAAAACCAGGATTCTCCTGCAAGGCAGCCCACTTACCTCTACAAATGCTGAGTACATACGTTGCTGTCTCTGGAGTCATTTGAGAGAGGGTCAGAGGGCACTGACCACATTTACTCACGCCCACACTGGACTTGGTGCACAACCTTTTCAGCCTCCCTTTCACCTGCTGTATGTTCTCAATCACTGTGAGAGTGGACAGTCCAGTCCAGATCACCAAATCACTGAGTCAATTAGGTTGAGAAAGACCTCTGAGATCATTGAGTTCAACCTATGACCAAACACCATCACGTCAACTAGACCAAGACATCAACTGCGACATCCAGTCTTTCCTTAAACACCTCCAAGGGATGGTGACTCCACAGTCTCCTGGGCAGCCCATTCCAATGTCTGATCACACTTTCTGTGAAGGAATTCCTCCTAATGTCCAACCTAAACCTCTCCTGGAGCAGCTTCAGACTATGTCCTCTCACCCTGTCACTTGCTCCCTGCGAGAAGAGGCCAACGTCCACCTGGCTACACCCTCCTTTCAGGCACTTGTAGAGAGTGATAAGGTCTCCCCTCCTTCTCCAGGCTAAACACCCCCAGCTCCCTCAGCTGCTCCTCAGACTTGTGCTCCAGACCCTTCACCGGCTTTGTTGCCCTTCTCTGAACCTGCTCCAGCACCTCAATGTCCTTCCTGCATCCTCAGGCCCTTCCCTAAAAGCGCTACAGTGGACAGAAGGTGACAAATTATAAACCAAATCCCTCCTTGATGCACAGATCATTGTGCATGGCCCTTCTTTTCTCAGTCCTCCCACAGAACTAGGCATACTCATCCGCACTTTGACTCTCCTTATGTTCCAGTCCACAACTCTCATCCACTCCAGATCAGTGGTTCCGGATCCACAATTTAATACTTCGCCTGCCCCAGAACTTCCCCTACAAATTTCAGATTCCACACAAAGTCATTGCTCCCACTCACTGAACTGATGGTCCCTCCTACCCAGATACTGCTCTTTCATTTAAGATGTCCACTTCTACAATTTCTGCAGCCAAACCCCCTCAAGAAATCCTTATAAAAAGGGAAGTCCTGCCTCCTGCATTTAACCATGCTTTTTAAATAAAAATAAATTTTAAAACTCTACTTCTGATTTAAGCTCATCCTGTATCAAGAAGAGTCTGAGGAGCAGAAATGGAGGGGGGAGGCAAAGTAAAACTATCTAATAGTTGGAAGAATATGGAATATGCATTAACCACCTAAATGACAGTGACTTCCAAAAGAACAGCCATTATTGACATTTAAAGTTGGGTCCAATAACCAACCTTAATGCTTCACAAAGAAAAGTAAAAATACAATGAAAATTTCAGTTAAGATCCCATCCTTAGATAATAACTCAATGTAAAAAAAATGGCCACCCTTAGGAAGTCAACAGGACAATCTGCCCCTTTCTTGGACCACTTATCTGGCGGGGGAGGAAACAACAACTAGACTAAAACATTATTGGAAAACACTGTTTGTGAATCACAAAAAAAAGGAGTGATTGCCTTCGAATGGAGGACTTAACCAGTAATAAATTTTTATTCCTACATGTAAGATCAGCCAATAATTAACCCAAAATGTTAAGATATGTCAGTGTATGCAAGCTCTGCTTCATACATATGTGGACGGTGAGTAAGAAGATATGCTGTCTACCTGCTCCTAATCCCCTCCCCCTCCAAAACAAAAGTCACACACAACCACAGAATAGCTGAAGTTCAAAATCATCTGGTCCAATTCCCTGCTCAAAGCACAAGACAGAGCAGGTTGCCCAGGACTCTGACCAGCTGGGTTTTGAACACCTGCAAGGATGGAGGCTCCACAGCTCTTGTGAGCTACCCATGCCAGTGTTCAACCACCTTCACACTTGAAGTGTTCTCCAAGTGCTTCCCAGCAGCTAGTTGAAATTCACTTATAATCCCCACTTGATTTATTTGCTTCAAATGAAGATGTTATGCCAAGCTATGGAAAAAATAAGCTTTTCAGCTCTTCAACTAAATAAAGCAGTTACTACATTCTTCAGCCACCAGTATTCAGAGCTCAATCAAATTTAATAGATGTTAGTTTATGTTAATATATTGAAATCAGTCTGCTGAGGGAGGACTGCCACATTCTAGGATTAAACACATCACCCCTAGAGAAGTCAAGGAGATGGATGCTTGTCAGTTATCTTTCAGAAGGCAAAGCGGGAACATACTTCTTTTAATATTTGATTTTTTTAAACACTTGCTAGCCTAGAACACGTGGAAAACAAATTGTCAATCTCCTGGGTGTGAAAACAGTGACATAGTAAAGCAGTATTGGACATGCTGTTGTGATTAACCTGACGCAGTAGGTTTTAGAAATAAAGTAATACTTCAAGTGTTTTCTATGTTGCCATCTTTTAAATTAGATTTTAACAAAACAGAAACAAGCAGGAAAAAAAACTATCGGAAATTGCAAGCCTATATCTTTCAATTTAGGAGCTGATTTTGGTAAGCCAATAATTTAAAAACATTAGGTGTTGCCCAACACATGGACAACCTATGCATTAATTTAAAAATCTGCCAAAGAAATTATGCAGTCTTTCCTTCCAAGGTTCCCTCCAACTACAGAAGACAGTGATTCCACCCACCCATTTGTAACTGGATTAACTAGAAACATTAGAATCATGCTTTCCCCCTCCTCTTTTTTTAAAGATGCAAAAGTGGTAGGCTGTTACTGACTAGGTCTTGATTCTGATCTCCTTTCTCAGAGTACCTCTAGCATGGTATTTAATGGCAAAAAAAGCAACCTTTCCAACCCAGCCTGATTCAGCAGTACTTCAGAGGATAGTGACACAGATGGATGCACTGTGCTCAGGCCTGCGTGAGAACTAGTGAAACCGAGCCAATGGCCAATCTACCCAAGAAAATACTAAGAGGCAAGTTGGTGGATGTTCTTCTCTGCATGAAAGAAAAACTCTTACAAATCTCCACAGATTACACTTCCTCCAGGGTACTTACAGCTACAGCCTGCAAACGCTCCCTGTCCCTCCCCTCCAGTAGGTTCTCTCCTCCAAAGCGCAGCTGAATCCCCTAGACAAGATCCTGCCTTACATAAAAGTGCACAGTTCCACAGAGAATGCTGCTCACTCTGCCTGTGCTCCAAGCCAGCTGGCTGGAAACAAACCCAAATCTGAAAACATAATACAGAAAAAGCTCTCCTGAGAGCACATTCCCTTCAGATAGGAACTTGTTCACGTCTCCTGAAAAGAGCAGAGGCAGAAGCAAGCCAAATTTGTATGCAACAGTACAGACCTGCCAGTTTTTAAAATCCACACTGAACTCACAGTGCAACACTAAAAAAACAGTGTGACTGCAAGACAGACCTGAACTTGCTCGCTCTATGCCTCAAGCTGTGGGAACACCAACCAGCTCTGATGTTGTCAGCAGGACATACTACTTCAGCTCCAGCACAGCATTTTTCTATGATCATTTCGTTGCTCCCAGCTGGCTCAAGAGACAGGCAAAGCAAATGCTGTCTGCAGAAAAAACCCACTGCAAACATGACATTTTTCAGACGGTGGATGAGAATGGTGGTACATATCACTTGTTAAATTCCACGTATTCATCTGTTAAGACTAAGGACACATCATCTATTTGCATAGAACTTTACCCTGACACTAACAGAACTTTAGGGGCTGTCTACAAAGACTTCAGATGACCCTAGAAATCCGCTAAGGGAAAATTGCAGGATATGGATATAAGTAGTCAGTTCCTCAGCAACAGTCGTAAGAGGATGTAAATATGCAGCATAACAGGTTAGCCCCAAGACCAAATCTGGATAAATGAAAGCTGTACACATTCCTAACAAGTCAGACAAGTAAAAAGTGTATTATCTACACTTGGACAATCGTTGCACAATACCAAAATGAGGTCTTATCAAGTATCCTTCAGTGTAATTAGAACATTAGCCAGTCTTCTCACTTTTCTGAAACTTAAGGATGTCACCACTAAGCAACTGCCTGAGAAAACAGTAAATGAAACTCAGTGACAATACAAACACAAATCTAAACATTAGACACTAAATTGTCAGCAGCTGTTAAAAAAAGATCAGAGGATCACTTGGAAGCTGCTCTGAAAATAGTAACTCAGTGCTTAGCAACACTCAAAATTCTACAAATTTTTAGGGAAATAATGACAAAACAGAGAAATTCTGTTTTGAATATGATCTGAAGTCCTCAATACTCCACCTTAAAAAACCCACAACATACCCTAACTTACATATCCAAAGCAGAAATAATAGTGATCACAAAAACAAAACGGTTTCTATTCAAGAAGATCACTAACAGATCAGGACACTTCAACCTGGAAAAGATATCACCAGGAGAACAGGATAAAGACTTAAGAAAATCACAAATTATCATGGAAATGCACAAGATGAAAGCACCTTTCACTATTTTTCATTACACCAGAATGTGTAATGAAACATGTAATCTTTACAAGAAGGAATTAAAAGGAAGAAACAGGTCAACTTCTATTGTGGGACATTCTGCCACAGGTCATTGGCCAAGAAAAAGCTGCAATCCCTATTTCAACAGATCTAAGCAAAACCACAGATGATAGTATTAAAAATGCTCATTACATAGGATGATTCAGATGGACCTCCAGCTCAGAAAAATTGCTAAATCACTGACTACTGCAAAGAGGAAATGCTGTGTTTCTTGTCATCTTTTCCCTAAGCATTTTTTTTCAATCATCATAAACTGAACACCACTGAGCCCCATAGTCTGAGCTCCATACAGACTCTCAGATTTAAACCACTTCCATTTACAAACTGAAGCAACTGACGAAGCAGTAATTTCTTTTCTAGGACCAGCGTTATCAGCACAAACAACAGCTGCTGATTGTTACACACTGTCTGAAAAACATCTCTTATCCCTTTCATTAAAAATATTGTTCATCTTGCAAACACTCCAGTCATGCTTCTAGAATTGCTAGTGGTGGTGTCACCTGACAGGTGTGGTGTGTAGGCTACTCTGTACAGAGCTGATGTTAGCCTGCCTCAATGGTAGCCTGCAGGCTTGCTCAGCAAATGGCATCCTTTCAATGTGCTTAATTTCATTCATATGAATTGAGCACAAATACAGATAAAAGAGAGAGCTTAATAAATGTTAGCACATTACAAAAAACTAAAATTTCAGTCAAATGTGTCATTTGATGCCAGGAGGCAGAAGAGTTTGCTGGCTCAATCCTGTAGAACTGAAAGGCTAGAAGAACTCAAGTGCTGGTCTTGTTTCTTGCACTAGTATCTCTCACCTTAGAAAAATTTCTGGTTTTCTGTGCTCCAGTTGTTTGGTTGGGACTTTTTCTGGTGGTGGGTTTTTGGGTTTTTTTTTTTTGCTTGTTTGGTTTTTTGTTAGTTTGCTTTTTGGAGTGGGGTTTGGGGGTGGGCTGAAGGTTGGGTTGGGTTTTTTGTTTCTTGAATAAACTTCAGAATATAGAAAAGCATAAAAGCAATGAAACAGCATATTATTACAATACATAAGTGGTAATGTCCCATACCATTACTTTGCTATTTAAAACAATCCATCTCAAAGCTTTTCATCTCTTCAGTTTTTCATCATGAATCAAATACCTGCAGGAAGTTACAGATACTTACTTAAGCTGCTTAGCTGGCGTATGATGGCAGCAAGAGTGCTATTCGTTACACATTCCAGTTCACTTGTAATTCCCTCTGGCAGAGCTCCTCGGCAGAGATGCCGTGGTTCAATGTTCCTTTTCACCAAAGGCATGGCTCACAATCTGGAATTGACAAACAAACACATATGACATTTACAGAAATTAAATTAAGAGCTCTCAATTAGTGTAGCACACATTCAGGCTTTTTTCTCCAGAAAATACTTCACCATTTTCCTTTTAAAGCCCTCGCTTCAGCCTTCCCACTGTAAGATACTGTACAATTCCTACCGAGGCACTGGAGTTGTGCTCTCATGCCAGAATATGACAAGAGCACTGCAGAGCCGCAGAGAATACAGGCACTACAGGTAATACAGGTAGTGTGGGCTTTTTGCCTTAGATTTGGTGTAAGATTTACTGTATGCACAGACTTGTGCTGCAGCTCCAGAAACGCTGGACTTCAGCGCACATTTGCATTTATAAAAAACTGGCAGTCCCCACAGGAGTGGCAGGAAAGGTCGCTGTCTGGAGCAAGCTGGCATCCTGCCTTGGGAAGCTGGCCACCAACAGACCAACCAAGCACTACAGCCCCCTGACTACGTCAGACACCGACCTACCCCAGCTCTGACAGTTTTCAGTAAAAATGATAAATTCATCTGACACGTAAAGGCAAGTGCCTCTCAGAATTAAGCTGCATGAGGAAGAAGATGGTTTTCCACAGGTGGTGCTGTATGGCATTCTGAATTGGGTAAGGGCATGAACAGAACAGCTTTTGGGAACATGCCAGATACAAGAAGACATTTATCTGAGAAAACGAAGGTTGTCAGAACTGGTTTTCTTGGAAAAATGAAACAAATGAGGACGGTGTCTTGGTTCCCAAGCCCAGACCAAGGGGAGGGACCAAAACATTGTGTTATTTGATACCATCTCACATCATTGCCAGGGGCAGGGAAAAGGGATTCCTCTCTCATTTCCAAAAAGCAGGGCATTCCTCTACAGTCAGGAACAACCTGGCTGCAGTCAAGGCAGGCTCTTCGGTGAGCATTTTTGCACATGAATCATTCTCTCTTTTTATATACTTTTCTTATTAATATTGTTGCTGCTACTGTTTGTTTTCTTATCTCATTGCTGTTTCCAGTAACTGTTCTTATCTCAAGCTTTGATCTTTGCCTTTTGTGCATCCAGTTCTCCTCTCTGGCCACCTGGGGGAATGGGGGCAGAAGCGGGGGAGAAGGGGAGCGAGCAAGTGTCAGTGTGGTTTGGAAAGTCTTGGGAGGAGAACTAAATTGTGGAGTACCATTCCTAAACCACGACAGATGGGGAAAACAAAAAAGAAAGGAGATCTCAAAGCATCACACAAAAGGGCTCACTAGCATAGGAAACACTGTCCTCCAGAGAGCAGCTTTGAGAGCAAGGATGCTCATGTGAGACAGAATTCTCCCAAAAGCGAAGCAATATAAAACAAAAACAGCTAAAGCAGTTTTCTTTAATATGACAATAACACAATAGACAACTTAATTACATTTTTAACACCAACAATTCAATGTCCATGTACTATTCAGGAAGTATATTCTGTTTAAAACCATGTGGCATCAAAATTTTCTGGAACAAGAAGTTACATTATTACCAAGGACACAGTTCATTTGGGAAAGACTTAGCTGAAAAATTCATTTTTACTGTACTAAAGCAATTAAAGTAGCCTTTCAATTTCTCTAATTAAAATCACATTAGTAAATTAAAAGATCTCTTTGTCTTTCAAAAGTTGCACAGTAATTTTTGTAATGACTTCCTGCCCAAAGACTTAAAATATTTTATTCTCAAGAACATTTCTAAAAGCTTAACAACTTTAATGAACAAAAACCAAATTATTTAGCTGTAAGACTATTTCATAACAGGTCAGGAAGGAACAGGCTTGTGACTTCTAAGCAGTAGTCTTTAATTATATTTTACATCTTTCTTAATATGAGAGAGTTTGAGTATGTCAGAATTTAAGGTTAGCAGAGTTGGCAAAATTTTACACAACACATCAGAGGCAACAGAGGAACAATTTTTATATTTGATAGAAAAACTTCCTGTTTCTTTTCTATATTTTTGTATTCCTCTACAAAGAGATGCATTTCAAAATATTACTTAATATCCATTGCAGATACTTTTCTGACCTTGATCAAAAGTAAGTCAAAACTGGAAATTCACTATTACTAGAGAGCAACATCTAGCACCAACACTCTGCAAACAGGCTAGTGCATTGTAGCTATGAAATAAAAGTAATTATGACAAATTCTTTCATTGTAATGTAAATGTTACAGTGAAAATACATTTCATATAAATGTAATTTGTAAGAAATAAATAATAGAAGCATAAATTAGTGCTAAATTAAAATTTTATATGAAAAGGCCACCAGAACAAAGCCTGTTTTTCCCACAGCTTTCTGTCTAGCATTCTCAGAGCTGACCCCCTCCTTACCTTTTGCAGTTCACCCAACTTCCTCACTAGCCCACACAATAAACACACTGGGCCCAGTTGGAAGCTGGCTGCAGACTGCCCAGCTAATTGCCTGCTACCTCTTGAAACACCTACCACACTGAGTACAATCAGAATGCCTTCCACCAGGAGCTCTTATTTAAGTCCCTTCTCCACATAATGTTCTTTCTTGCCTGTAAAAGCTAATTTGAAGAAAACATACAACTGCACTTTGAGCTTTTCGGTTTCTTGTCACTTCCGGATGAAATGGTCCAGTGTGTTCAAGAGCTACCAGGAGAGTGACAGAACCCAAGAAATCCCATTTCTCTGAAGAGCAGTCTAAAGCACACACCAGGCTGAGAGTAGGGAAAAATAAACAACTTTCATATTTGAATGCATGATTTAAATGATTATGTAGCAACCTCATTTCAGTTCGAAGTTTAATTCCAAAAGGTAAACTGAACACTGATGAGTAAATATATGCAACAAATTAGGCAATCCACTACCTCCTCCTGAGCAGAGGAAAAGAAAAAAAGAAATCTGCAACTGCAAGATGTTTCTTCTAATTTAAAACCTTTACCTAACCGAATTAAACACTTACAGACCTATTCAGACACTAATTACTAAGTAAAATACTTGTGTCCTTACTACTAAAACACAAGCACCTTCTTCTTCACCACGCACAACTCAGATGAACTTAATCATTTTTAAAGAAAATGCATGAGATGTGAGGCTAATTTAATTTCAAAATCTATGTAACAACAGGTTAGACAAGAAATCAGGACAAAATAGGCCTCTGAATTACAGGATCTTCATGAGACAACCAGACTGAAGGGAGTGTGTTACCAGGAGCAGAAGACAAGAATTTGCAATGGCAATTCCACTGCCTTCCACATTCATCTTCCACCTGTTTTAAGTCGCAACTCAGTGCCAGTTTCTTCCTATACAAGATATTCACTGTGATGTCACTACATATAATAAACACACTGGCACTTAGAAATCATATTCAGTTTTGCAATACAAAGGTTTAATAACTTCTCTTCCCTTCTGCCGTGGTTTAACCCCAGCCAACAGCCAAGCCCCACAGAGTTGCTCACTCCCTACCCCACCAGCTGAATCAGGGTGAGAATCAAAAGAGTAAAAGACAGAAAACTCGTGGGTTGAGGTAAAGACAGTTTAATAGGGAAAGCAAAACCTGCCCATGAAAGCAAAGCAAAACAAGGAATTAATTCACTGCTTCCCACAGCCAGGCAGGTGTTCAGCCATCTCCAGAAGAGCAGGGCTCCATCACACATAACAGTGACTTGGGAAGTCAAAGTATTGCACCATCACTCCATTGCACATCTCCCCCTTCTTCTTCCTTCTTATCCCCACTTTATACACTGAGTATGACATCATGTGGTCTGGAATGTTCCCCTGGTCATTTTGGGTCACCTGACCCAGCTATGTCTCCTCCCAATCTCCCAAGCACCCCCAATATTCTCCTTGCCAATGTCAAAGTACAATAAGCAGAAAAGGCCATGGCTCTGCGTAAGCCCTGCTAAGCAGTAACACCTCTAATTCATCAACCTGGGGTTGAGCATAAATTCAAAACACAGTTCCCTACTAGCCCCTGTGAAAAAAAAATAACTACTCCAGCCCAAATCAGAACACCTTCCACCCATAAATAACTGAAAACTCTAATGCAAATAAATTATTATTTTCAAAAATTGTGTCAGTGCAGTAGATTAGTCCCAATCCTAAGTTTGTAATTTTTTTTACTTATTTTACCCCAGCTAAGCACACAATGAAACCAAAGACTTACAATTTGGATAAATAGGTTCATCACCACTGTGAGGCCACCTATGCCTGACAGCCACCTTTAAACCATCAGTTGCATCTAGCACATGAGACGAAGACTCTAGAAAGATGCTATATTGCACATATACAACTGGCTGAAGTGGAAAAGTATGAGACATTAGTGTCAGACCAGAAAGAGGAGTCAAAAGGGGAGAGAAGAAAAACTATGAGGGTGAGATGTTGCTTAACATCTCACTAAACCCATGCATGCCTCATTGGACATGGATCAGATGCGACATCTGGCTGGACTGAACTATGACCCGAGTACAAACGGACACTGCTCTCCAAACCCTCCAGGCATCACCGACTCGACTTCCACACATATTCTGAAAGGACAGGACATCAAAAGCTTGAATTAGCTTAGATCAATCCATTAAAATTCAGATTTTGCATGCTTCCTCGGTATTCTCACCTCCCTTTCTCTTCTTTCTCTCTCCCCCTCCCATAACAACTTGCCTAACAGCTCTGTAACAACTTGCCTTTTGTCTTAAAATTAGAAGGCACTTATCCCAGTAGTCATTGCTGTAGAGCCAAGTGTGGTACAGAAAGACTTAATCAAAGCATTTTTGCTTTGCATGCTTCCCCCGCAGCCACCGAATACCACTCCAGGTCAACTCAGACCACCTTCCCCTGGAGAGCAGCTGTTAAACTGCATGCAAGAAGTCTGTCACTGCCTTGGCAAGTCAGATTCTTAAAAAATCATGCAGAAAGCAGATGTTCAGTAACAAACTTGAAGGATGACAAACACCATGTGCAATCTTTCCAAACAACAGCAGAGCACAGCTATTACAAAAGACAGGCTGGGTTTTTCAAATATTTGAGCTACTGGCAAAAACTCGAAGTAGCAGCTGTTCCCCAAACCTGCCTTTGTCCTTTCACATCCCCAAAAAGGCACTGCAATTTACACGTGTGCTAAAAACATGTACCTGAATTTCATGGCTCTTTATTTTAAGTTCTTTACGTATTCACTAATACCACAAAACAAATTCCAATTCATCGAATAGCCCCTCTACTTGTGAATGTTTACTTATTACATTTTCTCAAAGACACTGCACAATCCCTTTTATAAGCTCTTCAGAGGTTTCTTCTTATATCGTCTACTAAAATATGACAAAGCTGAACATTTTAGCATGAAAAA
The DNA here is from genome assembly GCA_013397975.1 of Machaerirhynchus nigripectus. Lineage (NCBI taxonomy): Eukaryota > Metazoa > Chordata > Aves > Passeriformes > Dicruridae > Machaerirhynchus > Machaerirhynchus nigripectus. Next base: position 818,293 of record VZRQ01011018.1, read on the forward strand.
GAGCTTACTATACATCAATTCCAAATTCTCCCTGAATATAGTCTATTCTTTTCAGAGAGCTTTAGAGCTTTCCATTGATGAATCTCCCAGATCTCTATAAAAGAGAACATGCCATAATTCTCCTTCTATGGAGAAGAAAAACGAGACAGACTGAAGACACAGCTTGCCATGAGTAATGTACCAGATGGGATTCCATTCATGATTAAGCACCTCAATTTGTATGACTGCATATATATGAGCTCAGCAGAAGCCCAAAGAACAAGCAAATCTCTGCATCTTTTGATAGATACAACAATGATACGGTGAGCTCAAATACCTCACGTATAAGCTTTGATAGGCACTCACTTAAATTTCAGTGTCTGAATCTAGAACTGCATTTCACCTCATGAAAACCAGAGACATAGTGTCCGTTTCCTCCCCTCAAGCCACACAATCAGGTTACACTACGTCCTAAACACAGTCTCCATGTCTAGGGCATTTCAACATTTAAAACCTTTACAGACAGTTAAGTTTTCCCATCTCTAATGTCCTAATAGTCAATTCAACACACAATTCCCATCTCTGAATGGCACCCAATTCGGTAATATTGCCCATTTTCCTGTTCAAGTTTGTAATTCTAGATAGCCTGCCATCACCCATCTTCAAGATTCATGTATGTGCTAAACTGGAATAGAAGGGAAAGCAGAAAGATGAAAGACCCCAAGCACCAGGTCTGGAGATGCTCTCCCATCCCCATTTTTTTCCCCGCCATGGAGGTGTCATTATCACAGATCACGTCCTCCAAAGGCTCTTCATCCTTCCCACGACAAAAAGGAAAGGGCTACATGGAGTGCAAACACTGCTATCCCTCTTACCCTAATGGAAGGAAAGGAATAAATATGCCTTTAATGCATGCTCCTTTCTGGTTTTTCCTTATCCCAGATGACTGAGAACCTGATGTTTGTGAACCTTTCCTACTTGTCACCTCTGAGTGTTATTTACTACCTGATCAGTAATGACAAGTTAAAAACAAATAAACCATAACTAGCATATATTCTGGAAATTAATAAATTCAAGATTCGCCTAATGTCATTCATCTGTACTTTTAAAAGTATCGCGGTTTTTTTTTTTTTTAACTGGCTTCATTTTAACAAGAATCTGAATCCACATTTTGTATACTACAAAGCAACATAGAATATTTAGTCATCAGTTATTGTTTAACAGTGCTCTCTAATACCCCAGAATTTTTTATCAAAAGGCATCCAAACATGACTTATTTTTAATAGTCTCTTCTAGCTATTCGAGTTCTATCAAATATGGCATTCCTCTCTCAGCCACATTACTATGTAACAAGTATCAAAACAAAACATGGTTTTACTAAACCACAATCATTCTTTAAGCACTAAGTACTTTACTTCTATTAGAGCTACCCCAATCTAAGAGAGTGTATTTTTTAGTTAATATATCATTTTTTTCATGTTTTACGTAATTTTTAATGCAACTCTCTTCATTTTGATAGGCATTTGCTGACACAAGGGCAGATTTTTGACACAAATATGCACAAAGTTTAATAGAATTCTATTTCCTAAGGATATCTAAAAATCAAGAATATTTCTTAGCCACAACAAACCACATCTTTCCATAACACATGTAAAGCGGAATACCTAGAAAATGTCCTCCTCACTACAATTTAATATATAGCCAATTCTATCACCATCATTTTCACAGATCTTCCTCCTGGATTTCCAGGTCTACATGAAAGGAATGACAGTCAAGGTTGGAACAAAAGCAGGTTTTTTTCTCCTCAGTATCAGACCACCACTTCTGATCTTCCTCTCGCATCATACCAATCTAAGTATTAGCCATGATGAAATGGGCACAGAAATCCCTAAAGCTATTTTGTTTCTTTAATAGAGCTCTTTAATGTCTGTTGCAATGAAATGTTTCTGAAGGTTCACCAACTCGGACGGTTTTGTTTTCTTTTCTTTATTTGGCAGAGTTTTTGTCTGTGCTGAGATCTTCAGGGCAGATTTTATGGTCCAGTGATACTATGAAGGAAATCAAGACATGAAGCAATGACAAGAGAAAGGACAACAGGGGAAAGGATGGTGATTAGTTGTGTTTATCTACAATCTAAAATTTTATGGATGTACATTTTCCTAGTCAACCTTCCACATCTCCAAAAAGCATGTAAGAAGCAGTGGGCCTGCAACACAAAAGTATGCAGAACCATTAAAAGGTGAACACATTAACTCAGGAATTGCCACTAATTAAAAGGTTGGGAGAGAAAAAGGTAAAGACGTTCAAAGCAGTGACCATTTACAGGTACTTTAAATTTAGTTCTCAGTATTTCACATTAACTATAACCATGGATAGAAAAGATAACATTCATTCACAAATCCAGGAAAGAAGAGGCCCTGAGGATGATCCAATCTAAAATTAAGTAGCTGTTCTTTCCTTGACACTACAGACTGTAATATAAAAGGCTTTAAAATATTATCAACAACTACGAAGTCAGAAATTGCCTTATTTCTCTACAGCTTCCAGGGTGAGTATTTTGGGGTCTTTTCCCCTTTTGGGTTCTACAACCCCATGTTTGCATTCCCTGTCCACTGTAGCTCAAGATGATCTTTGGGCACCTGCCTTTCTTTGATAGTGTCAAAGGTCTCATCAACTTCTGCTTAAACACTTTTGTCTACAGTTCACTGCCAAGTAAGAGTCCCCCAGTGAAGAAAAGAAGACTGGGGGACCACTTCAAAGTTACTGCATTAACTTTTCCCTCTCAATAGAACTGTAACATAGCAAAGCCACAATCACAAGAGTAATTTTTCCCATTCACAATACTTTTCACAGCAGTTTCTAAGGAAATAAAAAGCTTATCATCATGAAGTACAGACAGATTATGATGAAGTTTCATCTCCTGCTCCAAAATAAGGGATCACATACATGTCACCCAATTAAATGGCTTCATCATTGTTCAAGGAAGAAATAAAGGTATTTCTCACTCTTTGCTAATGAAGCCACTTAACTGAAGGTTCACACTGGTTTATCTCAATTTCCAAGTATGCAACTTTTCTGGCCCAACTGGAACATACCTATGGAATATAGAATGTATTTCCTGTATTAAGTTCTCACTGTTCAAATTAATGGACTTTGCCATTTATAGTCATGGCATTTTTTCTACTGCCCAATGTGCAAAAATCTTTGCCAGTAAATTACACTGGATTTTTTTACTCCTGTTACTTAAATCTTTATACCTTTCAAACATGCCTTATCATTTTCATTAAAACACAGGAAAAGCATATACACAGTGAATTTTTCATGTTGAGGTACATTTTTTTTAAACACTAATATTTACTTAATTCCATCACCCCATTTCTTCACAGAATAAGCCTTCACCAGAACATCTCTGCATATCCCTCAACTAGTTTTACCCTCTCTTATCTTTCTCATGCTTATCTTTACTCTGAAAACAGATCTGAAAGCTGAGATCTTGGGTTGTGTCACTTTCTTCTGATTACCCTCTCCCTTAGAACAACTTACGGCACTACAATAGTGGTTTCAGACTTTAGGCATCTCATTTTCAAATAGCCTTCCTGAATCTGATTTTAGATTTCCATACCTTAAAATTCTCTTCACTGAAAGGAACACAGAACAGTGCAACAAATACACTGCGGTACCACTGAACCTGTGTGTTAAGCTTTGAAATACAATTTCTCTTTCACTGACACATTTTAGTCTTCCCTGACACACAATGTTACTCAAATATCTATTCAGAAACAGATTTGCTTACCTGAAATCTAACAGAAGTGCGCAGAGTGCACAATACAATAGCTTGCTGTACTGAATCCAATCACTCTGCCAGCATCAGATCCACCCACCCTTTTCTGCTCATTCTGTATCAGAATACAGATGATCCAGGGCACCTTCACACATGACTAGAGTCTCTCGCTTCTAGACCACAAGCTGTCCTTTCTCTAACCAAAATTTTGTTCATTAAGCCAAAACACTAATTACACTTTATCTCAAAAGATGTAAGGCTAAAGGGTACTAAAAGAATCCAACTGAGTAAACTGAAAGACATCCACACATGGTATACTTATTGCTGTAAAAAAGAAAAATTAAGGGTAAAAAAATAAAGTTCATGAAGAGCATGAACTGAAAAACCCTGGAAAACATGTACAAAGTTTTTTCACAAATAAGTAAACTTGAATCTGTTTTAACAGAATGCTATTACCTGACATTGTGCTTAATGGCAAAAGTGGCTAGTAACATCAATACAGCTGAATGGGGAAAAAGTTGGTTTCTGCCTGTATGGGTCTAAGTCCAGACAGACTACCATTAAATTTATTAATTGTTCTATATAAATCACATTTTCTCTTCTGCCTTCTTTCCATAGTCATGTGAATGATCTTAGCACACAGGGAATGGTGAGGCCTCACATTGTTTCTTTCCGCTGAACAAACAGTGACCAGTTTAAAGTATCAACAAAAGATGCCGACACGTTAATCTTGTTCTTAGCGTGATGGCTGCTCATCCTGCTCGTAGTCCCTTCCAGATGGCTCGGTGTGAAAGGGATGGTGGGATGGGGAACAAGGAATATTCCATGCTGTTCTGAACATCTGTTCCACTGCATTCATACGTTTCAAAAAAACAATAAAAACCTTACTGCCACTATCAATTTTACTGTGTCAACCTAATACTGCTAGACTAACACCAAATACAGTGTAAATGTTATGCATGCACATGAGAAAGGAAAAAATGTCTTTTCAAATCATGTAAGAGCATTTGTTTCATTTCTGCTACCTTAAGAACGGACTTGTTTCAATCATGAAGTACTTATGCTGCACTGAAAACATGGTTTTCTTCCGTATGACCTTTCTGTATTATACCCCAAGATATTATTATCATCCCTTCTTCTATTCAAGCAAACAGAATTGAACTGAGTCACCGTTTGTTTCCCTTTGGTTTTATTATTTGTCTTTACTGCAAAGGTGGACACTATGCATTTGTTGGAGCATGTTTAAATTTTATTTGTCCAGTTTGGCACAGCAGCTAAAAACCACTGTGCTTGTGCCTATAAAGAAACAGTGGTAGCCTTTTGTTTTTTAAGCAGAGTTGAAAGACAGGAAAATATAAATACCTTACTACAGTATGCTGTCTACCTCTCAAGTGACATTCACCTTTTAAAAATACCACCTCTTTCTTGAAAAGAAGCACCCAGCCAGAACTAGGAGAAACTCAGAAGAGAGTTAAGAAAGAGGAAGAAGCAGTGCTTTGTCTTACAGCACAGGAAAGAAGACTTAGATTGATCATCCCCCCCTTTTGTATCATCTTGACATGTGCGAGCCATACGGCTGCTCAATTATTCAGCTCTTTGTACTTGGAATACCCAATGATTACATGCATGAAAATTTAGAAGTACTGAAACACTGACTGGAAAAGCAGCAGATTGTAAAACCTAATTTTGTTTTGACCTTCAGTACCCTAAATGGTAAGGTTCAGTAAGAAGTATAAACCAAATGAAGTCAAAAGGAACAAAATCACAAAGCAGCAGAGGGCTAGTTATAACACCAAGCTAATTAGGTCAGGAACAGCCCTCCACTAGCAGGTCAAAATGTTTCCAGATGTCATCTGGAAACAGCCTTGGATCTTAATCAGATGTGAGCGGAGTTTGTTATGCAGACAGAGCCCCACAGTTCTCGTTTTCCACAGCAAAACTCAGCAGCCCAGACAGTTGAGAAAATGTCTATCGGCCACTATCTCAAAACCCAGAAGTATTCCCATGAACTGGCTAAGATGAATTAAGCCTTCAAAGAAAATCAAGGTTCAAGAAACTTGCTGTGCACCGCAACATTAGTGTTTCTGACCTGTTTAGTACCTATTAATTTTTCTAGCATAGTAATACCATAGAGCAACAAATAATAATTTTTTAAAAAAATTTAAATATGACAAAACCAAGAGAACTGCTATTTATTAAACATTGGTACTTAATTACCAATTAATCATACCAGGGTATTTCCCACCTGAAGGAAGCTCCTTTGTTCACTACCCACCTGCAGTCCAAAAAGCATCATTACCAACAAACTCCTTCTTCATCTATCTGACAATTAAAATAATATCTCAAAGAGTGGCTTTTCATGCTACAATTTACAATAAACCACTGAAAAACTATCGTAAGTATGATTCTTTCAATAGTCTCTTGAATGATGGCATTAAACACCTTGCAGTGCTTATTTTAAGCCTGCATGGATATCTGATGCACATTATTTTAAGAGTTTAAAGTTACAGACAGTCACATTTTATCTACACTCCAGAAATGGAAAAATTCTGTGACAAGAATCATTATCATATGATTTTTTTACACTACTTCAGATAATTTGATGCTGGAACAACTCATAATAGAATACTGGAAGTCTGCAACTATAAACAAGCTTTTTCTTAGTGTTTTAGACTACAATAATGTACACATAACTCCTGCAGACCATTTAAAGTACGTTTGTCCCAGCCTTCCTCCTTCACAAACAGCAAGGGTTAGCAGAAGCAAATGCCTTGATTACATAAAGAAAACCTAAGTTGCAGCTAGGCTTGCTGACTTACATTGATCCCATTTAACAGAGCCTTACTGGATTTAAAGTGCTTGAAATAACTGTCTGGGTCACAGTCCATGTGATAAAGGCCACCTGGTGAGGCCTCAGGAGCCCTCCTGCCAGGACAACATGCCATTTAGATCCTCCAATGACCTCAAGCTAAACCAGAAGCAAATTCAGTAATTTGTTTCTCAGAACTCCAATTAACCTTAAATTGGAAGGGAAAGTAAAAAAGGGATCAAGGATTCCATTTTATGTCAAATATTATCCATTTTATGGCAATACACAGTGTTCCCCATTTCCCATATCTAATATTCACCACGAAAAGCCTTTTAAAACAAGATTTCTCAGGAAAAAAAAATCTGTTCTAAAAATCTTTTATCCCCAGAAGTTGATCTAAAATGTCACATGGAAGTGTTATGTTTTCACATAATTCAGTTAATCCAAGTTTTAAAATGTCACAGGGAACTGTCAAGTTTTCTTACAGTCCTTTTCCATACAAGAAATCCTCTGGTTATCATATATACATATACACACAAGTACAGTTTGTGTACATTCATGTTCTATACATACACATGCAATTAATACACATTTATTATACATATGACACAGAGACGATGGAAGAGACCAATAATGTAAGTCAAACAGCAAAAGAAAAAGCACTTAAGATTAATGTTGAATTGTCGTCATACATTCTCCACCTCTACTCCTAACAAACCTCCCCCACTCCCAGTTCTCACTAGGCAGAAGACACTTTACCACTGGGAACAACTGCAATGATGCTTTTTCAGGCTACCACACTATGTATCACAATCCTTAAAATACCTTGCGGTCAAAGCAACTTCAATATCCAGCTGAACAGCCACACAACAGCAACAGAAATTTCCTGGTTTGTGTAAGGAAACACATGGACTGCCCATAAAGATTTTAATCACTACAAAATAAAGCAACATCCCTGGAGTTCCTCAAGGTGAAGCTTTACACCCACACCACAGATCTTCCTGATTTTGATACTCCTACCAACACTTGACTTTCCCTTTATATCAGAAACCTGGAAAAGGCAACTGGTCTTCTATGTGGGGGAAAAAACAGATTTGTTTTGGGTGCTTTCATGGAAAAGCTGAACTAAATATTTTGTGTCTGGATCCAACAGCTGAGTCTAAGTGAATTGACAAAAATTCCCAACTATTTTTATCCTGAGCCAAGTGTGCCATCTGTTCCCATGAAGTCCATCTTCTGGTAGCTACTGTACTACAGCATGTAGTACAAAGTGCCATGTGATCAAGGACTAGTGTACAAATCAAGAAGGATACTACGAGTGACAGAAAGCAACGCTCAAGACAGTCGTAGAAATTAAAAAAACTCAAAGAAAAACAACACAAAAAAACCAACCCACCACCCAAAAATAAAATTGCCACAAAGCACAAGCAGCCTTATCAAGGCCCCCTGATAATAGAGCTTTTTGTGTAGTGGCTATTTCACTCTGGTGCCTAAGGAAGGCTGAGCTCTGGTCAGAGACTTTACCAGGGTGGGGATGCATTTCATGTCTTTCATACACGTTATCTGCCTGTGCACAGCAACCTGAGCACTAAGGATGCTGTTTCCCTCTTCCAGGTAATCTTCACTGTCTTCCACACAGTCAACATCTTCAAGTTAATCACAGAAACCATTCCTGTTTGATGCATGAGAACTACGCAATGTTTAATTCTTCAGTTCATAAAATGAAATAGTAACAGCCACAGATGGCACAGCAGGACATCCAGTTACCGGAAGTACAGGAGCTGCCTGTACTCCAATAACTGAATCGCAAGCAAGTAACGTAGGGTCCGGCAGAAATCAAGATGGATCATACTCCTTTTCCTGCCATTATCAATATTGAAGACATTTTTTCAAAACTAACCTACATGGGCAGATATCCATTTGTACCTCTCACCAGAAACACAATACTAAGAGAAATTAAACTGCAGCAAAAAAACATAAATCTAAACATACTTGATATATTTGTTACTGATACGTGAGGCACACTAAGACTGCAAGCAGCTACATCTCCCCACATACAAAACACTACCTTCTCCCTTGGTGTTTCTGGCTCTTTTGTGACAGATCCTTTCTCTTGCTAGGATCACAAATTCAGATGTCAAGGATCTGCCCACCGTCACCTTCTTAATAATTCAACATGTAATGCTGGCCTCAGATTTTTCTTTTTGCTGCTGTTTTGAGGTTTGAGTAGCATTTTGGGTTGAGCAGCATTCTGGGTTGGGTTTGCGGTTTTTCTGGGTTTTTTTTGTTGGGAGTTTTTTTGTTGGGGTGTTAAAGCTAAAGTCAGTGTCAGGGAGTACTACAAGTAACATGCTTTGATACAGTAACATTGGCGTACAAAACCTCATTTTCAGCACTGTGCTGATTTCCTCGTTACACATACAGTAACTCCCATTGTGAGACAAATAAGCTACTATAAAACCATAGTGAGTCTCAGACAGAATTCAGCAGTTAGTCTTCTGTAAAAATCCCCTTTCAACACTTGAAGGCTGGAAAGAAAGTTGTGTTCTATGAAATCTGGCATTGTATCAACACATCTCCATGGAGCTGGCTGGATAGAACTGCTCCAGAAACCAGCTTCAAGGAAAAAAGGCATTCTTACCATGTACAAATAATCACTAAAAAGAGGCCTTAGGCAACTTTTTCTCCTAGCTAAAAATCATCAAATCACAGCTAAGATTACTGGGGATGCAGAGGTTATCAGTGATAACACTAACTGTTTTTAATCTGCTTTATTCCTGTATTTCAAATCAGTGCATTAAAATACCCCTTGTGGAACCTTTTGTCTGTCTTTCTTCAAGACATATATATAAATATGTCTTGAATATGTAAATTTAGCTTTTTTAAGGGTCTATGAAATTTCAGAACCTAACAATGAATATTTGAAAGCATCATGCTCATTTATAGCTATGTCTGTAATTCTCTTTTACTCAATGCCAAGTGTAGGTGAATGCTAAGTGTGAGCTGGGAGGAAAATAGCCTTATATATTATAATACAAGCAACAAACCATCAAAATACATCAACTCCACAATAAAGAATAGCATGATCCATCAGGCTTTTCACCTATGAACCTCTGGGGATGTTCAAAGACTTCAGAGACTGCATTAGCAAGTTGTGTGGTACAATAGGAGCATAAGCATCTTCAGAGCAGAATAGCTGCTGGTGATGATCCTGAGTCCATCTTGCATACACTTCTTTTGGTAGGGAAACAGGAATATTTGTTCCACACTTGCGCTGTCCCAGTCCGTGGCCCGTCAGATGCTGACACCATCACATATGCTCTTACAGACAACCTTTTGGTCTTAGACTCATCTGAAAGAGTCCATATACTTCACATCTGGGGAATTTGCTTCATAAATACAATCCTGGATCCAAACCAAACCTACAGCATAATACATCCTACAGTGTTGTTTCAGCATGCTTTGATTTGCTATATAAAGGCTGAAAAAGAGCAGTTTTATTTTGTTTTAATTTTGTCAGGACAAGATGGAAGAAGAGAGGCAAATACAGGTTAAAAAGAAAAAGAATCATCTTAATGCTGAAAATATGTCACAGTATTTTTTAATTATGCTTCCCTCCAATACTTACAGATAAAGGTTCCTTGGAAAAGGAGGGGCAAAAAAAACTATGTACAGGAGTCAGAGCTTCCTTGATCCTCTCACGCCCTATAATGCACTCGGCCACCCAATCCTTGGGGAAGGATCTCATCTTCCTTACTAACTAGCAGTCAAAAACACAGCAAAATCCTGGCAATACAGCCAACTAAAACCACTGAAAGAGTAGCAGACTGCCTAAACCTAGCAAAGCTGTAACTGCCAAGGAGCATCACAAAGCCTGTTACGGTAGGGTTACCTAACACCTGCAGTCCTACAATATCCGTACACCCTGACATTAAATTTACTCTCCAAATGTGAGAAAGGCAAGAAGCAGCACCTCAACTACACCACTAAAAGGCACAAAGCCACTTGTGTGCTGGTCAGCATCATCAAGGCCTGTAGAAGGACCAGATATTGGACCAAGATCACATCAGTACTTAGCAACAAATGTTTCAATCACAAGATGAGTTAGGTTTCCTTCTCATAAGCAAAACCCAGTCACTGCCTTAAGATCTGCTCCACTTAAAGTTGAGCTTTTTAAGACAGCTGTAAGCCAACCACACCTTGATTTAATTAAATGGATTCTTTTCCCCATTCCTGTTTCAACATTTGTGCTATTATAGCTGCTGCTCCTGGCTGAGCTGCTTCTCATGCTGGAATCAGATTGGAACTCAGCAAAAATCTAATCCAGGAGAAAGAAGTCAAAGCAGTTTACAGAATTGCTACCCTTGTATCTGAGGGCATGGAAGTGATAGTGAGAGCTCTCAATCTGCTTCAGGACAAAAGAAAAAATACCCAACAAACAAAGCAATTCAAGCTGAACTCCCATTTCATACCCCGCTACAGTGTTTAGTTGTGTAAGTGAACAGCAATCTAAGCACAACCAACTAGACAACAAGCCCTGAAAGACTAGCAACTGCTTCCTACAAGAAATGGCACCAATAGTGTCATATTAAAAGAATTTTAGTTGAGTCATAGAATATGCTGAGTTGGAAGGGGCCCATAACGATAGTCCAGTCCAGCTCCTGACCACACAGGGCAACCCAAAAGTTAATCCAGGTACTTAAGAGTGTTGTCCAAATGCTTCTTGAACTCTGACAGATTTGGGGTCATGACCACTTCCCTGCAGAGCCTGTTCCAGTGCTTGACCACCACTCTCAGTGAAAAATGTTTCCCTAACACCCAATCTAAAGTTTCCTGATGCAGCTTTATGTCATTCCCTTGCATCTTGTCACTGGACACCTGACACAGGCTGGACCAGTGCCTCCCTTTCCACTCCCCTCACAAGGAAGTTGTAGACAGCAATAAGGTACCCTCTTCTCCAAGCTTACACGGAGTGTCTTCAGCTGCTCCTCATAAGTCATTCTCTCTAGTCCCAGTCCATCTTACTAGTAGGAACAGAAACCAATGACACTAAAGAGCTCAGAGCTCTTGCAAATTTCGGTCACTTTCTGCTGCCACATTTCCCAAAATCACATAGGCATCCCAGCAAACTCTGAGCAGGTCAACAAAAAATTTACTGAACGGAAGAAAACAGACATCCCATGTGTGCATTACAAATTCTGCTCATCTTTTTAGCCACATAGGTAGTTTATGTCTGTATCCTTTCCATCTCTTTCTGAAAAACACGCTTTTAATGAATGCTAACCTGGTATACATTGATTTCTGTGGTTTGTTTACAAAAAGAAACAAGCAGCATATACTCATAAATAATTAAGACCAAATTTCCTTTTCAATAATGAAATATTAAATATGTAATTTTTTAAAATAAATACACAGTACTCCGAAACAGGAACGTGGATAGCAGCTCAAGACAAAAATTGGTATCCTCTTCTCAGGGACAAGGAGTCACTTATCTTATGAAAGGTACTATCACATCTCAAGAAAAGTAGATGGCCTTAGTTCCTGGTAAATTGTGAAGGTCCCTTTTTTCTTTTCCAAGAAACTAAGATAGAATCAAAGACAAACCATTAAAAAAAATTAAGGAACCATTCTCTCTATGCTTTTTGATCTAAAATCCAAGTTTAATCCAAACTGATCATGTAATTCACAGAGAACAGAACATTTCTTTACCTGTTTACCATTAATCACCAGCAATAAAATGTATACAAATAGACTGCATGTTGAACTGGTCACATTCGTAATTCCCAGTCGCGTCTATCAGCATTCCACAGCCAAACACCTGAAGCCGCTCAGTTTTATACAGATGAGAAGATGCCCTGCCCACATTTTAGAGCCACAGTTCAACCTTCTCCTCCTTTATAGGAGTCCTACTGACAGCGCTTTAACTCCTCCTTCACATCCAGTACCACTGCTTTGTTCATACTCTCCACGCCAGTTGCCAACACAGCAACCAAGATTTATGTCCTTCATATACCCTGCAGCTGCTTTCTTCTACTCACTTGGACTCTGCTCTCCACACCTCACTTCTGCAATGTCATGTCTCACTATTACTTTGGAAGCTGCAGCTGGTCTAACAGGAGTTGGAGGCACTGGTAACAAAGAGTAGAGATAAACCAATCCTTCCAACAACGCTTTCACCCCTGCAGTTTTACAATCCAGTGTCTGCCAACAAGCCTTATTTGGTAGAAAACATTAATCTTTTTTTATTACTATTATAACTGTTTACTATTCAGAGACAGATTTTAAAGACTTTTTGTTACTCTCAGAAGAATGAGTCCAGTAACTAAAAGAATGCTGACAGGCTACACACCAGGCAGCTATCTGCAAAGACTCAGTGCTCTATTTTTTAAGTATAAAGAGCCATTAATGCCTCTTTTTTAAAACTGTTCTAATGCATATCTTAGGCTACCTTGTAGCTGCAACCAGAAAATTTAAGGGCAGTCTGTTTTATCTTGAAGGGTCTTCTCAGTGGTGCCAAACAATGGGACAAGAGGCAACAGGCAGAAACTGATGCACAGGAAGTTCCAGCTGAACATGAGGAAGAGCTTCTTTACTGTGCAGTGGCCACACACTGGAACAGATTGTCCAGAGAGGTTGTGGAGCCTCCCTCACTGAAGATATTCAAGGACTATCTGGACACAATCCTGTGCCATGTACTCTGGGATGGCCCTGCTTGAGCAGGGAGGTTGGACCAGATGCCCCATTGTGGTCCCTTCCAGCCTCACCCATTCTGTGAAATACAAAAACTGCACATAAAAAATGAGAAAGCTTTAAAAGTTAATGTTTTATTTACAAGTAAAAGACTGCGATGAGTATTGATGAAGTAGACTTTAATTTTATTCCTGCATTTAAAAAAGAAACGGCAGCCATCTAGATTCTGATGATCACTGCAGTCTCTTGTAAACTTAAAGAAAGCAGCTTGAAATCAAACAGGACACCTATTCCTAAAGAAAAAAACCCCAACTGATTATTTTCCCCCCTCCAGTTCCACAATGGTTAGTACTGAACTTTGCCATGGGTTAGCTTCAAAACCTTCCACACACTGGACCAAAACACTTTCAATATTGCCTATCCTTAAATTGCTTTGAACAAAAAGATTCCCTAGATGTCCATTCTTAACACTAGTAAGTAGATTTTGAACCTAAACATGTTGAAGAGAAAACAGTGGGGGGGGGTGGAGTTAAATTCTGGAATGTTAATGTTCGGGATGCTTTTGTTTTTCTTTGAACAACAGAAAGGAAGACAGATGCAGAATTCTGAAGTGAACCCAATCTAAGCTTGCCTCCTTCACAGCAGTGCTGTTGCTGTTATACCGGTGATAGAATCTTCTCCTGTGAAATGCAATTATTAGTTTAAAACCCACTGAGCCGATGAGATCCCACAATCCAAGAGGAATACATTTCTTAACTACAGCTGTGACCAGCTGGCTGCTAAACAGAAAAAGGACTGCTACTGCCTTCTCTGTGATGAGGCTCCAGTGGGTGATGCTGTGGTTGTTGGCAATCTTCCTGAGGTTGAGAATCACATCAAACCAAGCAAAACCTGTTGTGACTGCAGACCAGTTTTTTTTTGGACTAGCAGGGTAACTGTAGGCAGAAACACATTGACTCCAAAGAGTCTTGTGACTCCAAACTCTCAAAGACTGTAATTTAAAGTTACCTGTGATTACATGGATCTTCCATAAACCCCACCAAATTATGTAACAAACCTATCAATACTTACATTGCTCTTAACTACACTTTAAAATAATCAGTGTAATCTACATAGACTACAAGCACATATGGAAAAAAAATCAAGCCATTAGAGACAGTTCAAGATGTAATTTAACTACATCAGTTAAATTTAGAAACTGATTTATTTAATCATTGCACAGACAACCAAGATCTAAACCTCATCTTCAAGCAGATCCCTGTGCACTAGCTGCATAATTCAGAGGAAGTTATTATGATGCCAATCACAGAAAAGTTCAGAGAAGATGCCAATGACTGCATTTATTTGCAGAAATGAAAATTTCCCACTCTCAGACAGTGATAACAAAGAATTTATCTACATGTGATAAGCGTGCTAAGGCTCTCAGTGCAGACACCAGTTTCAATACACGAAGAGAAGAAATTTGTTTACGTCAAACCCATTTTGCCAGGCTGGAATTTAATTCAACACCATGCAGTCAAGTGCGAAGAGTTTAGCCCCAAATAGCCAAGAGTTAAGCCCAAATACTCAGCCTCTCCTAACATCAAAATCAGACAGTAAACAAGAAAAGCTCCTAGAATATGCATGTACCTCAAGATTGAAATTTGTGATCACTTCTCTATCATGTTTTAAGTTAGCCTCTCCCAAAACCAGTTCCATATCATTTTGGCTTTACCGTTTGTAATGCAAGAATTCTGCAATACTTTTGCCTTTCTCATAGGTCTTTTTCCATCCCCAGGAGACCATTGGGAAAACATCGTCCTACTACTCCCCCCATCCACTGCTACGCAATTAGTGCTCTGCAGCTTTTGGCTGGTCAAGTAGTCCAAAAACCTTCCACCATTCTCCAGAGAATATTTCTCTCCTGCCCAACCTACTTTTCACATTCACTCTACTGCATTCTTAAAATCTTCTTTCCTTCAGGGAACTATTCTTAATGGCTTGTTTTAAATCTAAAATTTAAGTTACTAAATAATTCTATAATTTAGCAGCCATTAAGGTTAAAGAATACAGGTTACATGACTGAAGAGTCAGATAGTATAGGCAAAAGTCTTGGCATATAAATTTGGTTTAACCCTGACTAAAAATATCCAAGTTGCTTTCCCAGTAGAAGTATTTCTAAAGACTGCAAGAGTATTCACAGCACATAGCAATCACAAACACACTTTTAACACCTTTTTCCAAAACGTGTAACTGAATATGCAATATTTTTACCTGACACACTAAGTGTAAAGGTGTATTTCTTAGAATTGGTTGTATGTGCTGACGAAAGAATTCTTCTGGCAGTCTACTGAATTGACAGCTGGGGCTAGTAGGCATCAGAGGCTGTTTTCAAGCCCTGAATCTGGTATTTCATTCCCCACTACACGCTTTCTGTGGAAGACACTTTTATACTGTAGTGTTGTAGGTTTATAACAGAAGTTTAGAAAAGCTAGTACATGATATTCACACAGGATGGTATTTTAAGCAATCAGCAACTTTTACAAATATTTAATATAGTATTTTTATCAAACTGACAACTTTTGGGGGCATTTATATTAGCAAAACAGTAGGAAATACAGAGCAGCAAGACAAGGCACAACTATAATCCAAGTGACAAGTGGCGTGACTCAATTTCAAATTCAAATGCCTCACTATGCATGCAGAACAGGTGAATTAAGCTGCTTAAATTTTTTATTATGACTTTTAAGTGAAATTCTTTGAATAGAAATTATAAAAGAAAATATATCACATTTCTGTAGAAATCAACCATTATTTTAAGCATAAGTTTCTCATTTTATTGATCAGGTAGCTTCCAAATTGTATGTCCAGTTAGAATGTTTGTGATACATGAATGATCAATTTTCAACCAAAAATTTGAATTTGTTTACTAGAATTAGGTTTTAATTTATTTTTTAAGTTTAAAGGCTGATTATCTTCAAGTATGTTCAGTATTGTCTTTATACACCCTTCAGTTTCATTAAACTCCAGGCTAGTTAAACACTAGACACTTTGATTAAACTCTCCATGAAAGTTTGGCTTAAAGTGCACAAAGAAACAAAATACTTGATAAAACTACACTGAGAATGAACAGCAAATATCTCAAAATGATTTTTGAAGTTTTATGAATAAATATAACCTAGGTAAAATATTCCAAAACCAAGGTTCTTATTCTTGTAATAACTAATTTATGTAGCTTCTCACGAATAAAAGCAATTATATTTCCACACAGCAGGAAATACAACTGAAATATAACAGTGCTGTAACATTCACAGCTTCATTAAATAATAAGCAATATGCTAAACTAATAATCTAGTAGTGAAGTGTATTTTTAATCTTGGATATGTCCATTTGGTTTACCCTTGGGGTTTTTTTTTTGCAGACAACTTACTTTCCCTGACACAGTTCTTCCACTTTTGACATCTAGAGCAAGAGATCTTTTTTCCAAACTATTTCAGTATATAACCATCAAGTTACCTTTCCATTTAATGGGTAACGCAAGAGGGGTAAAGAGGGAAAGAGTGGGTTTTCTTTCATCCTTCTCTTTCAAAGGCTGTTGTCATAACTCTCCCATTCCTGTGTCCACCATATTGCTTCCTGATTCCTTCACTCCTCGAAAGTTTCCTACTTGATATTGTGAATGCACACATTTTCCAGAATTATTCTTTTCCCTATCTTAAAATGCAACCTCTTTCAGAACATACATGCTGACAAGCACCTTGAGTATCATCAAGTATATACTCAGAACTCAAAACTGAAATAAGCATAAGTGAATTTCAGCTGAGGGGAAAAGTGTGGCAAAGGCTCACAGCCAGGGTCATAGACTGAGTCAGCTCTAGGACACAGGAGAACAGTATCCTAAACAACAGTCTCCTAAAGCACTGCTGCACACTTTACTGGTTTTCGGAGACCTTGAAGCAAGGCTGGCAGTGGTTTCTGCCGAAGGCAGCACTGTGGCGTGCAATGCAGGAAGAAAACAGTCTCAGCTGCAAGTACCTAATACTGCTTTTAACCTCACCCTCTCAGAAGGAAGAACAACAGATCTGCTTTTCAGCTTCTTCCCCTGCTCAAAAGCTTTCTCTTTCCCACTGCAGAAGCCAACAAGCTGCAGCTCCCTGGAAATATACGTATACACAGACTTACCAGCTTTACTTCTTGTAACAAAATTGTCTGCACTTTGGCAGTAGACCTTCCTTAGCACGCCCCCCCCCCTCCCGGGTGTGTCCCACCTCTTATGTCACACAGTGAGGGAAGTGCTACTCTTCCAGCAACACAACAGATAGTCCTCATCTAAAAGGTCCCTGCTGCTGAGTGTGGCAGCTGAGAGAGATTGGGGGCAGGGGAATATTTCCGCACACAGCTAGTTTAATATCAATAAATACAAATATTTTATTATCCGTTGCACTTTGAGGCAAACAAACACTCAACCTCAGCAGATTTAGTTTAAATCTCTCAGACAATACATCAACGAAGTACAGATTATACAGGGTAAAAGTAATTAACAGATGCAAATTTATAAATCCAATATCTCATGAACAACCATGAATAAAGTAAATTTATTTCGGTTTTCTACACAATAAGATTAGTATTTAAATGCTACCAGTCTCTGGGTTAGCAATGCTTTTGACATTTGTTTCATGGCCTAATACATCACATCTTCAACATCACAAAAATACAGATCTCCTTCGCAAGGCTAACTCAAAACCTTCTGGACAAGCTTCCAAAATCCATCACTGATCTTCAGTTCGAGGGACTTATCACAGTCTTCAAAGCTATTTGTAACAGATTCACGCAAATGCAAAGTAAGTCACACAGAACGTTCCATAGGAGCTCTCTTGAACAACTTACCATTTAAAAAGGAGTACAGAATATCCGTACTGTTTACGCGTTTGAGAAGACAGCTGCTCTCCAACGTCCTAGCACACTCAGGTGGCTTTTTCTGCAAACAAAGACAAATTTACCTTAGTCTCTCAGTAACAGAATAATTAAAATTATGCATTAAAAATAGGTTTTGGTTCAGTGACCAGCTGAAAAAAAAAAACTTAGTAAAATATGCATGAGTAGAATGCAGACAGTTTCATGCTAAATATTTCATGTTACAGCTTAAATTTTTTCCAAGGCAACAAAATAGCTCGTGTTATTTTATAATCAGTTTTTAAATAGAACTATCTGCAGAGAAAGTAACATTTACCCTCTTGAAAACTGTGGGGATGGAAAAATGATATAACTAATATTATATAATAATATATTATATTAATGCCTACCGTAAAGCACAAAAAAACAGCAGGTTTAAGTCCCTCTGAGATTCTTCACAGCAAATTAAATATTACTAAACACAAGCCCACTAAAACAGACTAAAAAATGCAATGAGAATCTCTTGCAAAAATTAAGTATTGAGATGTTTCCATGCAAGTATTACAGTTCCTAGCATCAAGAGAACATTCTGACTTACAAATTAACATATAGCCATACACTAAATTTTTATAAATTAAGGTTTTTTGCAGTAAAGATACAAATGCCTTTTCTGCAAGAACTGTATGAAAATTATCTCTAAAATAGATCATTTGCTTATAGGAGGCTAATACTACTACCAGATTTTTAAAGGGTGCTATTATGAATTTTTTTTGCCTAAGTATTTTAGACAATTAAAAATTACAAGAGAAAAAAAAACTTCTTGATCCTAAGGACAAAATTATAAACCAGGATTTTTAACAAAGAACATCTATAAGAGCAAGACACTGTTAAAATCACCACACGATTTCTCAAAGGCAAGACAGCAGTGTCCTGCTTGCTCACTGTCACCCTCTGCCTTGCTCACTTTCCTTCATCCTCCCTCAGAATATCAGAACTTTAATGTGCCCAAACCTTGATTCCAGTAAGCACTGGTGCAGTAACCACCTATTCCAAACAAAATATTGTCCTCTAGTTAACTTGCTTGCAAAATCTACCAGTTTGTCAAGGTCTTGGTACTCACTTAAGTGTTTATGTGCTTAGAGAAAAAACTGTTTTGAAGAGACACATTATAAAGGCTCACATACATATAATTCATTCAAGTTCTCATTACCAGGATAGGTGTGCTATACAGGGAAGTGCCTTCCAAACACAGCTTCACAATCCCAACTATATTATGTCAGATGGGATCCTATCAGCCTAAGTTAATGTAAAATGGATGTGGACCTACTGAAGGGTTTCCAGGAGGGCCTCAATGATTATCAGAGGGGCTAGAGCACCTTGCCCTACGAAGACAGGAGCCTGGAGAAGAGAAGGCTCCAGGGAGACCTTACAGCAACTTCCAGAACCAAGAGGAGACCAACAAGAGACCTGGAGATGGACTTTTTACAAGGCCAAGTAATGAAAAGACAAGGGGGATTGGCTTTAAATTTAAAGAGGGTAAAGAAAGAAATTCTTCACTGTGAGAGTGGTGAGACACTGGAACGGGTTGCCCAGAGAAGTTATGGAAGTGTTCAAGGCCAGGTTGGATGGGGTTTTCAGCAGCCTGGTCCAGTGAAAGGTGTTCTGCCCATGGCAATAGCATTGGTACTAGACGTTCTTTAAGATTCCTTCCAATCCAGGCTACTCTGTGATTCTCTAAGTGACTTCAACCAACACTGACTTAACTATGCTTGTGGTTCAGAAAACAGTAAAATCTGCTTTAGAGCAAATAGCACTACATTAAAAACACTACAGAACAGACATCATAGAGCACTTGTAGTACAAGGTGACTGAAACTTAATATAGATCTTAAACTCTCTAGAACTACCAGGGTGGCTGAGAATGTATTTACACATTACATTATCCTCAGCAGTGAAGGCATCTTATGAAGTTCTCAGCTCCCCACATTAGCTACACATTTTTGTCCACACACTGCAGTTTACCACTTCCATCATTTACATCTACACACCGTCTACAGTGCTGTACTATATAAACAGGATCCCTGAATCCATCCTGTGATGAAAGAACTCCTCACTCAGGTCAACAATATATGACCTATACAGGGATGGAGAGAAAGCTGAGAATTACCACACAGTAAGGACGACTCTCAGCTTTCACAGTGAAATCAAATCAAATCAACTGTCTTGACATATATTTCAGTATAAATCCTTACCTGGTTAAATAAAAACATCAAGATGTGGTCAGTGTTAAGCAGTTTTACACCTTTTTTTCTGTCATCAGATTTGTTTGTTTGCTTTTTTAAGTAGAACATTGAAAAAGACCCAGGATAAGCCAGAGAAAAAGTGCTGGACTCTAACTATGTGTTCTGCATTTAAGATACATAGCTATGATGAAAACGCAACATGAGATACAGAAAGGAAAATGTTTTAGTAAACCACTAACAGTCCAGCAATACCCATCTACTGCCACAACTCTGAAAACAGACACATTCCCTTTTGAATGGATTCTTTCTTTCCTTCCCATGAAATCCCCAAGAGGAAAAAAAAATAACAACAAAAGCCATTATAAAAAGATTCTTGCTCATTATCAAGTACATCACTGACTCGTCTGCCAAGTGCCCCATTTGGCGCATTCACTGACTAAGTTACAGAAAGTACTAAACAGTTTCAACAGGATAAGAATTTAGACATGCAGAATATGTAACACTGACTTCTGGCAAGAAATTTATATCCAGCTGAATTTTGTTTAAAATCGAAGTTTTTAAGCTTTCTAAACAGAACTCCTAGAAAAGAGGGTATTGTAGGCAAGCAATCTGAAGAACAAGCTGTATGGCACACAGAGGATTACTCCAGAAATCCACAGAAAAACAACCATAAAGGATTTAATGCAAGACATAACTTTTACACAGATTGAGGATTAAAAGTACCCAAATGGCAGGTTATCATGAAAATGGTGAAAAAAGGATTTTATTTTGAAGTCTGCTTTCTGGGGTGGGGGGAGGGTTTTTAAAACATGCGCTCGTATATGGCGATCCAAAGCTTACCACTATCGTTTGAATTCAAATAACTGCTTTACCAATGCACACACAGAAAAAAGGAAGTGGTTTAAAACTTCAATACTGGTTTGCCTTGTTAAATTCATGTATGTATTTAATCTTAAAAGCATACAACTCAGTCTTGGAAACTACCGTAACTCTGCAACACACATTTGGAAAACCCAGACAGTTTCTGAAGTCTTCAAAGAGTAGAACCACACATCAATTAGTGGTTAGGTTCCCCTCAATCTTAAGCACTTCTTCAGTGGGATGGGGGCTTTTCTGTAAAAGAGCCATACAATCAATTACTTAAAACTAAGGGGCCTCTCAGTAGCACATTGTAAGCAGCTTTCATGAGATTGATCAAGACAACCCAAAAGTTTCTGATCTTTAAACTAGACTTGCTCCATATCCCAGTCTTAAATTTGGGCACAGAACAGGAGCAGCATAAAGACACGGCAGCTCGTGTTTTCTAGTGGCCTTTAATAAAAGATTCTCTTGCTGTTGTCTAGTCCAAACTCTGAGTCTCCACAGCATCCAGAAATGCAGAATTAGTTGGGATACACACTGTACTTGGAGTGCAGGGAGCAATCTGCCCTTCGACAAGCCCTCAAGGGACAATTTCCCACTCTGCATCTTCTTCAGAACCACTCTGACAGTCAGACTTTGTCACAGCATCCAGTGTGTCCTTTGCCACGAATTCCTTCGAAGGAATGAACAAGTTCAAGCTCTTGAAGTTTTTCTTTAGAGCAGAGGCAGATAAATTAAAAATATCCAACCTGTGCATAGTATCTGATGTCTCTTTTATTCCTTTTCACTCACTGGATTATAGTACAAATATTCACTAGTTGACTGAGTACAGCAGTCCTTCAGTACTGGACAGAGAAAACCCATCTTAGCAGACTCACAAAATCCTAAACATCCTGTGGAATTTATCTGAGGTTAAACACTTACTCATCAGAGATTTTGCAATCTACAAAAGCCAGCCCATCAAGCCTATGAGCCAGCCAGTAACAGCAGTGGTTTGTCAGACATTCTTCGCTGATAAGAAGCATGAACATCCCCACATCTATCACCTCTTTGGTATCTCAACAAGAGGCTTGCCCAGGACTACACGCTCTTCTTAATGGTCAGCACTGGCTCTTTAGCGTAAATGAAGCCAAACAAATATTATACAACAAATTACTAGTACCAACCACAAGAGACAGGAAGTAGCTCTCTTTGATTGAAAAAGAAAGGGTTCTTCCAACCACCAGGAAAGAATAAAGGCCAATACCGCTGAGAAGGAAGAGATTTCAGATGGGATATCAATATCAAAATGTTTTCAAACACTTGAAAAGGTTTGCTGGCAGCATTCATCATCCCTGAATTCTTCACAGATAACAATCCTAGTACCAAAGTACAAGTCTTCTGTACTATCAGCCTGCTCCTTCTCCAAATACAGCCCTGCACTCTTCTCCAGAAGTTCAGTGTACACATCTTTACAGAATAGCAAAGAGCTCCCACCTAGCTCCACTCCCAGCCTGTAGAGATGTCTCCCTAATGCTTCACAGAAGGAATGCTGATGGCTTTACTCAAGTGGATCCCCACTCTCGTGTAACAACGCTAAAAATGGGTCATCCTCAGCTGACAGCGTCTCTGTAACTTCAGTTGTTACCCACCCAGCATTACATAGCACAGTTTTTCAATTACTAATATTTAAGAATATGTTTCTTAAAATAGAAAGGTCCCTTAAATTCTACCTTCTGGAGCATTCAACCTCACTTCTTCTTGTTAGCAGACACTGCTAAAAAGCATGAACATCTAGACAGATGCTTTGTGTAAGTACTCCAGACAGAAAATCTGTGGTTTCATTAAGGGCATTAGTCCAAGGCTAGGTGATGGGACTTTCCAATTAAATGCTTCATTAAAATACCTAAATTTGGTGACAAAAATCAAAAGAAAAATATTGTCAGATAAATAACAGCTGACATTCAAAGCAAACACCAGATTTCACCTTGTGCTGGACAAACTTGTGCTGAAGATTTTCTTCACTCGTACTTCTCCAGAAACAGTAGAGGGTCGTGCAGTTTGTATCCTACAGTTTTGTAACGTTAGAGAGAAGTGGCAGAGGAAGGGAGGCATGAATCAGCACAGGCCACAGAACCCCACTGAAAAGCATTAGCCAAAAATACCATCTATATGCACACATAAACCACTAAAATATGGTTATTGATTGATAAAATATGGTTATCAAGATTGATAGGTGAAATCTAGTAGGCTTCAGAATGTCCAAGAAAAAAAGGAAATTAAACAGAACTGATGTGATTTTTAAAAAGGGGAAAAAATACCACATCTATAAAGAAGTGCAACAGGGAAGGAAGCAGCACCAAGGTCCTGCTAAACAACTCAGCACTGCTGTAGCTGACAGACAACTTCAGTTCCATGGAATCAGAATTATGCAGATGGTCACAGCCTGGATCAAGCAAGCAGCTGCTCTCTCTAGCACACCCCATTCAGGGCCAAGACATATTTTTACATTTGGATCTAGCTGAAAGCAACCACTCACATCACTCTATGGCTAATTCCCCTATAGCTTGGTGGTGAAAGAGAAATGAAAAAACTAAGAGCACTCAGATTTAATGTCTGAAGGCACATCCTTCACCCTAGCAGACAGAAAGATGCTTTATGGTATAGAGCAGATACATGGAAAAAAATTCACCTTCCCTGTTGTTATGTCCTCCTAAGAGGCCACATCCTTTGTTAAAAAACCACAACTAAAATATGAAGCTTGCTTCCATTGGGAACTGCTTTATGATCCCTTAAAAGGCTTTTTAAAGTACATAAATAGCAAGAGGTCTAAAAAAACACACTGGACTTGTGGGAGATGATTAAGTGACTACTAGGGGTGAATTAAAAACAATGGCATTCAGTGCTTTTTTCATAGAATTACAGAATAGCTTAGGTTGGAAGTGACTTTAATCATCCTCTTGTTCCAAGCCCCTTGCCATGGCCAGAGACACCTTCCACTAGACCAGGTTGCTCAGAGCCACATCCAACCTGGCCTTGAACACTTCCAGGGATGGGGAGTCCACAACACCTCTGGGCAACCTGTTCCAGTGACTCACCACCCTCTGAGTAAAGAATTCCTTTGTATCTACCCTCTTTCAGTATAAAGCCATTACCTCTTGTCCTGACACAAAAAGCCTTCTTTTCCCCAGGCTAAATAGCCCCAGCTCTCTGAGCATTCCTTCATAGGAGATGTGCTACAGCCCTCTGATTATTTGCATGGCCTTCCTCTGGACTTGCTCCAACATCTCTTCGTCCTTCTTAGAGTGGGGGTCTCAGAGCTGGGTGCAGCACTGCAGGTGGAATCTCACAAGAGCGAAGCAGAAGTAGAAAATCACCTCCCTCAACCTGCTTGTCAGGTTGCCTCAGTCGTAGTACTGATGAGGCATAATACTGAGGGCAAACCTGCGGCTGCCCAGTCCCTGAGCTGGAAGACCATGAGTGTGGGAACACTGACTTTCCATTTATGGACACTGACATTGTAAAGGACCAGCTGTATCAGCTGAATGTTCACAATTCCATGGGGCATGATGGGATTCATTACAGAGTTCTGAAGGAGCCAATGGATGCTTCGGCAGCACCCCTGTCCATCATCTACCAAAGGTCTTTGGAGTCAAGAGGGGTCCCTGCTGATCAGGGGTTAGTTTTACTTCAATTTACAAGAAGCGTATGAAGAAAGACCCAGTAAACTACAGACTTGTTCATGTAGCCTCAGTTCTTGGAAAAATTATGGAGAAAAGATTATACTGGGTAATACTGAAAGGCATTTAAAGATTAATGCAATTATCAGGCACAGTCAATATAGGCTCACAAAAGGAAAATCCTAACTAATAAACTAATTTTATAACTTTTTATGGTAAGGTCACATCTAGTGGATGAAAGGAAGGCAGTACATGCAGTTTTTCTGGATTTTTAGGAAGGCTTTTGATACTGTCTCTTACAGCATCCTTCTGGACAAGTTGTCCAGCTGCAGGATGAGTGGGTTCGTGGTATGCTGGCTGAAGGGCAGAGCTCAAACGGTTGTAGTGAATGGGGCTACATCCAGCTGGTGACCAGTGCCCAGGGGTGCTCCTCAGGAATCAGTTCTAGGGCCACTCCTGTTCCTGTAGTTACCAACGATCTGGATGTAGGAGTGCAGTGCACCGCTACTGAGTTTGCTGGTGATACCAAACTGGGACGTGCTTTTGGCTTTCTTGAGGGATGGGGGGCTTTGCAGAGGGATCTACATAGACTGGAACATTGGGCTAGGATTTATAGCATGAAGTTTAAGAAGTCCAAACGCCAGATTCTGCACCTAGGATGAAGTAATGCCTATTATACATAAAGGCATATGTATCAGCAGTGAGCCAAATGGATGGAGAGCAGTCCTGCAGAGAGGGATCTGGAGTTCACAGCAGGCAGCAGCTCAGTGTGAGTCAGCAGTGAGCCCTGGCAGGCAGGAGGGCAGACCCCATCCCAGGGTGCATCAAACAGCATCACCAGCTGGGCAAAAGGGGGCACTGTCCTGCTGCATTCAGCGTTGGTGCGGCCACACCTCAAGGAGTGTCTGCTGTTCTGGGCTGCACAATTTAAGAAGGTTGTGAAGATGCTTGAATGTGTCCAGAGGGGCTCAACAAAGTTGGAGAAGGGGCTGGGAGGAAGAGTCCAGTGATGAGTGGCTGAGGACGTGGGGTTTGTCTAGCTTGGAGAAACAGGCTAAGTGGTGATCTTACTGCTCTCCACAGCTTCCCGAGGAGCAGATGTGGAGAGGGAGGTACTGAGCTCTTGTCCCTGGGACCCAGTGACATGATACATGGGAATGGTTCAAAGCTGCACCAGGGGAGGTTCAGGCTGGACAGTAGGAAGTGTTTCATTACCAAGGGAGGGCTCACACACTTCAAACATGCTTCCTAGAGACATGGTTGATGCCTCAACCCTTGATAGCGTTTAGAGACGTTTGAACAATGCCCTTAACAACATGCTTTAACTTTTGGTCAGCCCTGAAGCAGTCTGACAGTTGGACTGGATGATGGCTCTACGTCCCTTCTGACTGAAATAATTCTATTCTCATAAACAGCTCTCTCATATGCACATGTTAGGGATGCATATAGCTAATACTGTATTTTAGCTCTCACTATTTATAAAGTCTATATACATAAAACTAGTATGTTTTATCACTAGGACACAGACTGGAAGATATTTGTGAAAGGTGTGGGATTTTCCCCCAATTTTAAAGTCTCAAAAAGCATATAAATTGTTTTCAAACAGAGATAGGTATCATATAGGTTGATCATTAAAGAGCCACCATTTATAAAATTAAAACTCAATGGAATTAAACAGTCACTCCTTACAGCTGACCCATGGGGTTCAATGAAGGACATTATTATGTAAAGAAATAAGGAAGGTGAGAAGGGAGGGAGAGAAATGAAAGCATTTTAACAGGTGAAACTTATGCGCTGAATTATTCCATTTTACATGCCAGCTGGAAAGCAGTTCTTGAAAGAAACTGGCATACTCTAATATTAACTAGATGGTTCAGGTCTATCCCTACTTCTCTAGGGTTTTTTTCCATGCCTCCTCCTACTTTTAAAGGGCAAGATGCAACAGGCAGTTTTCTTTGTTTCTTTTGGGTCTTTTTTGTTATTAACATTTTTATTTATAAGCCAGTTAAACTAAAGCAGTTTTGCATGGATCTGTGACCTCAAATCTTACTCAATGTAGAGGAGCTTAGCAGTTTAGGAAGATCAAACAAATCACCAGAAATCCAGAAGTATGTGAAATAAAGTCCACTTTTTCTTTTGAAAAGAATGCTGAAGTGGCTTAAGACAATCATGCCTGCTGTTACCATGAGATTTTTATGGTTTTAATTAAGACCTGTTTTCATAAAAGGGAATTTTAAAATACTTTTTTAATATGGGTAATGCAAAGTATCAACTTCATTATCCTAATCACATAACCCATCCAGGTCATCTACTGCCTTACCATCAGATTCAACACCACATAGTTGACACTAAAGAGCCTAGTTTTACCTGTTCCCACTCTGTATTCCCATAAATCCAATAAATCCTGTCCTTCAGATTACTTCAATATGACATTCACAGCCATGTTTAGTACTTTCTACTGGGGGGAGGAAGAAGAGGCAGTCAGCTGCCACAAATGCAGCATCTTACAAAGTAATTTCCAGTAAGAGATTTAGAAACAGTAATAAAGATGTGACCACAAAGAAAACCTAAATTACTTAACACATACATATAATATATTCATCTCAGATCTCTCCATTATAATGTGACTGCAGATAAATTATCCTATTTTGGATTGGTTTCTGGTCTGAATCCCTTCCTCAGTCTTCCAACAACCAGAAAATACCCATTTCAACTTTGCCTTCCTCTACTGAACATTTTGAAAACTATAAATAATTTAGATTTCCAAAAATTAAATACAGATGTACATCATGTAAGATGCAAAATATCTTGACTTCTGGGGAAAAAAAAAAAACAACCAACCAACATTTAATGTGGCAACTGGTTGCTGAAAGGCATGGGCTGCCAATAAACATGCAAGGATTTTTTTTCATTTGAAAAGCAGCTATTCTGTTTAACCCTATGTAGGCAAGAGTGGAGGCGCAGGATGTATCACAGGAAAGAAGGCATGCAATGTCCCAGGGCAATGCCATGCCTGCCCAGGCAGCAGCTGACAGCTTCAGAGCAGTGTGTAGCTTACATTTGGAAATGGAAACAACCAGATATTTTGGTTATTACTGACCACTTCGCTCTGGGATGGGAAGAGAGAAGAGTCAGCAGGAAACCTGGCACAGCTTCAAATCCACCTCTCCCCACCTCCATATAAAAAAAAGCAGAAACCACACAATGCTTTGAAGAGTAACAACTCCACTTCCCGGAGGGCAGGGCCAGAGCTGCACAGCTGTGACACATGGCTTCCTCTTCCCCTCTCCATTTAACAGCTGCTTGGTGCTGGCAAAAGAGCAGTAGAGGAATAAAATACAACCAAACAGGGAGGCTCAATTAAAACTACTGATAGCCAGTGCATTAAGCTTTTGTTCAAAGAGCACCAGCACATGCACTGCAGATGGGTGGAAGGTTGCAACTAAAGCCACACCAGATCCAGAACGTGATGCCTTTACTCTTCTACCAGACCTGACCTCGAAATGCTCATGTAGCTCTTCAGACGTGACCTCTGTGACCAATAAGTGCTGACGTGGCGTAAGCACCACAGTCACCTGAGCTGACCATTCATGTTGTTACAGGTTATGAACCCCCTGGCAAATTCTGCATCAAGCACAATGAACTAAAACAGATCATCCAAGAAGGCATGGAACCTTGTTTGTTTGGAGGCTTTTGTTGATGTTTGGGGTTTGTTGTTTGGGTTTTTTTCCAAAGCCTCCTTTATGAAGTACCACTTAAAACTATCATCTGATCCCAAATAATATCGTTTTTCTTTCTGCACAGTGCAGATGCATACTGGCTTTGTTATTTTTGAAAACCTTGTTGCAGATTACCATGGGAATCACACTTTTTTTTTAAATAGGTGAGTACCCCCAACACTTTCAAGATGCTACATTTTCACAACTACCTCATTTTCAAGTATAACAACAGTATAGAGATATTTTGCCCTTGAGAAAGGCATTTATTTAGGAGTGGCCTATTACCAAGTTAACATGTAAATAAGTCTGTTCTGCCACAAAACTACTACTTATGGGCCAGCTGTTCCATAGGTCATGTTCTCTTATATCCAGAATCACCAAAAGTTGTTTCAAGCCTACAGAAAAACATACTGCTTAAGCTTCCCACTCTGGCCAAGTATGTTCTTCTTTTAACACCTAATGAGAATCTGATTTAAACCAGCAAGTCCTGTATGCTTGGAACAAGAAAAGAGGATGAACACTTCATTATACACCTGCAAAAACGAGCAAAAAAAAGTATGGAAGCCATATTTTAGAGAACACTACTAATATAATGCAAATTAACTAATCCACAGTGGAATTCAATTATTTCTATAGTCTTACCTTCCTACAGTTACATTTATTTTAGTATTTTGTTCAAAATAAATTTAGAAGTCTCAAAAATACACTTCTGACAAAAGAACAGTTGTCCTTCAAGCTTTGTATTTCAGACAAGCTTTTGTTTACAGGTTTCCTCCATATTTTAGCTCTAAAATATCAGGTTGAACATCTTAAGAGACTATAACAACTCTCAGCAACCCTCAATTAAATTCACTCATTTTATTCCTCTAGATTCAACACCCATACTTCCCACCCTTACAGTTCAATCTCCCTGATGTTTCCCACCCAATGCTAAAGCAAGTCACTTTTCTCTTTTCTTAGCCTATCCCTATAACTGAATGAACCTAGACAAACTTCTTTGAGTAACCCGGACTGCTCTATGCTGTGTTTATTGTTCTGTGATGAGGCATGAAGAAAGTTATCTTTGACCAACAAATCAAAGCTGTTCACTATCTAGACTGTCATCCCTTAGGTTCACAAAACCTAAAAAACTAATTCAGTGTATTTTTTAATGCTTCATATTCAAAAGCTTTAACAGCCATAATTCCACCAAGATGACTAACAGTGGGGTTAGTCAAACTACAGATTTAGAGTCACAGGTCTTACAGCTAACACCACCACTACCAAAAGTATAAAATGAAGCTGCATTTTTTAATACCTGAACCTCAACATTTAAGTTTGCTTTAAAAAACTTGATTATTACAGGCTGCCCACGTGCTTCTCTAACTTCCTCAGCTAACTTGGCTGAGAAAAACATTTGCCAAGCTTGGATTAGCATTTAGCACCTTCGGGGCTAACTGTGCTTGTTGTTTCAACCTTGACAACCAACTGTATGGACACGCTATTATATTTAAGCCTCCAGAAGCATTAACATTTGATTCTGCTGAAAATACAGCTCTACTATATGTTTTGAAAATAAAATCACTTTTTCCTCTTTTAGAGATCCATGATGATGCCAAACATATGCTTGTTTTCCAAACAACAACTGCTTAAAAGAAAGAAAACTCT
Organism: Machaerirhynchus nigripectus; assembly: GCA_013397975.1. NCBI lineage: Eukaryota > Metazoa > Chordata > Aves > Passeriformes > Dicruridae > Machaerirhynchus > Machaerirhynchus nigripectus. The sequence continues at coordinate 848,552 of VZRQ01011018.1, forward strand.
TTCTGATGTTCCTGCCAAAACAACATTCTGTGGCTTAAAGAAATTTGATAGCAAGCAGTTCACTCAGCTAAGGGAAGAAGGATTTACATTTGGCAAGGATTTATACCTCATGTCTTGCATTTACTTCCCTCCATTTTAAATTTTTTTGGGGATGCATGTGGCACTGGGAAGGGTTTTTGCTGTGGTTTGTTGGAGTTTGGTTTTTTTACATCTCCAAGTATTTTACTCTCTAAAAATACGGCATCTGTGGGTTTTACTAGAAATGACACAAAGCAGAAGTTCATCATAATGTTTTTCTTTTTTACCGGGAATACTAGGATATAGAAGAGAGTTTCGAAGGGAAGTAAAAGACTTCAGAAAAAATGCATCAGCGAGAGTTTGCAGCAAGAGGAAGCGGAACAGAAAATGCAAATGAGGAAGTGGCACACAAAACATTAACAGCTTCATTTTAAAGCATGGAACAGGGAGAGAAGGCAACGGATTTGGGGTTTCAGCAGCCATTGTCAGAAGCAGCAGTAATACCACATACACAATAAAGGCAGTTATTTCACTGCTGCCTCCATAGTTTTTAGATTAAGAGATAAAATGGCTAATAGAAACATGCAAATTGGACTATATACTACATAAGACTTATTTCTGTACATTTCAGAAAGCCAGGATTTTAAGGTCAGGGTTCAATCTGCTACAATATTTGACTCTGTCCTTTATTAATAACTCACAGAAATAGTAACTTTACGAATTTACTGAGTAATGTAAAATATTTAGTCCATTTCAAGCAGCTAAGACAACAAATTCTGAAATTTTCCCCAGCTGTGGAGTATTACCTGCCTCTCCCCAGTTTTTGCAAGTAGAGCTCTAAATCCCATTGAACAGAACCTTGCCATCACCCTCCAAGATACAGAAATTACTGAAGCCTGCTAAACCTGCTCCAGCATCAAGCCAGCTAGTCAGACAATGCTTCAGCCAGCTGAGTGACCAAGCATGACAGCAAGCTGCAGATCCATGCAAGCTTCAAGGCCCTCAGAATTTAGTACAGCAACCAGAAAAACATTCTGCAAAGCACGCACCTTCCCCAGTAAGATGGCAAGTATTCTAGAAAAAAAGATCAGAATCCCAAAGACGTTACAGTAGTATTTCAGATGCAGCTATTTCAGGATAAGAAAAATCCTTAAGGTTAAAAACTTAACCACTTATTAGTCCACCACCATGGAAGCTTCTCTTGTCATTACCAGTCCAAATCCAGTACAGAAATTCAGCAACTAGGCACGAAGGTCTGTCTTTACAGCATCAATAGCTTGAGCTATAATTAGGTGTAGCTTCCAGTGTTCACTATGTGCTTGTGTGGAGCTACCCACTCTGAATCAAAGGATACCTGAAATTTCAGGGTAGTCTACAAGAGCATGAGCAGCACTTGATGACAGAGGCAAATGTTATAATAGCAACATTTCATGTGAGGGCTGAAATATTATACCTTGGTGCATTCTCAGACAATCCTCTGGAAGGCATTTGTAGCTCCTCATTTCAATATTCAGGTATATCACACTTACCATGCCCAAGCTTTACAACTCTTCACTTGCTATAACCATACAGTGATTGCTACAGTGAAGATGTACAAGACCTGTAGGATTTGAAGAACGGAAAGATTCAAGAGAAACTGGCTGGGTGAGCAGGAGGAGACAGGATCTCCTCCATCTAGGGAAAACAAAAAAAGAAGCCACTGAAATGCTAGTTCCTGGTTTCTTCTGCCAAAAGAAGGGTGCATAGAAAGCACATGGCTTGCACATCTGCTTGTCTAGAAACGCAAATACCCTTCTCCGACTATTCAGTTAAATAACCTGAAACTGTAACCAAACCACTTGTATAACTGTACCAAGACATCCTCTTCAAACATGACTTAAGATTTAACTGCAGCCCCACTCCAGCTCAAGTTGGCATGCAGACGTGAGAAGAAATGTCAATATTCTATGTGTAAAAAACATTGATAGAAGAATGTCTTCAAATCCAGTGTGAAATAAAAGGCTTCACTTGAAGTGATGTATTCTTGTCCATGTTTATGGCTATTTAAGCATTCAAAGCAGCAGCCAAGCTTTAAAAAGAAAAACTACTCTCCCTGGAAATAACTCTGCAGTAAAGCTGTGCTGATACAAGTTCCAGAGAATTTCAACATTCTACAGAAAACTCATCAGCAAGATCTAACTGCTGCAGAAAAACAAACTAAATGGCTACACTGCCACTAAAGCCCCCCTTCTAATTCACAAGTTCAAACTCCATTTATTCATTCACATGTAATGAGGCAGAAGAACTTCTCAAAGAAGCGTTTCCAAAGGCTGTTTGAAGTTCCAAAATAAAACAAGCTTTGCAGGCCTTGTCCTCTAGCACATTAGTCCCCACAGCTGCCTGTTGCTCTGTTAGGACAAAACCAAGTCCATAGCAGATGAATGGTTTTCCTCAGCATCACTTGATACTGACCTTTTCAACTACAGGATTTCAAAACAAACATCAAGAAATCAATTCCAATATTCACTGGACACTATTAACATGTTTTGATGTATTATGCATCACCCATTACATACACAAGCTCTCCAGCTATTACTTGTTATGAGCAAAGTGTTTTGCCACTGTGAATATGCCGAAGAAACCAGGGATCCATCAGCTGAAGTACTGAATAACACTCAATTTTTCTGCTTCTAAAACATATACTTGAGAATATAAATGAGTAAACCAGTTCAAGCATGCAAGTGGCACAAGTATAACGAATATTCAAAACCAAAATATTTAATAAATCTGGCATACTATGCTTTACACTCAATAGAAACACATGCTGTCCCCTATCACTGAATTTGGCCACCAAATCTCTGTTAGAATAAAGAGGTTATATTTCCTTAGCAGCAGATAGGAAAGGGGCTCCAAGAATCTCGAAGGAGTAACTAAAATTCTACTGAATTGAGAGGCCCACCAAAAAAAAAAAAATCCCCATACATTCTGGGTTGTTTCTAGACCCAGAAAACACCATTAGTTCAATGAATATTTCAGTATGTGAAAGGAAAAACTAATTCACAACATGCTGAAATTCCAGACATGTATAAATCCTTAACACAAATACAAACCAGCAAATCCAACAAATATTTACCATACTTAGAAGCCTTCAAAATAATTCTCCAGCTAGTTCACCTGCCAAAAATAAAGAAACCAAAGATAAGCTTCAAGTTTGCAGCCTAAATCAGCACAAAGGGTGCCATTTTGATCTCCAGCTGTTCGTAAAACGAAATTTCTTAATTTCTTCCCAAATATTTTGGTTTCTCTTGTGGCAAAAGACATTACATCTATGAGTAGCTAAAAATATTTCATTTACTTGAATTTTCAAAAGAGGGTTGAAAAACAACTGTGCTTTACCAGTTAAGAAAACAACCCAATGCAACATTTCAACAGCTTTTACCAAAGGCTAGCTTAGATCTAAGTAACAGTTTCATGTGAAGGAAAACATTTGGTTAAAACTGAACAAATAAATCTGGTGTAACTTGAGGTTATTTCCATTACCACAGCTAATGGGAGACTAAGTTCTCAGGAGAGAATGTAAGTGCTATGGCAATTCTGCTACAGAGCTAAGGCTCAAGGTGCCTCAATTCAATTCTCAGTCAAGACACTAATTTTTCTTAGATTACAGGTATTCTGTATGTGAGTCTTCCACACAGAGAGGTTAACAGTCACCCTCTACCTCCACCTTTTCTTTTAAGAGAAGAAGCAATCACAGCCTGCGACTCATCATATTCCTTGTACAGGGAAGCTTCTGAAGGCAAAGAACAGTTATATCCTACACTGGAAGACATTTGTAATCTGATCCTATCAGTGATTTCCATATATGAATGCCATTAAGATTAGAGAACTAAGAAACCTGCCTGACAAAACCAATTGCTTCCCATAAGTACTGTATACTACTGTATTTCTGCTATTGAGATAATGAACAAAACTTAGCATCATAACGCACTGGACATGCACAGCCTGGTCAGTAACTTAAACCAGTAGTGCAACTCATGTGATACAGTGCCTGTAGCTCAGGATCCTATGCAAGCAAAAATAAAATAAAAACAAGACCGAAGTAATGACCACAACTTGTGGTCATTATGTCCAAATGTCCAAAAATTTTAACTGGAGCCACACATGAACCAGGAAGCAATAACACATCACATTTTAATTGAAAAATTCAAGAAGGGTTGTATTATACAACCTGTATCAGTTTCAAGTGCAGTAACAAGACAACATTAAGTACACGACACCTCAAGACAGGCCTGCAAGAGCAGACTGAAAGCAACTGCAACAATATTTTTTGCTCCTTCCTCACAGAAAGCAGTCCAGAGAACTCTGGAAGTCAGTGCTCTGGGACTGCTCAAAAGAACAAAGACTACACTAAGATGTGACTGTCCATGCAGGAAGTTTAATCCAAAAAGGAAGGCTTGCAAAGGCAAGAAAGCTAATTCACTGTCCAGGTGACACTGATACAGTGACTAAAACACGCAACTACCATCAGCTCTTCTGGAATTCTTCACCAAACTATCTGCTCTGGTTTGGTTAGGTTTTCAGAAACCCTGTCCTTCTCATCATTGTATAAGACACTTTAAAATACTCTACCATCTGTCAGATGATGGCTTTTCTTTCTCTTTCCTCCATAAAGCAATATTGCCCACAGACAGTGTTATCCTTGTTCCAGAAAAATAAATGGCATGTGCCTTCTCACTGAAGAATAAAGTAAATAAACCTGAGCTAAAGTAGGCACACTAAAGAGTGGCTGATGTGCAAGGAGTTTATATTGCTACTCCTAAAATCACTATCCCTTGAGGCATGTTTTACGGACAAGCCATCTACTGAGAAACTAAACAGGTTTATGCTGTTGTTAACTATGAAATGTCACATGTGTTATACCATATAAATCAAACATGAAGCCACAATAACTTATTCCTGCTATGAAAATACCTTTTTAAAGCACAAGCAATTCTATTTCTGACATGTAAAGTCATTTTTATTACTTCCATGGACAAATGCGAAAATTAACAAAGACTGTTCAATTTCTCTAACTATTAAATATAATCAAGACTATTGTTTCAGTATCTGATTTAAAAAATGTTTTCTATTTTCTCTTTATTCGAGGAAAATAGCCATGAAAAACGAGAAGAGGACTGGCTCAATTATACATTATTTCATGTACAACAAAACCTCTGTGTTCACTGCCTAATAACTCCATTCATACTGCTGCTAGCTATATAAACACAAAACTAATCTTCCAGCAAGGGATAGAAAAAGTTTGCTTTGCACAACTCATCCCCAGAATTCAGCTGGAAACAAATCAAGTTTCCACATTATTTAAGGGAAACATAATATAGTCCTGGTCTCAAATGAATAGCTGCAGATAAAGCATCCTAATTCTTACTAAGAATGACTTGGAGCCTGTGGGCAGATAACTGTCCTTCCATCTTAGCATATTTTCCTCTGATGAGAATTTAAAGGCAAAAAGCTGTAGCATAACAACTAACAAAGCTCAGTTCCATGGCTCAAACACGGGGGTTTTATCTTGAACCCTTGAAGTGATTCTGCAAGCACCGTCACCCGTAACTTTAACAGCTTTCCAGCTTGAGCACTACTCTAGCATATTTACTGAATATCATGTCAGCCTCCATATATTAGAGGCCACATAACTTAGGATCTGAACTACAGATCACTGTAGTGAGGGACAGCATACTCGAGGATAACAACTGCAGCCTTATTCCATTACTTCATTCCTCTCCTCAAGTACACTCACTATTAGTTTATGGAAAATACTGTATCAGCCAAAATCAAAACAACAGTCTGTCTCCTCTAAATGTAATATTTTTTGATTCCCTATGTCAAGTTTTAAAAAGAAGGCCAGTCTTGCATGATAGGCAAGACAAAACAACCTCCTCATCCCCAGATGTAAAGTTTATTGAAGTTCCTAGCTGCTTTCATAATTTGCCCCCATCTTTTTCTAACAGGAATACTGTCCCCTCATTCCCTGTAGTTTACAAAAGATGCACAAAGTACTACAGCTTTTTCCTATTCCTGCACAAACAGCACACACACTAAACCATTTGTGCTTTTAAGTGTTTTCTATCAAGGAAATCTCACAACTGTATCCAATAACCCATCACTCAAGTACTGGCCCCTCTTCATAGATTCTTGCTCAACCTAAAACTATCAGCCCTTCTCCTCTTATCTGCAGCGATTACTGAACTATATCAGAAAGAAGGAGAATAAACAAAGCATTTCTTAACTGCTTTTAGGTCAGTGTTAGACATGCAGCAGCTGAGATAAATCCCTGTCTTCACACGCCTGCACTCACTCAGACTCCCAGCTTCTTCTCAGCGACACATTTACTTAAGAACCAAGCAGAAAAACCAATCCACAAAAAAAAAAACCAAAAAANCAACAAAAAAAACAACCCCAAACCAACACCAAAACGTCGTGGGGCGGGGAAGGGTTTAAAAGTTCCCGAGCTGTCAAGGACTCCCAGCGCCCTTCAAAGCCAAAGACGATTATTTCTAAGTACTTGCAGAGCGCTGGACATAAGAAAGCCCTGCCGGTGCCACGCCGCGGGGGCCGCTCTCGGGGGGCGAACACGAGCGGGGAACGAGCCCGGGCGAGCGGCTCCCGGGAATGGGCGCCGTGTTCCCGCTGCCCGGACGGAGCGCTCCGGGGCTGCGGGGAACGCGGGGAACAGTCCGGGGGCCTGTCCCCGACCCCACGCAGGGAGGGCTCCGGAGCCTCCCCCCGAGAGCGGCGGGGGGAAGGGGAACGCGCCCCGCGGCTCCGGGGACCGGCGAGGGGCCGAGGCCGGCGGGAGGACTCGGAACAAAGCTGATGAGAGAGGGCCCGAGGACGGGCAGCTCAGCCCGGGCCAGCGGAGCACAGCCAGCAGCTCCGGAGCGACCCACCGGCGCCCCCGCCGCGGCCGGGAGGAGAAAGGGGGCTCCTGCAGGGCAGCGCCGGGATTATCCCCGCGGGCTGGAGACCGCTAAAAGGCGGCTGCTCCCCGTCCGCGCTCCTCCCAGGCGGGGAAAGAACCCCCTGAGCGCCGCCGCCCGCCCTCCTACCCTCCCCGCACGGCGGCTGTGGGGGGCTGGAGCGGAGCCCCGCACCCACCTGGCGCCGCGTTCCGTCCCAT